>CM065696.1:3126266-3296266 GCA_017654935.2 Phymorhynchus buccinoides | reverse complement strand
CGCACTGCTGTTCTATTCCAACCCTGACTGCTATAATGTACACAAAGCGTGGTTTATTAATTAACACTAATTACACCACAACTAGCTTTTGGTTCGAATCACTGTTCACACAATGCTGTTCACCACACACCTATGTATGCTCACACCAAAATGTTTGGCAAATCGAAAGTCTGTTTAGAAGCAGTGGACGAAAACATACGGAGCACAAATTCCACTCTGTTTTCCCACTTGTTTCTGGCGCTTCCAAGAGGTTGAGTCATTCGCATTTCCCGCCTCTGGAAGCCTAGCCGGCAGCAACTAAAGAGTCTGCAAATGCCAGTTTTGTAAAGCCGTGAGAGGAGAGCATGAAGCAAAAAGAAAATAGCATGGTGATTATCAATCTCTATCCTGGTGTGCGTAGATCCCGGGGAGCTGGAGGAGGTAGAGAAGGAGATAGAGACGGCGTGCATAGAGGAGAGCATGAAGCAAAAATAAAATAGCATGGTGATTATCAATCTCTATCCTGGTGTGCGTAGATCCCGGGGAGCTGGAGGTGGAAGAGGTAGAGAAGGAGATAGAGACGGCGCGCATAGAGGAGAGCATGAAGGACGCGGACGCTGACAACATGGCCGCCGGGGGTGAGGACGACACCAACCCCGAGCTGACCCAGGATCCTGAAGGTAGGCGGGGGAAGTCAGAAATGAGGTGTGTTGATCATGAAAGTCTTCTGCAGCTGACCCAGGATCCTGAAGGTAGGCGGGGGAAGTCAGAAATGAGGTGTGTTGATCATGAAAGTCTTCTGCAGCTGACCCAGGATCCTGAAGGTAGGCGGGGGAAGTCAGAAATGAGGTGTGTTGGTCATTAAAGACTTCTGCAGCTGACCCAGGATCCTGAAGGTAGGCGGGGGAAGTCAGAAATGAGGTGTGTTGATCATGAAAGTCTTCTGCAGCTGACCCAGGATCCTGAAGTTAGGCGGGGAAAGTCAGAAATGAGGTGTGTTGATCATGAAAGTCTTCTGCAGCTGACCCAGGATCCTGAAGGTAGGCGGGGGAAGTCAGAAATGAGGTGTGTTGGTCATTAAAGACTTCTGCAGTTCCCTTGGGCTAACCTGGGGTGGACATCAGAATCAGAGTGAGATTTGTGTTCATACATGGGTGAAAGTAGCTCAGGCATCAAACTTTTCTGCCAATATTGATGGCAGATTAAAATGAGATGATATGATAGACATGCAATTCTAGCACTATCCCTACCCATCCTGTATTGCAGAGGATGACTTGGCACACACTGTAGTAGTCAGTTTGATATTGATGGGGTTTTGAACAGTGCGTTATTTTACAGAGGATGACTTGACACACTCTGTAGTAGTCAGTTTGATATTGATGGGGTTTTGAACAGTGCGTTATTTTACAGAGGATGACTTGACACACTCTGTAGTAGTCAGTTCGATATTGATGGGGTTTTGAACAGTGCGTTATTTTACAGAGGATGACTTGACACACACTGTAGTAGTCAGTTTGATATTGATGGGGTTTTGAACAGTGCGCTATTTTACAGAGGACGACTTGGCACACACTGTAGTAGTCAGTTTGATATTGATGGGGTTTTGAACAGTGCGTTATTTTACAGAGGATGACTTGACACACACTGTAGTAGTCAGTTTGATATTGATGGGGTTTTGAACAGTGCGTTATTTTACAGAGGATGACTTGACACACTCTGTAGTAGTCAGTTTGATATTGTTGGGGTTTTGAACAGTGCATTATTTTGCAGAGGATGACTTGACACACACTGTAGTAGTCAGTTTGATATTGATGGGGTTTTGAACAGTGCGTTATTTTACAGAGGATGACTTGACACACTCTGTAGTAGTCAGTTTGATATTGTTGGGGTTTTGAACAGTGCGTTATTTTGCAGAGGATGACTTGACACACACTGTAGTAGTCAGTTTGATATTGATGGGGTTTTGCACAGTGCGTTATTTTACAGAAGACGACCTAACACACACTGTAACTGTCAGTTTGATATTGACGGGGTTTTGCACAGTGCGTTGTTTTGCAGAGGATGACATGACACACACTGTAGTCAGTTTGATATTGACATGGTTTTGCACAGTGCGTTGTTTTGCAGAGGAGGACATGGAGACAGGCTCACTGATGAAACAACAGTTGGAAGCCTTCCTGGTCTCTCTGCCCACCTGTGTCAACAGGGACCTCATTGACAAGGTGTGTGCAGCCATTAACCATAATGATAACATATAGTATCCATATAGTGCTTCAATAAGTTCAGTAGCACTCGTCATCACCCTCCCCGGTGTGGAGAGAGCAGTCACATAAACCCTTGACTGCCAGAGAGAAATTCAGGAAAACAAAATAGAAAATAGTCAAATGTTAAAGAGAATGGTTAGAATCAGTCTGGCTAAATGGTCTGGGGATATAAACCTCCTGACTGTTAAAAAAGCAAAAAGCTACTCAATTCAATTCAATTCAAAGAACTTTATTGTCTCAAAACTAATAAATTAAATTGTGTAACGCCTGCGATTCAATCACATAAAAACACACATGAGATCTCGAAAGCATACAAAACAACTTAATAGAAAATATTTGTTTGCAGAATCAAACACATAATAATACGATGAAATCATTTCCAGACTTATGCATGAACTTTAACACCCAAATATGTGTGTGTGTGTGTGTGTAAAGTTTCTCTGTCAAGGGGTGGAAGGTGGCAGAGTGGTTAAGATGATTACGCCTGCTGATTTGAATGCGTGACTGTAGCATGAATGACCCAGGTTCGAATCCCGGCCTCGCCTTTTCTTTCTAGTTTGACAGGAAAATTGAACTGAACATTGAGTCCTTCGAATGGGGGCTTAAACTAATAAAGCTAGTCTGACCTGTGCGCTTTACGCACATACAAATCCCATGGTACAGTAGATAAAAGTCGATAAGAGCAGGGAGAAATCCCACTGCCTGGTATGACCAAATTGATAGCTAGGTTTCCCAAGTCTGCCCCCACCCCCCTCCTTGGCCTGTCCCCCCCCCCCCCCCCCCCCCCCTAATTTTTATTTTATTTTTATTTTTAATGGGTAGAGCAACCCAAATTTCACAGAGGTAAGTCTATGACTAGAATATACCGAATACCAACAAAATCTATGCATGTGTTTGTAGACGTGTAAAAGGTGCAGCATCCGTTCGTTACATTGGTTACAGAACATATCACAGTGCTGTCTGATAGTTCTCTCTATCGCACCCAGGCAGCCATGGAGTTGTGCATGAATTTCAACACCAATGTATGCGTGTGTCACTGTGTGTGTGTATGATTTCTTTCTGTCTCGTTCGCGTTTGCTCTGTATGTGTTTGTAGGTATGTAAAAGCTGCAACATCTGTGATATTGGTTGCAGAGAACTGTGTTGACTGAAAATGTTCTGTATGTCCCACGCAGGCGGCCATAGAGTTCTGCATGAACTTCAACACCAAGATCAACCGCAAGAAACTGGTGCGCACTCTCTTCACCGTTCACAGAACAAGGTGAGGCGGGATTGTCTTAACTCGCCCGGCACTGGCCAGTTGCTTCCCCTGACAGTCGTTTCGGACGGGACATTTAATTAGGTTTGAAAACAAATCACACAAAAATAAGTATGAAGAGTTAGGCCAGGTTCACATTAGACGCGTAAGTTCCGTACGGAACCATCTTAATAATTGGAAGAAAGAAGGATAAAAGTTTACACATATAGGGGGAATTCGGACATGTGCGCAAATCTTTCCCCTTCTTTGTTTCACTTATGGATTACGCACGGGTTTCCGCATGGAATGTCCGCTTATGTGTGTACACGGCCTTAGGGACCAATATTTTCAGAATAGATTAACACTATGCATTAATTAATCTATCGTAAAATATCAGATTCCATACCTTTGTCGTTTGTCTCCTATTGACAGAAACAGCTAATACATGAAATGCAGGAATTCCTTTCTGTTAGGTATGTTCCCTCCTTGTTCTGCTGCCCCCATCTCAAGTGGCGCCTGCCATTTACCCAGGGGTTGAAGTGAACCCTAGAATAGATAAAGAGCGAGAAATACAAACTTGGGCAAGAGTCTGCGTCACTGCAGTGCGCCCTTGTTTATCTGCCTAGATCTGATCCAGAAACTGCATGAAACCAAGGCCTCACAAAAAAGTTTGATCGTCAGATCTAGATAATTGTGACCTTTTTAAACTGGTGTTGTGTTTTGTTTAACCCCTCACTGCCAAGGGAAAATGGAGAAATTATCATTTTCTTTACTATAAAATTGAAAAGAGTCCGTTAGACTGAATATGACAAAAATGGTCTGGAGATACATCTTTCCTGACTTGTCTAAGACAAAAACCAACATTCCAGGATTATGACATCACTCATCCGGTAGCAGACACGGGACTGGGCAGGGAAGGGGTTAACTCATCCGGTAGCAGACACGGGACTGGGCAGGGAAGGGGTTAACTCATCCGGTAGCAGACACGGGACTGGGCAGGGAAGGGGTTAACTCATCCGGTAGCAGACACGGGACTGGGCAGGGAAGGGGTTAACTCATCCGGTAGCAGACACGGGACTGGGCAGGGAAGGGGTTAACTCATCCGGTAGCAGACACGGGACTGGGCAGGGAAGGGGTTAACTCATCCGGTAGCAGACACGGGACTGGGCAGGGAAGGGGTTAACTCATCCGGTAGCAGACACGGGACTGGGCAGGGAAGGGGTTAACTCATCCGGTAGCAGACACGGGACTGGGCAGGGAAGGGGTTAACTCATCCGGTAGCAGACACGGGACTGGGCAGGGAAGGGGTTAACTCATCCGGTAGCAGACACGGGACTGGGCAGGGAAGGGGTTAACTCATTCGCATCGCAACTATTTTGAATTATTAAAAAACTCACAAATCACTCCAGCCATACACACAAACAAAACATACATAACCAAAAGGAGAAATGAAAGAAGATTACAGGTTTTTACTTCAGGTTTAAACATCTATAGGGAAGTGGTAGATCAGACTTTTTTATGTATAGACTTTATATAGAAAAACTCTCTACACCGATTGTTTTTTCCCACTACAAAAGCAAATTCAGAGGCAAAATTGGGGTCTAAGAGAGCAAAGCAAATTTAGAAGTGACCAAAGTATGGTGTGCATACATATTTACTTCCCTTGAAGCAAATGCATCAAATTGACAGCTATCTATTAATTCTGGACATATATGGCCGGAACGACTTGAATGAGTTAAACTGTGTTGTTGTTGTTTTAATGGTGAGTTCCCAATTGTCCAGGTACGATTTGCTGCCGTTCTACGCCCGCCTGGTGTCCACCCTCAGCCCCTGCATGCCTGACGTTAAACTGCGTTGTTGTTTTAATGGTGAGTTCCCAATTGTCCAGGTACGATTTGCTGCCGTTCTACGCCCGCCTGGTGTCCACCCTGAGCCCCTGCATGCCTGGCGTTAAACTGCGTTGTTGTTGTTGTTTTAATGGTGAGTTCCCAATTGTCCAGGTACCATTTGCTGCCGTTCTACGATCGCCTGGTGTCCACCCTGAGCCCCTGCATGCCTGGCGTTAAACTGCGTTGTTGTTGTTGTTTTAATGGTGAGTTCCCAATTATCCAAGTACGATTTGCTGCCGTTCTACGCCCGCCTGGTGTCCACCCTGAGCCCCTGCATGCCTGGCGTTAAACTGCGTTGTTGTTGTTTTAATGGTGAGTTCCCAATTGTCCAGGTACGATTTGCTGCCGTTCTACGCCCGCCTGGTGTCCACCCTGAGCCCCTGCATGCCTGACGTGGCCACAGACCTGGTGCACAACGTCAAGGGAGACCTGCGGTGGCACGTGAGTACTGTACTCTGCTCTAGCAACACTCACAGTGGGTGTGAGATCATTCTGTTGTTGAACCCTGAGCCCCTGCATTCCTGACGTGGCCACAGACTGGTGCGGTGGCACGTCAGTACACTGCTCTAGTAGTAGTAGTAGTAGTAGTAGTAGTAATTAGGGCTAGAAGTGGGCATCGCGGCGCTTTTACGCCCTTTCTCGTTTGTGACTTTGATTTGTTTCATGGTGGCTTGCTTTCTACAGCTAAACTATAAAATTTGGCAAATATATGGAATGGACTTTTTCTTCTTTTTTTTCCATCTAAAATAGTATGAAAAGTTGACATCAATGGTTCTTTGTCCAGAAGATTTTTGAATATATTTATGTTAGGTGCAGCCTTAATGTTAGTTGACAAATTATTCTAGTATTGAACAACTCAGTTAGAAAAGTAAAACTTGCGAGTTAAGCTCTAGCAACAGTCAGAGTTGGTGTGAGATCATCTGTTGTTGAAGGATAATTTGTTAAAGCACTTTGAGCGTACTTTTCGTGTGGATTGTTGTTGTCGTATCCTAAAGGCTCCAGAGATCATCTGTTGTTGAAGGATAATTTGTTAAAGCACATTGAGCGTACTTTTCGTGTGGATTGTTGTTGTCGTATCCTAAAGGCTCCAGAGATCATCTGTTGTTGAAGGATAATTTGTTAAAGCACATTGAGCGTACTTTTCGTGTGGATTGTTGTTGTCGTATCTAAAGACTCCAGGGATCATCCCAACAGCCGAAGCACTTGAACACTATGGTACAAGTGCATCAGCTAGGGATGAGAACATTACGTGTGTGACCGTGTTTGGTAACCACGCCATGTGGGCAGCCGCACTCCGACTTTGGGGGCTTTGTGGGATTATGGCACTAGATCAAATATGATTATTGTCATTTATTAAGCAGTGCACATATACACGGCAGCTGCTTGACATGTGCCCAGCAGACACCCAGATTGGCAGGCAAAACAAAGTGCAATAATTGATGAATACTTCTGCCAACAATGATTGCTCTATAAGAAATAGTGTGGGCTGGGTTTTTTGTGTGTGTGTGATAAACTGATACTAGTCTCTGGAAATGCGAATAGTAAGGGGAGTTCTGTCTGAGTTAAAGCAACTGCAAGAGGGTTAACATCCTTCCACTAAAAGTGATATCAGACGAACAGTGTGTGTGTTGTGTGTGTTTGCACATGTGTTTGTGTGTGTGGTCAATGTATACATGGAATGTTCCTTTTTCTTCTTCGTCATATCCCATCAGATGTAGACACCAGCAGTCCGCACCAATGCAGCAGTCGCCTGGAGATCGGTTAGGTTTCCGTGCAGCTTTTCCCTCAGTGCTGTTGGGTCTGGCCGCATTTCTTGTCTGGGGACATTGTGGAGTGGGCAATGTTGTAGAACATGCTCTACATTCATGAGGTCTGCTCTGCATGGGCATGGCTTCGGTCTCTCCAGTTCTAAATTTGCTGAAAAGGTGGGCGCGAGGTCTGTTGTGCCATGTTCTCAGCCTGATTAGGATGACCTGGTCCGTTCTGCTGAGCTTGTGGTAGGGATCAGCCGGGTTACATTTGTTAATATTTTTGAATGTTGATGGATTGTAGCTGTGTGTTTCAGATGAGAAAGAAGGACCAGATCAACATTGAGTCCAAGCTGAAGACAGTGCGCTACTTAGGTAAGTCTGGGACCACAGGCATTGTGGGGGCTTTTGTTTGCAGTGGCTTTCATCACTGGAAGCTGGGGCCAATAGTAAAGTGACAGTAACACCCGCATTGTTGTTGAATTTCATTTGGACAAAACAGTGACAGAGGAAGATGAAAACGGTTGGAGCTAGCTATGGTGGAGGAGGAACAAGGGTGAACTTTGGTAGTTTCTGTCTTATGTGCAAATATCAGATCCATAATAGCTCAATGTATAAAGGCCTTCATTAAACGCTGCATAAGATCTGGTTTGCCATGTGGTATTGTGTGCAAATGTTAGATCCATAATAGGTCAATGTGTAAAGGCCTTCATTAAACGCTGCATAAGAGTTTTGCCATGTGGTATTGTGTGCAAATGTCAGATCCATAATAGCTCAATGTATAAAGGCCTTCATTAAATGCTGCATAAGAGTTTTGCCATGTGGTATTGTGTGCAAATGTCAGATCCATAATAGCTCGATGTGTAAAGGCCTTCATTAAACGCTGCATAAGATCTGGTTTGCCATGTGGTATTGTGTGCAAATGTCAGATCCATAATAGGTCAATGTGTAAAGGCCTTCATTAAACGCTGCATAAGATCTGGTTTGCCATGTGGTATTGTGTGCAAATGTCAGATCCATAATAGCTCAATGTATAAAGGCCTTCATTAAACGCTGCATAAGATCTGGTTTGCCATGTGGTATTGTGTGCAAATGTTAGATCCATAATAGGTCAATGTATAAAGGCCTTCATTAAACGCTGCATAAGAGTTTTGCCATGTGGTATTGTGTGCAAATGTCATATCCATAATAGCTCAATGTATAAAGGCCTTCATTAAACGCTGCATAAGAGTTTTGCCATGTGGTATTGTGGGCAAATGTTAGATCCATAATAGCTCAATGTGTAAAGGCCTTCATTAGACGCTGCATAAGATCTGGTTTGCCATGTGGTATTGTGTGCAAATGTCAGATCCATAATAGGTCAATGTGTAAAGGCCTTCATTAGACGCTGCATAAGAGTTTTGCCATGTGGTAGCCTATTGGATATCTTCCAGCGTGCATTGTGACTGTCCTTTTGGCATGTTAGTCAAAGTCAAAGTCAAAAATACTTTTTTATCTCGTTAAGAGAAATGACAGAGTGGTCTCATACAAGCACAGTGCAAACAAGGAAACACATATTCCTGCATTAAAAATGAAAACAAAACTGAGTAAAAGAATGGACAGCCAATCATGCTTCACAACAAGTTCTCTAGAAGCCATGTCGAGTTACCGTGTCCTGTTGGCAGGATAGAACCTGTCCACTAACAGTACAGACTGCAAAAGAGAAGAGTGAGTGGTCAACCTAAGACACTTTCTTGCTCTGCATATTGTTGAAGGTGAACGTTCCAGTCCCATAGTCCACTTTATATATTAATAAAGATTAAATAAAGAGGTAATAGCGTATGTTTGTCCTTGCATGCATCCGTGCAGTCTGACCCCATGAAGAAAAGCATTTAGTTGAGACGGGTGTGTTGGTGCTAGACGCTCATTGTGGCAGAACATGATAACACAGCCCTGTGCAAACAGACAACCTGAAGTATAAATTTGTGTGTGTTGGTGCTAGACGCTCATTGTGGCAGAACATGATAACGCAGCCCTGTGCAAACAGACAACCTGAAGTATAAATTTGTGTGTGTTGGTGCTAGACGCTGCATTGTGGCAGAACATGATAACACAGCCCTGTGCAAACAGATAACCTGAAGTATAAATTTGTGTGTGTTGGTGCTAGACGCTCATTGTGGCAGAACATGATAACACAGCCCTGTGCAAACAGATAACCTGAAGTATAAATTTGTGTGTGTTGGTGCTAGACGCTCATTGTGGCAGAACATGATAACACAGCCCTGCGCAAACAGACAACCTGAAGTATAAATTTGTGTGTGTTGGTGCTAGACGCTCATTGTGGCAGAACATGATAACACAGCCCTGTGCAAACAGACAACCTGAAGTATAAATTTGTGTGTGTTGGTGTTAGACGCTCATTGTGGCAGAACATGATAACACAGCCCTGTGCAAACAGATAACCTGAAGTATAAATTTGTGTGTGTTGGTGCTAGACGCTGCATTGTGGCAGAACATGATAACACAGCCCTGTGCAAACAGATAACCTGAAGTATAAATTTGTGTGTGTTGGTGCTAGACGCTCATTGTGGCAGAACATGATATAACACAGCCCTGTGCAAACAGATAACCTGAAGTATAAATTTGTGTGTGTTGGTGTTAGACGCTCATTGTGGCAGAACATGATAACACAGCCCTGTGCAAACAGATAACCTGAAGTATAAATTTGTGTGTGTTGGTGCTAGACGCTCATTGTGGCAGAACATGATAACACAGCCCTGTGCAAACAGATAACCTGAAGTATAAATTTGTGTGTGTTGGTGCTAGACGCTCATTGTGGCAGAACATGATAACACAGCCCTGTGCAAACAGATAACCTGAAGTATAAATTTGTGTGTGTTGGTGCTAGACGCTCATTGTGGCAGAACATGATAACACAGCCCTGTGCAAACAGATAACCTGAAGTATAAATTTGTGTGTGTTGGTGCTAGACGCTCATTGTGGCAGAACATGATAACACAGCCCTGTGCAAACAGATAACCTGAAGTATAAATTTGTGTGTGTTGGTGCTAGACGCTCATTGTGGCAGAACATGATAACACAGCCCTGTGCAAACAGATAACCTGAAGTATAAATTTGTGTGTGTTGGTGCTAGACGCTCATTGTGGCAGAACATGATAACACAGCCCTGTGCAAACAGATAACCTGAAGTATAAATTTGTGTGTGTTGGTGTTAGACGCTCATTGTGGCAGAACATGATAACACAGCCCTGTGCAAACAGATAACCTGAAGTATAAATTTGTGTGTGTTGGTGCTAGACGCTCATTGTGGCAGAACATGATAACACAGCCCTGTGCAAACAGATAACCTGAAGTATAAATTTGTGTGTGTTGGTGCTAGACGCTCATTGTGGCAGAACATGATAACACAGCCCTGTGCAAACGGACAACCTGAAGTATAAATTTGTGTGTGTTGGTGTTAGACGCTCATTGTGGCAGAACATGATAACACAGCCCTGTGCAAACAGATAACCTGAAGTATAAATTTGTGTGTGTGTGTTGGTGTTAGACGTTCATTGTGGCAGAACATGATAACACAGCCCTGTGCAAACAGATAACCTGAAGTATAAATTTGTGTGTGTGTGTTGGTGCTAAACGCTCATTGTGGCAGAACATGATAACACAGCCCTGTGCAAACAGACAACCTGAAGTATAAATTTGTGTGTGTTGGTGCTAGACGCTGCATTGTGGCAGAACATGATAACACAGCCCTGTGCAAACAGACAACCTGAAGTATAAATTTGTGTGTGTGTGTTGGTGCTAGACGCTCATTGTGGCAGAACATGATAACACAGCCCTGTGCAAACAGATAACCTAAAGTATTTGCATGGCTTAAAGTTAAACTGCTTCCTTCTCAGGAAGGAAATCCTTTTTTTGAAAAATCTGTACAGAAGGAATTCCGTTTAAAAAAAAATTTCAACAACAAATAATAAAAACTGAGAAAAAACACAGCTTTGCTGTAAGTGAAAACCTGATTGCTGTTGTTGTATAAGAGCCCTGATTGTGCATCCAAATGGCTTTAAATGGATTGAAAGTGCGCAGCTTTGTGGGGAGCATTGCATCCAAATGGCTTTAAATGGATTGAAAGTGCGCAGCTTTGTGGGGGGCGTTGCATCCAAATGGCTTTAAATGGATTGAAAGTGCTCAGCTTTGTGGGGGGCGTTGCATCCAAATGGCTTTAAATGGATTGAAAGTGCTCAGCTTTGTGGGGGGCGTTGCATCCAAATGGCTTTAAATGGATTGAAAGTGCTCAGCTTTGTGGGGGGCGTTGCATCCAAATGGCTTTAAATGGATTGAAAGTGCTCAGCTTTGTGGGGGGCGTTGCATCCAAATGGCTTTAAATGGATTGAAAGTGCTCAGCTTTGTGGGGGGCGTTGCATCCAAATGGCTTTAAATTGATTGAAAGTGCTCAGCTTTGTGGGGGGCGTTGCATCCAAATGGCTTTAAATGGATTGAAAGTGCTCAGCTTTGTGGGGGGCGTTGCATCCAAATGGCTTTAAATTGATTGAAAGTGCTCAGCTTTGTGGGGGGCGTTGCATCCAAATGGCTTTAAACTGATTGAAAGTGCTCAGCTTTGTGGGGGGCGTTGCATCCAAATGGCTTTAAATTGATTGAAAGTGCTCAGCTTTGTGGGGGGCGTTGCATCCAAATGGCTTTAAATGGATTGAAAGTGCTCAGCTTTGTGGGGGGCGTTGCATCCAAATGGCTTTAAATGGATTGAAAGTGCTCAGCTTTGTGGGGGGCGTTGCATCCAAATGGCTTTAAATGGATTGAAAGTGCTCAGCTTTGTGGGGGGCGTTGCATCCAAATGGCTTTAAATTGATTGAAAGTGCTCAGCTTTGTGGGGGGCGTTGCATCCAAATGGCTTTAAATTGATTGAAAGTGCTCAGCTTTGTGGGGGGCGTTGCATCCAAATGGCTTTAAACTGATTGAAAGTGCTCAGCTTTGTGGGGGGCGTTGCATCCAAATGGCTTTAAATGGATTGAAAGTGCTCAGCTTTGTGGGGGGCGTTGCATCCAAATGGCTTTTAATGGATTGAAAGTGCTCAGCTTTGTGGGGGGCGTTGCATCCAAATGGCTTTAAACTGATTGAAAGTGCTCAGCTTTGTGGGGGGCGTTGCATCCAAATGGCTTTAAATGGATTGAAAGTGCTCAGCTTTGTGGGGGGCGTTGCATCCAAATGGCTTTAAATTGATTGAAGTGCTCAGCTTTGTGGGGGGCGTTGCATCCAAATGGCTTTAAATTGATTGAAAGTGCTCAGCTTTGTGGGGGGCGTTGCATCCAAATGGCTTTTAATGGATTGAAAGTGCTCAGCTTTGTGGGGGGCGTTGCATCCAAATGGCTTTAAATGGATTGAAAGTGCTCAGCTTTGTGGGGGGCATTGCATCCAAATGGCTTTAAATGGATTGAAAGTGCTCAGCTTTGTGGGGGGCGTTGCATCCAAATGGCTTTAAATTGATTGAAAGTGCTCAGCTTTGTGGGGGGCGTTGCATCCAAATGGCTTTAAATTGATTGAAAGTGCTCAGCTTTGTGGGGGGCGTTGCATCCAAATGGCTTTAAATGGATTGAAAGTGCTCAGCTTTGTGGGGGGCATTGCATCCAAATGGCTTTAAATGGATTGAAAGTGCTCAGCTTTGTGGGGGGCGTTGCATCCAAATGGCTTTAAATGGATTGAAAGTGCTCAGCTTTGTGGGGGGCGTTGCATCCAAATGGCTTTAAATGGATTGAAAGTGCTCAGCTTTGTGGGGGGCGTTGCATCCAAATGGCTTTAAATTGATTGAAAGTGCTCAGCTTTGTGGGGGGCGTTGCATCCAAATGGCTTTAAATTGATTGAAAGTGCTCAGCTTTGTGGGGGGCGTTGCATCCAAATGGCTTTAAATGGATTGAAAGTGCTCAGCTTTGTGGGGGGCGTTGCATCCAAATGGCTTTAAATGGATTGAAAGTGCTCAGCTTTGTGGGGGGCGTTGCATCCAAATGGCTTTAAATGGATTGAAAGTGCTCAGCTTTGTGGGGGGCGTTGCATCCAAATGGCTTTAAATGGATTGAAAGTGCTCAGCTTTGTGGGGGGCATTGCATCCGAATGGCTTTTAATTGATTGAAAGTGCTCAGCTTTGTGGGGGGCGTTGCATCCAAATGGCTTTAAATTGATTGAAAGTGCTCAGCTTTGTGGGGGGCGTTGCATCCAAATGGCTTTAAATTGATTGAAAGTGCTCAGCTTTGTGGGGGGCGTTGCATCCAAATGGCTTTAAATGGATTGAAAGTGCTCAGCTTTGTGGGGGGCATTGCATCCAAATGGCTTTAAATGGATTGAAAGTGCTCAGCTTTGTGGGGGGCGTTGCATCCAAATGGCTTTAAATTGATTGAAAGTGCTCAGCTTTGTGGGGGGCGTTGCATCCAAATGGCTTTAAATGGATTGAAAGTGCTCAGCTTTGTGGGGGGCGTTGCATCCAAATGGCTTTAAATGGATTGAAAGTGCTCAGCTTTGTGGGGGGCGTTGCATCCAAATGGCTTTAAATTGATTGAAAGTGCTCAGCTTTGTGGGGGGCGTTGCATCCAAATGGCTTTAAATGGATTGAAAGTGCTCAGCTTTGTGGGGGGCATTGCATCCGAATGGCTTTTAATTGATTGAAAGTGCTCAGCTTTGTGGGGGGCATTGCCCCATTTCCTTTTTTTTGAAAATTGTCAGGTTTAACCCTTGTCTGTGTGTGTGTGTGTGTTCATCAGGGGAGCTGGTCAAGTTCAAAATGTGCCCCAAAAGTGAAGCTCTCCAGTCCCTCAAGGTCAGTGGTGCAGTGTATTGCGGGAAATAATGCACAGTTCAAAGAATGTGATGATTATTTGTAATATGTTATGCTTTATCCTATTCATCACCGCCGATGTTGCAGTTCTGCCCCACACTGATTGTTAACACCCATGTCACTAAAAGGCATGAAATGAAGGTCTAAGGCCTTGCATGGTTGATTTGTGACAATAAGCAAAGGACTTATTTGATGCCTCATAGGGGGGTTCACAGTATTGTGGGTGCAAACTTTACTTTACCCAGGTAAGTTTGACATTGTTTCTACTGGAAAATGGCTGGCGACGAAGGGATTAATCACTCATTGTCATAACTATCTAGATTACTGCAGCAAACAACAGAATATTGATTGAAGTATGTTTTTTTGATTCTGATGAAAATTATATTTATAATTGAAGTTGTGATGTTGGACTATTTATAGTTGGCATTTTTATTGATGGTTTTGTTGTTTTTGTTATGATTTAGTGTCATTGTTGGTGTGTTGTTGTTGTGATTTAATGTCATTGTTGGTGTGTGTTGTTGTTGTGATTTAATGTCATTGTTGGTGTGTGTGTTGTTGTTGTGATTTAATGTCATTGTTGGTGTGTGTGTTGTTGTTGTGATTTAATGTCATTGTTGGTGTGTTGTTGTGATTTAATGTCATTGTTGGTGTGTGTTGTTGTGATTTAATGTCATTGTTGGTGTGTTGTTGTTGTTGTGATTTAATGTCATTGTTGGTGTGTTGTTGTTGTGATTTAATGTCATTGTTGGTGTGTGTTGTTGTTGTGATTTAATGTCATTGTTGGTGTGTTGTGATGTTGTCATTGTTGGTGTTGGTGTGTTGTTGTGTTTAATGTCATTGTTGGTGTGTGTGTTGTTGTTGTGATTTAATGTCATTGTTGGTGTGTGTGTTGTTGTTGTGATTTAATGTCATTGTTGGTGTGTTGTTGTTGTGATTTAATGTCATTGTTGGTGTGTGTGTTGTTGTTGTGATTTAATGTCATTGTTGGTGTGTGTGTTGTTGTGATTTAATGTCATTGTTGGTGTGTGTGTTGTTGTTGTGATTTAATGTCATTGTTGGTGTGTGTGTTGTTGTTGTGATTTAATGTCATTGTTGGTGTGTGTGTGTTGTTGTTGTGATTTAATGTCATTGTTGGTGTGTGTGTTGTTGTTGTGATTTAATGTCATTGTTGGTGTATGTGTTGTTGTGATTTAATGTCATTGTTGGTGTGTGTGTTGTTGTGATTTAATGTCATTGTTGGTGTGTTGTGATTTAATGTCATTGTTGGTGTGTGTGTGATTTAATGTCATTGTTGGTGTGTGTTGTTGTTGTGATTTAATGTCATTGTTGGTGTGTGTGTTGTTGTGATTTAATGTCATTGTTGTGTGTGTGTTGTTGTTGTGATTTAATGTCATTGTTGGTGTGTGTGTTGTTGTTGTGATTTAATGTCATTGTTGGTGTGTGTGTTGTTGTTGTGATTTAATGTCATTGTTGGTGTGTGTTGTTGTGATTTAATGTCATTGTTGGTGTGTTGTTGTTGTGATTTAATGTCATTGTTGGTGTGTGTGTTGTTGTTGTGATTTAATGTCATTGTTGGTGTGTGTGTTGTTGTGATTTAATGTCATTGTTGGTGTGTTGTTGTGATTTAATGTCATTGTTGGTGTGTGTTGTGATTTAATGTCATTGTTGGTGTGTGTTGTGATTTAATGTCATTGTTGGTGTGTGTTGTTGTGATTTAATGTCATTGTTGGTGTGTGTTGTGTTGTGATTTAATGTCATTGTTGGTGTGTGTGTTGTTGTTGTGATTTAATGTCATTGTGGTGTGTGTGTTGTTGTTGTGATTTAATGTCATTGTTGGTGTGTGTGTTGTTGTTGTGATTTAATGTCATTGTTGGTGTGTGTGTTGTTGTTGTGATTTAATGTCATTGTTGGTGTGTGTGTTGTTGTTGTGATTTAATGTCATTGTTGGTGTGTGTGTTGTTGTTGTGATTTAATGTCATTGTTGGTGTGTGTGTTGTTGTTGTGATTTAATGTCATTGTTGGTGTGTGTGTTGTTGTTGTGATTTAATGTCATTGTTGTGTGTGTTGTTGTTGTGATTTAATGTCATTGTTGGTGTGTGTGTTGTTGTTGTGATTTAATGTCATTGTTGGTGTGTGTTGTTTGTTGTGATTTAATGTCATTGTTGGTGTGTGTGTTGTTGTTGTGATTTAATGTCATTGTTGGTGTGTTGTTGTTGTTGTGATTTAATGTCATTGTTGGTGTGTGATTTAATGTCATTGTTGGTGTGTGTTGTTGTGATTTAATGTCATTGTTGGTGTGTGTTGTTGTTGTGATTTAATGTCATTGTTGGTGTGTGTGTTGTTGTTGTGATTTAATGTCATTGTTGGTGTGTGTTGTTGTTGTGATTTAATGTCATTGTTGGTGTGTGTGTTGTTGTTGTGATTTAATGTCATTGTTGGTGTGTGTGTTGTTGTGATTTAATGTCATTGTTTGTGTGTGTGTTGTTGTTGTGATTTAATGTCATTGTTGGTGTGTGTTGTTGTTGTGATTTAATGTCATTGTTGGTGTGTTGTTGTTGTTGTGATTTAATGTCATTGTTGGTGTGTGTTGTTGTTGTGATTTAATGTCATTGTTGGTGTGTGTGTTGTTGTTGTGATTTAATGTCATTGTTGGTGTGTGTTGTTGTTGTGATTTAATGTCATTGTTGGTGTGTGTTGTGTGATTTAATGTCATTGTTGGTGTGTGTTGTGTTGTGATTTAATGTCATTGTTGGTGTGTGTGTTGTTGTTGTGATTTAATGTCATTGTTGGTGTGTGTTGTTGTTGTGATTTAATGTCATTGTTGGTGTGTGTTGTTGTTGTGATTTAATGTCATTGTTGTGTGTGTTGTTGTTGTGATTTAATGTCATTGTTGTGTGTGTTGTTGTTGTGATTTAATGTCATTGTTGGTGTGTTGTTGTTGTGATTTAATGTCATTGTTGGTGTGTGTGTTGTTGTGATTTAATGTCATTGTTGGTGTGTGTTGTTGTTGTGATTTAATGTCATTGTTGGTGTGTGTTGTTGTTGTGATTTAATGTCATTGTTGTTGTGTTGTTGTTTTGATTTAATGTCATTGTTGGTGTGTGTTGTTATTGTGATTTAATGTCATTGTTGGTGTGTGTGTTGTTGTTGTGATTTAATGTCATTGTTGGTGTGTGTGTGTTGTTGTTGTGATTTAATGTCATTGTTGGTGTGTGTGTGTTGTTGTTGTGATTTAATGTCATTGTTGGTGTGTGTTGTTGTTGTGATTTAATGTCATTGTTGGTGTGTGTTATGATTTAATGTCATTGTTGGTGTGTGTGTGTTGTTGTGATTTAATGTCATTGTTGGTGTGTGTTGTTGTTGTGATTTAATGTCATTGTTGGTGTGTGTGTTGTTGTTGTGATTTAATGTCATTGTTGGTGTGTGTGTTGTTGTGTGATTTAATGTCATTGTTGTGTGTTGTTGTTGTGATTTAATGTCATTGTTGGTGTGTGTTATGATTTAATGTCATTGTTGGTGTGTGTTGTTGTTGTGATTTAATGTCATTGTTGGTGTGTGTGTTGTTGTTGTGATTTAATGTCATTGTTGGTGTGTGTTTGTTGTTGTGATTTAATGTCATTGTTGGTGTGTGTGTTGTTGTTGTGATTTAATGTCATTGTTGGTGTGTGTGTTGTTGTTTAATGTCATTGTTGGTGTGTTGTTGTTGTGATTTAATGTCATTGTTGGTGTGTGTGTGTTGTTGTTGTGATTTAATGTCATTGTTGGTGTGTGTTATGATTTAATGTCATTGTTGGTGTGTGTTGTTGTTGTGATTTAATGTCATTGTTGGTGTGTGTGTTGTTGTGTTTTAATGTCATTGTTGGTGTGTTGTTGTTGTGATTTAATGTCATTGTTGGTGTGTGTGTGTTGTTGTTGTGATTTAATGTCATTGTTGGTGTGTGTTATGATTTAATGTCATTGTTGGTGTGTGTGTTGTTGTTGTGATTTAATGTCATTGTTGGTGTGTGTGTTGTTGTGTTTTTAATGTCATTGTTGGTGTGTTGTTGTTGTGATTTAATGTCATTGTTGGTGTGTGTGTTGTTGTTGTTGTGATTTAATGTCATTGTTGGTGTGTTGTTGTTGTGATTTAATGTCATTGTTGGTGTGTGTGTTGTTGTTGTGATTTAATGTCATTGTTGGTGTGTGTTATGATTTAATGTCATTGTTGGTGTGTGTGTTGTTGTTGTGATTTAATGTCATTGTTGGTGTGTGTTGTGATTTAATGTCATTGTTGGTGTGTGTTGTGATTTAATGTCATTGTTGGTGTGTGTGTTGTTGTTGTGATTTAATGTCATTGTTGGTGTGTTGTTGTTGTTGTTGTTGTTGTGATTTAATGTCATTGTTGGTGTGTGTGTGTTATTGTTGTGATTTAATGTCATTGTTGGTGTGTGTGTTGTTGTTGTGATTTAATGTCATTGTTGGTGTGTGTTGTTATTGTTGAGATTTAATTTCATTGTTGGTGTGTGTGTTATTGTTGCGATTTAATGTCATTGGTGTGTGTGTGTTGTTGCAGATGTTGATGTTTGACTTCAGCCACCACAACATAGAGATGGCCTGCGCCTTGCTGGAGACCTGCGGCCGCTTCCTGTACCGCTCACCTGACTCCCACTACCGCACCAAGGTGTACCTGGTAGGTGAATGTGTAGGGCAATCCCCTGACTCACACTACCGCACCAAGGTCTGCCTGGTAGGTGAATGTGTAGGGCAATCACCTGACTCCCACTACCGCACCAAGGTGTACCTGGTAGGTGAATGTGTAGGGCAATCCCCTGACTCACACTACCGCACCAAGGTCTGCCTGGTAGGTGAATGTGTAGGGCAATCACCTGACTCCCACTACCGCACCAAGGTGTACCTGGTAGGTGAATGTGTAGGGCAATCCCCTGACTCACACTACCGCACCAAGGTCTGCCTGGTAGGTGAATGTGTAGGGCAATCACCTGACTCCCACTACCGCACCAAGGTGTACCTGGTAGGTGAATGTGTAGGGCAATCCCCTGACTCACACTACCGCACCAAGGTGTACCTGGTAGGTGAATGTGTAGGGCAATCCCCTGACTCCCTCTACCGCACCAAGGTGTACCTGGTAGGTGAATGTGTAGGGCAATCCCCTGACTCCCACTACCGCACCAAGGTGTACCTGGTAGGTGAATGTGTAGGGCAATCCCCTGACTCACACTACCGCACCAAGGTCTGCCTGGTAGGTGAATGTGTAGGGCAATCCCCTGACTCCCTCTACCGCACCAAGGTGTACCTGGTAGGTGAATGTGTAGGGCAATCCCCTGACTCCCACTACCGCACCAAGGTGTACCTGGTAGGTGAATGTGTAGGGCAATCCCCTGACTCACACTACCGCACCAAGGTGTACCTGGTAGGTGAATGTGTAGGGCAATCACCTGACTCCCACTACCGCACCAAGGTGTACCTGGTAGGTGAATGTGTAGGGCAATCCCCTGACTCCCACTACCGCACCAAGGTGTACCTGGTAGGTGAATGTGTAGGGCAATCCCCTGACTCACACTACCGCACCAAGGTCTGCCTGGTAGGTGAATGTGTAGGGCAATCACCTGACTCCCTCTACCGCACCAAGGTGTACCTGGTAGGTGAATGTGTAGGGCAATCCCCTGACTCACACTACCGCACCAAGGTGTACCTGGTAGGTGAATGTGTAGGGCAATCCCCTGACTCCCACTACCGCACCAAGGTGTACCTGGTAGGTGAATGTGTAGGGCAATCCCCTGACTCCCACTACCGCACCAAGGTGTACCTGGTAGGTGAATGTGTAGGGCAATCCCCTGACTCACACTACCGCACCAAGGTCTGCCTGGTAGGTGAATGTGTAGGGCAATCACCTGACTCCCTCTACCGCACCAAGGTGTACCTGGTAGGTGAATGTGTAGGGCAATCCCCTGACTCCCACTACCGCACCAAGGTGTACCTGGTAGGTGAATGTGTAGGGCAATCCCCTGACTCACACTACCGCACCAAGGTGTACCTGGTAGGTGAATGTGTAGGGCAATCCCCTGACTCACACTACCGCACCAAGGTCTGCCTGGTAGGTGAATGTGTAGGGCAATCCCCTGACTCCCTCTACCGCACCAAGGTGTACCTGGTAGGTGAATGTGTAGGGCAATCCCCTGACTCCCACTACCGCACCAAGGTGTACCTGGTAGGTGAATGTGTAGGGCAATCCCCTGACTCCCACTACCGCACCAAGGTGTACCTGGTAGGTGAATGTGTAGGGCAATCCCCTGACTCCCACTACCGCACCAAGGTGTACCTGGTAGGTGAATGTGTAGGGCAATCCCCTGACTCACACTACCGCACCAAGGTCTGCCTGGTAGGTGAATGTGTAGGGCAATCCCCTGACTCCCACTACCGCACCAAGGTGTACCTGGTAGGTGAATGTGTAGGGCAATCCCCTGACTCCCACTACCGCACCAAGGTGTACCTGGTAGGTGAATGTGTAGGGCAATCCCCTGACTCCCACTACCGCACCAAGGTGTACCTGGTAGGTGAATGTGTAGGGCAATCCCCTGACTCACACTACCGCACCAAGGTCTGCCTGGTAGGTGAATGTGTAGGGCAATCCCCTGACTCCCACTACCGCACCAAGGTGTACCTGGTAGGTGAATGTGTAGGGCAATCCCCTGACTCCCACTACCGCACCAAGGTGTACCTGGTAGGTGAATGTGTAGGGCAATCCCCTGACTCACACTACCGCACCAAGGTGTACCTGGTAGGTGAATGTGTAGGGCAATCCCCTGACTCCCACTACCGCACCAAGGTGTACCTGGTAGGTGAATGTGTAGGGCAATCCCCTGACTCCCACTACCGCACCAAGGTGTACCTGGTAGGTGAATGTGTAGGGCAATCCCCTGACTCACACTACCGCACCAAGGTCTGCCTGGTAGGTGAATGTGTAGGGCAATCACCTGACTCCCTCTACCGCACCAAGGTGTACCTGGTAGGTGAATGTGTAGGGCAATCCCCTGACTCCCACTACCGCACCAAGGTGTACCTGGTAGGTGAATGTGTAGGGCAATCCCCTGACTCCCACTACCGCACCAAGGTGTACCTGGTAGGTGAATGTGTAGGGCAATCCCCTGACTCACACTACCGCACCAAGGTGTACCTGGTAGGTGAATGTGTAGGGCAATCCCCTGACTCCCACTACCGCACCAAGGTGTACCTGGTAGGTGAATGTGTAGGGCAATCCCCTGACTCCCACTACCGCACCAAGGTGTACCTGGTAGGTGAATGTGTAGGGCAATCCCCTGACTCCCACTACCGCACCAAGGTGTACCTGGTAGGTGAATGTGTAGGGCAATCCCCTGACTCACACTACCGCACCAAGGTGTACCTGGTAGGTGAATGTGTAGGGCAATCCCCTGACTCCCACTACCGCACCAAGGTGTACCTGGTAGGTGAATGTGTAGGGCAATCCCCTGACTCACACTACCGCACCAAGGTCTGCCTGGTAGGTGAATGTGTAGGGCAATCCCCTGACTCCCACTACCGCACCAAGGTGTACCTGGTAGGTGAATGTGTAGGGCAATCCCCTGACTCCCACTACCGCACCAAGGTGTACCTGGTAGGTGAATGTGTAGGGCAATCCCCTGACTCACACTACCGCACCAAGGTGTACCTGGTAGGTGAATGTGTAGGGCAATCCCCTGACTCACACTACCGCACCAAGGTCTGCCTGGTAGGTGAATGTGTAGGGCAATCCCCTGACTCCCTCTACCGCACCAAGGTGTACCTGGTAGGTGAATGTGTAGGGCAATCCCCTGACTCCCACTACCGCACCAAGGTGTACCTGGTAGGTGAATGTGTAGGGCAATCCCCTGACTCACACTACCGCACCAAGGTGTACCTGGTAGGTGAATGTGTAAGGCAATCCCCTGACTCACACTACCGCACCAAGGTCTGCCTGGTAGGTGAATGTGTAGGGCAATCCCCTGACTCCCACTACCGCACCAAGGTCTGCCTGGTAGGTGAATGTGTAGGGCAATCCCCTGACTCCCACTACCGCACCAAGGTGTACCTGGTAGGTGAATGTGTAGGGCAATCCCCTGACTCACACTACCGCACCAAGGTCTGCCTGGTAGGTGAATGTGTAGGGCAATCCCCTGACTCCCTCTACCGCACCAAGGTGTACCTGGTAGGTGAATGTGTAGGGCAATCCCCTGACTCCCACTACCGCACCAAGGTGTACCTGGTAGGTGAATGTGTAGGGCAATCCCCTGACTCACACTACCGCACCAAGGTGTACCTGGTAGGTGAATGTGTAGGGCAATCCCCTGACTCCCACTACCGCACCAAGGTGTACCTGGTAGGTGAATGTGTAGGGCAATCCCCTGACTCCCACTACCGCACCAAGGTGTACCTGGTAGGTGAATGTGTAGGGCAATCCCCTGACTCACACTACCGCACCAAGGTCTGCCTGGTAGGTGAATGTGTAGGGCAATCACCTGACTCCCTCTACCGCACCAAGGTGTACCTGGTAGGTGAATGTGTAGGGCAATCCCCTGACTCACACTACCGCACCAAGGTGTACCTGGTAGGTGAATGTGTAGGGCAATCCCCTGACTCACACTACCGCACCAAGGTGTACCTGGTAGGTGAATGTGTAGGGCAATCCCCTGACTCACACTACCGCACCAAGGTCTGCCTGGTAGGTGAATGTGTAGGGCAATCCCCTGACTCCCTCTACCGCACCAAGGTGTACCTGGTAGGTGAATGTGTAGGGCAATCCCCTGACTCCCACTACCGCACCAAGGTGTACCTGGTAGGTGAATGTGTAGGGCAATCCCCTGACTCACACTACCGCACCAAGGTGTACCTGGTAGGTGAATGTGTAAGGCAATCCCCTGACTCACACTACCGCACCAAGGTCTGCCTGGTAGGTGAATGTGTAGGGCAATCCCCTGACTCCCACTACCGCACCAAGGTCTGCCTGGTAGGTGAATGTGTAGGGCAATCCCCTGACTCCCACTACCGCACCAAGGTGTACCTGGTAGGTGAATGTGTAGGGCAATCCCCTGACTCACACTACCGCACCAAGGTCTGCCTGGTAGGTGAATGTGTAGGGCAATCCCCTGACTCCCTCTACCGCACCAAGGTGTACCTGGTAGGTGAATGTGTAGGGCAATCCCCTGACTCCCACTACCGCACCAAGGTGTACCTGGTAGGTGAATGTGTAGGGCAATCCCCTGACTCACACTACCGCACCAAGGTGTACCTGGTAGGTGAATGTGTAGGGCAATCCCCTGACTCACACTACCGCACCAAGGTGTACCTGGTAGGTGAATGTGTAGGGCAATCCCCTGACTCCCACTACCGCACCAAGGTGTACCTGGTAGGTGAATGTGTAGGGCAATCCCCTGACTCACACTACCGCACCAAGGTCTGCCTGGTAGGTGAATGTGTAGGGCAATCACCTGACTCCCTCTACCGCACCAAGGTGTACCTGGTAGGTGAATGTGTAGGGCAATCCCCTGACTCCCACTACCGCACCAAGGTGTACCTGGTAGGTGAATGTGTAGGGCAATCCCCTGACTCACACTACCGCACCAAGGTGTACCTGGTAGGTGAATGTGTAGGGCAATCCCCTGACTCACACTACCGCACCAAGGTCTGCCTGGTAGGTGAATGTGTAGGGCAATCCCCTGACTCCCTCTACCGCACCAAGGTGTACCTGGTAGGTGAATGTGTAGGGCAATCCCCTGACTCCCACTACCGCACCAAGGTGTACCTGGTAGGTGAATGTGTAGGGCAATCCCCTGACTCACACTACCGCACCAAGGTGTACCTGGTAGGTGAATGTGTAAGGCAATCCCCTGACTCACACTACCGCACCAAGGTCTGCCTGGTAGGTGAATGTGTAGGGCAATCCCCTGACTCCCACTACCGCACCAAGGTCTGCCTGGTAGGTGAATGTGTAGGGCAATCCCCTGACTCCCACTACCGCACCAAGGTGTACCTGGTAGGTGAATGTGTAGGGCAATCCCCTGACTCACACTACCGCACCAAGGTCTGCCTGGTAGGTGAATGTGTAGGGCAATCACCTGACTCCCTCTACCGCACCAAGGTCTGCCTGGTAGGTGGACAGGTTCTAACAGTGGCAGGATGTGTAGGGCAATCGCCTGTCAATTCAGTGCCTGAATGACTGGGATTCGATTCCCAGCTTCGCCCTTTCTTTCCTGTTTGATGGGAAAAAATTGAAATGAATACTTAGTCCTTCGGATGAGGACTTAAAGCAGGTATGACCGTGTGTGCAGTACGCACCTAAAGCTACCCATGTGAGTGAAAAGTTGATAAGAGCAGGGAGAGTCCTGCTGCCTAGTGGGTAACCAGATTGGTTGCTAGGTTTCCCAAGTACACACACACACACACACACACACACACACACACACACACACACACACACATATCAACCTACCTTTCTTTTCCCTTCCCCCCCCAAAAAAAAGAAGAAGCTTTGTGGTAAAATTGTGAAAAGGTTGTGCTGGGGAGAGGGAAGAGGTGAAGCTGGAGACCTGTAATGAATTCCTGCCCCACTGCATCTGTCCGACTCCCACTGTCGTGCCAAGGTCCACCTGCTATGCTGACAAGTTGGTTTGCATGCACCTTTACTCAGAGGGCTTTCACCATTGGTTGATGTAGGTCTCAAGCTTGGGACTAAAGTCAAGTGAGAGAGCTGTGTGATTTATTGGTTTTCTCAGTCGCTTGAAGATCGCATCTCCACCCGTGAATGGCTGTGTGTCGGGTTTTCAGTTTCTGGCACTATTTTCTGTTGCGCAGGACGTGATGATGCGCAAGAAGACGGCGCTGAGCCTGGACTCACGTTACGAGACCATGGTGGAGAACGCCTACTTCTACAGCAACCCGCCGGACCAGGCCCACAGCGTGCGCCCAGAGAGGCCCCCCATGCACAACTACATCCGGCGCCTGCTCTACAAGGACCTCTCCAAGATCACCACAGAGAAGGTCAGAGGGGAGGCTGCTGTGGGCTGTCTGGGCTGTTGATCACTGACTGCCACTCTCTTAACTCATTCGCATCGCAACAGTTTTGAATTGTTATAAAAACTCGCAAATCACTCCACCGATACACACAAACAAAACATACATAAACAAAAGGAGAAATGAAAGAATATTACAGGTTTTTACTTCAGGTTTAGACATAGGGAAGTGGTAGATCAAATTTTTTTTATATAGACTCATTTAACCCCTTGACTCGTATAACGTATCATGTACATGTATGCTTGATGACATCATCCGATGAAGGGGAATAACTCTGTTGTGCTGCTTTTTGCTTTAACACGGTCAATAGGGTTATCTCCCCGGACCATTTTGCCAAACTGGCTCTGTCGGTTCTCTTTTTCATGTCATGAATTTAGAATTTTTTGTTATCATTTTCTTTGTCAGTCAAGGGGTTAATATGAAGTAATAAATGTAGGTTAGTGTGGGCAGAATGTTAATTGTTGTTTTGCCTTTGTCAGTCAAGGGGTTAATATGAAGTAATAAATGTAGGTTAGTGTGGGCAGAATGTTAATTGTTGTTTTGCCTTTGTCAGTCAAGGGGTTAATATGAAGTAATAAATGTAGGTTAGTGTGGGCAGAATGTTAATTGTTGTTTTGCCTTTGTCAGTCAAGGGGTTAATATGAAGTAATAAATGTAGGTTAGTGTGGGCAGAATGTTAATTGTTGTTTTGCCTTTGTGTGGACAGGTCCTTCGCCAGATGAGGAAACTGAACTGGGATGATCCTGAGGTCAGTACAAATAGTTCACCCACATTCTGGAAGTTCTATGCTTGTAGCTTCCGATGACCTTTGACTCTGCCTTTTCCCTTGGCTTTACTATCATCTGCTATCTTTCTGCCTTATTGGTCCATTCTCCTGCCTTTTGTCAAGGTGCAAAAGCCTTGAGAGAGGAATGGAGTAAGAGATGGAACAACCTCGTGACCTGTAAAAGATTCTGCCAGTTTAAAAAGTACCAATGCCCTTTTCTTCTGTATCAGTGCTCAGACTGGACTTTTATTTTGCACTGCAAGCAAGTTATCGTACAGATAATTGAAACTTTTGAAGTACTTGACTTATTTTGTGCTGCAAGCAAGTTATCGTACAGATTATTGAATCTTTTGAAGTGCTCAGACTTGACTTTTATTTTGCACTGCAAGCAAGTTATCGTACAGATAATTGAAACTTTTGAAGTACTTGACTTATTTTGTGCTGCAAGCAAGTTATCGTACAGATTATTGAATCTTTTGAAGTGCTCAGACTGGACTTTTATTTTGCACTGCAAGCAATTTATCGTACAGATAATTGAAACTTTTGAAGTACTTGACTTATTTTGTGCTGCAAGCAAGTTATCGTACAGATTATTGAATCTTTTGAAGTGCTCAGACTGGACTTTTATTTTGCACTGCAAGCAATTTATCGTACAGATAATTGAAACTTTTGAAGTACTTGACTTATTTTGTGCTGCAAGCAAGTTATCGTACAGATTATTGAATCTTTTGAAGTGCTCAGACTTGACTTTTATTTTGCACTGCAAGCAAGTTATCGTACAGATAATTGAAACTTTTGAAGTACTTGACTTATTTTGTGCTGCAAGCAAGTTATCGTACAGATTATTGAATCTTTTGAAGTGCTCAGACTTGACTTTTATTTTGCACTGCAAGCAAGTTATCGTACAGATAATTGAAACTTTTGAAGTACTTGACTTATTTTGTGCTGCAAGCAAGTTATCGTACAGATTATTGAATCTTTTGAAGTGCTCAGACTGGACTTTTATTTTGCACTGCAAGCAATTTATCGTACAGATAATTGAAACTTTTGAAGTACTTGACTTATTTTGTGCTGCAAGCAAGTTATCGTACAGATTATTGAATCTTTTGAAGTGCTCAGACTTGACTTTTATTTTGCACTGCAAGCAAGTTATCGTACAGATAATTGAAACTTTTGAAGTACTTGACTTATTTTGTGCTGCAAGCAAGTTATCGTACAGATTATTGAATCTTTTGAAGTGCTCAGACTTGACTTTTATTTTGCACTGCAAGCAAATTATCGTACAGATTATTGAATCTTTTGAAGTGCTCAGACTTGACTTTTATTTTGCACTGCAAGCAAATTATCGTACAGATTATTGAATCTTTTGAAGTGCTCAGACTTGACTTTTATTTTGTACTGCAAGCAAATTATCGTACAGATTATTGAATCTTTTGAAGTGCTCAGACTTGACTTTTATTTTGTGCTGCAAGCAAGTTATCATACAGATTATTGAATCTTTTGAAGTGCTCAGACTTGACTTTTATTTTGTACTGCAAGCAAATTATCGTACAGATTATTGAATCTGTTGAAGTTTTTCACAGTTGTGTCATGGGGACCCTGTGTTTTGTGAGTGTCTGTTTGTCTGCCTGCCTCACTTCAAATGTTCTTCTGTAATTGTTTAACAGCTTCAAACGTAAAATGAAAATGTGGTGTTTTTTGTCTCGTCTTTGCACACAGATTGCGTTCTATGCCACGAAGTGTCTGACTGCGGTATGGAACATCCGCTTCAACTCGGTGCACTGTGCCGCCAACCTCCTGGCCGGCATCGCCCCCTACCATGTGAGTGGCCACAGTGACAGAGCTGATTCTAGGGCGTGGGATTGGTACAGTCTGTTCCTTCCCGCAATAATCGGGTCTAAACGCGGGCCGATGCCCGCATATTTGCATAACTGCCCGCACTTTTTGCCGATCGCTGCGGGAATTCCTTCGTCGTCTGCTAAATCCGTCGTCTGCACAAACCGAAAGCATCAAGCAGGAATGAATGATTTCTCGACATTTCAATAAAAATGTCGATGCCTTTACAATGTTAGTGTAAATCAACCAATCGCGTTCATCTCGTTTTACCGACAAGAAGTTGCGAGAGTCCTACCCACCATGTTGAATTTTCTTCAAATGAAGCGGACAACGACGCTCTTTGACTTTGATTTTTGTGGCGGCAAAGTAAAAAAAAAAAATCCTCTGCCAATGGAGTGTGCAGAAAATGTTGCAGAAACAGCTACTGCATCAACAGCCTCCGAGAAGCAGCCCGAAGATAACGGCACTAGTGCGAGGGAACACCGGTTCCAAGACGAGTGGCTGAAGAAGTGGCCATGGCTAGCGAAGATTGAATCATTTAGTTTGAACTAGCAATGATTTTCATGTCTGTTTCAAGTGTTTCTGAAATGTTTGAATTGTGATTTTGTGTTCATGTTTCTGCAGGAACATGTGGCCATACAGGTGGTGGATGGAGTTCTGGAAGACATTCGACTGGGAATGGAGGTAGGAACCGTCTGTCCTTTGTTTGCTTACATTGACACATTGACGCATTGATACATTGACACATTGATGCATTTGATACTTTGACACATTGATACAGGCACACACAGTTAGCAGTGCATGTATTGGTTTAAATTATGCATTTCCCAATGGTGAAAGCCAGGTGAAAATGATACTGAGGCCCCCCGGGGTACCGGGTACCGGGGGTCTTTTGTGCAAATGGGGAAGTTCTGTACTTGTAGCCTCCTCTAATCTCTGTCACTGTCTTTGACTCTGCCTTTTCCCTTTGCTTACTGTCATCTATGTTTCTGCCTTACCGGTCCATTCTCATGCCTTTGTTCTAGCAACTCTTCGTAAGATTTTTCTCCAGCCGAAGACGGACATGCTGAGCCTAACCTTTGTTTAGTTAGGCGCATAGCAGCAGCAAGACGCATCTGCACTCATTTGACGGGAAAGTGAGCGATTGACAAAGAAGAGGAAGAAGAATGAGCACGACAAAGTTTATGTTTTACGTCCTCTCGGCATAGCCATATGGGACATAAAATGAGCACTCCAGCCTTTTTGTTTATATATCCATGGCTGCCAACCATTCCAGATTTCATGGAATGTTTCCGTTTCCCAGCTGCAATTCCACATTTCTGATTACGACAATAAAATTCTGGATTCCAAAGTCTCAAGGTTGGGGTGGGGGGTGTAGGTAGGGTAGTGGGTGTTAGTGTGTTGTGTTATGATTATATGCAGTGCGTTTATTTTTATTTTTAAATGAATGCCATTCATTCTCTAATGTATTCATTTCATAGAGATGTATGGTGAGGATACGTGAACCAGTCTGTTAGAAATGTTTGTACAAATGGTGAGTGAAAAGCGCATTGAGTTGCTTGGCAAGATTATGCGCTAATAACAATTGTAATGTATGTGAGACAGTTCAGTTACCGTACTGTGTGTGCCAGATGAACCACCCGCGGTACAACCAGCGTCGTGTGAGCTGCGTGAAGTAACGATTGTAATGTATGTGAGACAGTTCAGTTACCGTACTGTGTGTGCCAGATGAACCACCCGCGGTACAACCAGCGTCGTGTGAGCTGCGTGAAGTAACGATTGTAATGTATGTGAGACAGTTCAGTTACCGTACTTTGTGTGCCAGATGAACCACCCGCGGTACAATCAGCATCGTGTGAGCTGCATCTAATAACAGTTGTAATGTATGTGTCGACTGTGAGAATGTTCAGTTACCGTACTTTCTGTGCCAGATGAACCACCCGCGGTACAATCAGCATCGTGTGAGCTGCATCTAATAACAGTTGTAATGTATGTGTCGACTGTGAGAATGTTCAGTTACCGTACTTTCTGTGCCAGATGAACCACCCGCGGTACTATCAGCGCCGTGTGAGCTGCGTGAAGTACCAATTGTAATGTATGTGAGACAGTTCAGTTACCGTACTTTCTGTGCCAAATGAACCACCCACAACCAGCGTCGTGTGAGCTGCGTCAAATAAAAATTGTAATGTATGTGAGACAGTTCAGTTACCGTACTTTCTGTGCCAAATGAACCACCCGCGGTAGAACCAGCGCCGTGTCAGCTGCATCTAACAATTGTAATGTATACATGTGAGACAGCTCAGTTACCGTACTTTGTGTGTCAGATGAACCACCTGCGGTAGAACCAGCGCCGTGTCAGCTGCATCTAACAATTGTAATGTATGTGAGACAGCTCAGTTACCGTACTGTCTGTGCCAGATGAACCACTCGCGGTAGAACCAGCGCCGTGTCAGCTGCATCTAATAATTGTAATGTATGTGAGACAGCTCAGTTACCGTACTCTGTGTGCCAGATGAACCACCCGCGGTACAACCAGCGCCGTGTGAGCTGCGTGAAGTACCAATTGTAATGTATGTGAGACAGTTCAGTTACCGTACTGTCTGTGCCAGATGAACCACCCGCGGTACAACCAGCGCCGTGTGAGCTGCGTGAAGTACCAATTGTAATGTATGTGAGACAGTTCAGTTACCGTACTGTCTGTGCCAGATGAACCACCCGCGGTACAACCAGCGCCGTGTGAGCTGCGTGAAGTACCAATTGTAATGTATGTGAGACAGTTCAGTTACCGTACTGTCTGTGCCAGATGAACCACCCGCGGTACAACCAGCGTCGTGTGAGCTGCGTGAAGTACCAATTGTAATGTATACAACTGTGAGACAGTTCAGTTACCGTACTGTCTGTGCCAGATGAACCACCCGCGGTACAACCAGCGTCGTGTGAGCTGCGTGAAGTACCTGGGTGAGCTGTACAACTATCGCATGGTGGAGTCCGCTGTCATCTTCAGGGTTCTCTACTCCCTCATCACCTTCGGCGTCTCCATCGATGGTAACGGTTCTTTTCAGAGATCTTTCCTAACCTATTGATCGATCAATCAATCATAGTTTATTATCTCCACACTGAGAAATTGTACATGAGGTGCAATAACAGAAGCACAACAACGCTGAAAAACTTCAAAACTCATCAATAGAAAACATATTAAAACTAACATTGACTCGGATGAAGATTCATGAAATGAACTGGGAAACTTATTTTTCAACAGAGCTTATGCAAAACAAATAAATTTCAATTTACAACAAACAAAAACAGAATCACTCAAAAATTCAGGAGATGACTGGAACGTGGAATGCTTTGATGCTCTTGATTTAATTCAGTTTAAGTGTCTTGTGTCTATGTCCTGATGGCAACGGTTCATAGTGGTGGGCTAAGTAGTAACTAAGTAGTACTGCTTTGATCTTGTATGAAAAGTGTATTGTTACCACATCCCACACATAGAGCTAAGATGGAGAGATGGACATCAAATACCAGAACTCTAGATTTTTAGGAATGTTTGTTGTTTAAAAAAAAAAAAATTTGAAATCCTGCACAAGCTTAATTGTTGAGTTTGACACAGAATGGCAGAACTCTTTTGATTTTCAGGGAATTTTTTTCCATTTGTTTTCCAAAGGGAATCATGTTGCAGAAGATTGGTCTTATGTTTCTAGTTGGGTTTTGTATATATATTTTTTTTTATATCAGATTTGTCTTTTTATGAGTGGACGCCCTGTAATTGGCTAATTGGTGTGATGTTGCAGAGTCGAACCCCAACCCCCTGGACCCCCCAGAACACCTGTTCCGGCTGCGGCTGGTGTGTGTGTTGCTGGACACCTGCGGTCAGTACTTTGACAAGGGGTCCAGCAAGAAGAAACTGGACTGCTTCCTTGTCTACTTCCAGGTGAAGCCATTGTTAATGTTGTTGATAATACTATGATAATACTGATGAATAATGTGTGTGTGTTGCTGGACACCTGCGGTCAGTACTTTGACAAGGGGTCCAGCAAGAAGAAACTGGACTGCTTCCTGGTCTACTTCCAGGTGAAGCCATTGTTAATGTTGTTGATAATACTATGATAATACTGATGAATAATGTGTGTGTGTTGCTGGACATGCGCGGTCAGTACTTTGACAAGGGGTCTTGGTCTCTGGTGCCCACCAGTGCTGCATATGAAACTTCACACATGTTAGAAAACCAGTTATGCCCCTTCCATCCTGATTCTCCATAAAGAGGTGTGGGGTGGAGGAGGAGTACAAGGCAAAGGTATAGGAAGTACAAGGTGGAGGAGGAGGAGTACAAGGCAAAGATAGGTAAGGTGGTATACAAGGCAGATAGGTAATGGAGGGGCGAGGAGTACAAGGCAAAGATAGGTAAGGTGGAGGAGGAGTACAAGGCAAAGATAGGTAAGGTGGAGGAGGAGTACAAGGCAAAGATAGGTAAGGTGGAGGAGGAGTACAAGGCAAAGATAGGTAAGGGTGGAGGAGGAGTAGCATGCTAGTTTTCTTTCTTCTTTCACTGGAGCCAAAAAGATAGGTAAGGTGGAGGAGGAGTACAAGGCAAAGATAGGTACTGGGCCAAAAATGGAGGAGGAGTACAAGGCAAAGATAGGTAAGGTGGAGGAGGAGTACAAGGCAAAGATAGGTAAGGTGGAGGAGGAGTACAAGGCAAAGTTAGATGGAGGTAAGGTGGAGGAGGAGTACAAGGCAAAGATAGGTAAGGTGGAGGAGGAGTACAAGGCAAAGATAGGTAAGGTGGAGGAGGAGTACAAGGCAAAGATAGGTAAGGTGGAGGAGGAGTACAAGGCAAAGATAGGTAAGGTGGAGGAGGAGTACAAGGCAAAGATAGGTAAGGTGGAGGAGGAGTACAAGGCAAAGATAGGTAAGGTGGAGGAGGAGTACAAGGCAAAGATAGGTAAGGTGGAGGAGGAGTACAAGGCAAAGATAGGTAAGGTGGAGGAGGAGTACAAGGCAAAGATAGGTAAGGTGGAGGAGGAGTACAAGGCAAAGATAGGTAAGGTGGAGGAGGAGGAGGAGTACAAGGCAAGGCAAAGATAGGTAAGGTGGAGGAGGAGTACAAGGCAAAGATAGGTAAGGTGGAGGAGGAGTACAAGGCAAAGATAGGTAAGGTGGAGGAGGAGTACAAGGCAAAGATAGGTAAGGTGGAGGAGGAGTACAAGGCAAAGATAGGTAAGGTGGAGGAGGAGTACAAGGCAAAGATAGGTAAGGTGGAGGAGGAGTACAAGGCAAAGATAGGTAAGGTGGAGGAGGAGTACAAGGCAAAGATAGGTAAGGTGGAGGAGGAGTACAAGGCAAAGATAGAAGGTGGAGGTAGTACAAGGCAAAGATAGGTAAGGTGGAGGAGTACAAGGCAAAGATAGGTAAGGTGGAGGAGGAGTACAAGGCAAAGATAGGTAAGGTGGAGGAGGAGTACAAGGCAAAGATAGGTAAGGTGGAGGAGGAGTACAAGGCAAAGATAGGTAAGGTGGAGGAGGAGTACAAGGCAAAGATAGGTAAGGTAAGGTGGAAAGATAGGAGGAGGAGTACAAGGCAAAGATAGGTAAGGTGGAGGAGGAGTACAAGGCAAAGATAGGTAAGGTGGAGGAGGAGTACAAGGCAAAGATAGGTAAGGTGGAGGAGGAGTACAAGGCAAAGATAGGTAGGAGGAGGAGTACAAGGCAAAGATAGGTAAGGTGGAGGAGGAGTACAAGGCAAAGATAGGTAAGGTGGAGGAGGAGTACAAGGCAAAGATAGGTAAGGTGGAGGAGGAGTACAAGGCAAAGATAGGTAAGGTGGAGGAGGAGGAGTACAAGGCAAAGATAGGTAAGGTGGAGGAGGAGGAGGAGTACAAGGCAAAGATAGGTAAGGTGGAGGAGGAGTACAAGGCAAAGGATAGGTAAGGTGGAGGAGGAGTACAAGGCAAAGATAGGTAAGGTGGAGGAGGAGTACAAGGCAAAGATAGGTAAGGTGGAGGAGGAGTACAAGGCAAAGATAGGTAAGGTGGAGGAGGAGTACAAGGCAAAGATAGGTAAGGTGGAGGAGGAGTACAAGGCAAAGATAGGTAAGGTGGAGGAGGAGTACAAGGCAAAGATAGGTAAGGTGGAGGAGGAGTACAAGGCAAAGATAGGTAAGGTGGAGGAGGAGTACAAGGCAAAGATAGGTAAGGTGGAGGAGGAGTACAAGGCAAAGATAGGTAAGGTGGAGGAGGAGTACAAGGCAAAGATAGGTAAGGTGGAGGAGGAGTACAAGGCAAAGATAGGTAAGGTGGTGGAGTACAAGGCAAAGATAGGTAAGGTGGAGGAGGAGTACAAGGCAAAGATAGGTAAGGTGGAGGAGGAGTACAAGGCAAAGATAGGTAAGGTGGAGGAGGAGTACAAGGCAAAGATAGGTAAGGTGGAGGAGGAGTACAAGGCAAAGATAGGTAAGGTGGAGGAGGAGTACAAGGCAAAGATAGGTAAGGTGGAGGAGGAGTACAAGGCAAAGATAGGTAAGGTGGAGGAGGAGTACAAGGCAAAGATAGGTAAGGTGGTAGGAGGAGTACAAGGCAAAGATAGGTAAGGTGGAGGAGTACAAGGCAAAGATAGGTAAGGTGGAGGAGGAGTACAAGGCAAAGATAGGTAAGGTGGAGGAGGAGTACAAGGCAAAGATAGGTAAGGTGGAGGAGGAGTACAAGGCAAAGATAGGTAAGGTGGAGGAGGAGTACAAGGCAAAGATAGGTAAGGTGGAGGAGGAGTACAAGGCAAAGATAGGTAAGGTGGAGGAGGAGTACAAGGCAAAGATAGGTAAGGTGGAGGAGGAGTACAAGGCAAAGATAGGTAAGGTGGAGGAGGAGTACAAGGCAAAGATAGGTAAGGTGGAGGAGGAGTACAAGGCAAAGATAGGTAAGGTGGAGGAGGAGTACAAGGCAAAGATAGGTAAGGTGGAGGAGGAGTACAAGGCAAAAAGATAGGTAAGGTGGAGGAGGAGTACAAGGCAAAGATAGGTAAGGTGGAGGAGGAGTACAAGGCAAAGATAGGTAAGGTGGAGGAGGAGTACAAGGCAAAGATAGGTAAGGTGGAGGAGGAGTACAAGGCAAGGCAAAAGATAGGTAAGGTGGAGGAGGAGTACAAGGCAAAGATAGGTAAGGTGGAGGAGGAGTACAAGGCAAAGATAGGTAAGGTGGAGGAGGAGTACAAGGCAAAGATAGGTAAGGTGGAGGAGGAGTACAAGGCAAAGATAGGTAAGGTGGAGGAGGAGTACAAGGCAAAGATAGGTAAGGTGGAGGAGGAGTACAAGGCAAAGATAGGTAAGGTGGAGGAGGAGTACAAGGCAAAGATAGGTAAGGTGGAGGAGGAGTACAAGGCAAAGATAGGTAAGGTGGAGGAGGAGTACAAGGCAAAGATAGGTAAGGTGGAGGAGGAGTACAAGGCAAAGATAGGTAAGGTGGAGGAGGAGTACAAGGCAAAGATAGGTAAGGTGGAGGAGGAGTACAAGGCAAAGATAGGTAAGGTGGAGGAGGAGTACAAGGCAAAGATAGGTAAGGTGGAGGAGGAGTACAAGGCAAAGATAGGTAAGGTGGAGGAGGAGTACAAGGCAAAGATAGGTAAGGTGGAGGAGGAGTACAAGGCAAAGATAGGTAAGGTGGAGGAGGAGTACAAGGCAAAGATAGGTAAGGTGGAGGAGGAGTACAAGGCAAAGATAGGTAAGGTGGAGGAGGAGTACAAGGCAAAGATAGGTAAGGTGGAGGAGGAGTACAAGGCAAAGATAGGTAAGGTGGAGGAGGAGTACAAGGCAAAGATAGGTAAGGTGGAGGAGGAGTACAAGGCAAAGATAGGTAAAGGTGGTAAGGTGGAGGAGTACAAGGCAAAGATAGGTAAGGTGGAGGAGGAGTACAAGGCAAAGATAGGTAAGGTGGAGGAGGAGTACAAGGCAAAGATAGGTAAGGTGGAGGAGGAGTACAAGGCAAAGATAGGTAAGGTGGAGGAGGAGTACAAGGCAAAGATAGGTAAGGTGGAGGAGGAGTACAAGGCAAAGATAGGTAAGGTGGAGGAGGAGTACAAGGCAAAGATAGGTAAGGTGGAGGAGGAGTACAAGGCAAAGATAGGTAAGGTTGAGGAGACAAGGCAAAGATAGGAGGAGTACAAGGCAAAGATAGGTAAGGTGGAGGAGGAGTACAAGGCAAAGATAGGTAAGGTGGAGGAGGAGTACAAGGCAAAGATAGGTAAGGTGGAGGAGGAGTACAAGGCAAAGATAGGTAAGGTGGAGGAGGAGTACAAGGCAAAGATAGGTAAGGTGGAGGAGGAGTACAAGGCAAAGATAGGTAAGGTGGAGGAGGAGTACAAGGCAAAGATAGGTAAGGTGGAGGAGGAGTACAAGGCAAAGATAGGTAAGGTGGAGGTAAAGGTGGAGGAGGAGTACAAGGCAAAGATAGGTAAGGTGGAGGAGGAGTACAAGGCAAAGATAGGTAAGGTAGGAGGAGTACAAGGTAGGAGGAGGAGGAGTACAAGGCAAAGATAGGTAAGGTGGAGGAGGAGTACAAGGCAAAGATAGGTAAGGGAGGAGGAGGAGTACAAGGCAAAGATAGGTAAGGTGGAGGAGGAGTACAAGGCAAAGATAGGTAAGGTGGCAAAGGTAGGAGTACAAGGCAAAGATAGGTAAGGTGGAGGAGGAGTACAAGGCAAAGATAGGTAAGGTGGAGGAGGAGTACAAGGCAAAGATAGGTATACAAGGCAAAGGTAAGGTGGAGGAGGAGTACAAGGCAAAGATAGAGTAAGTAAGGTGGAGGAGGAGTACAAGGCAAAGATAGGTAAGGTGGGAGGAGGAGTACAAGGCAAAGATAGGTAAGGTGGAGGAGGAGTACAAGGCAAAGATAGGTAAGGTGGAGGAGGAGTACAAGGCAAAGATAGGTAAGGTGGCAAAGGAGGAGTACAAAGGCAAAGATAGGTAAGGTGGAGGAGGAGTACAAGGCAAAGATAGGTAAGGTGGAGGAGGAGTACAAGGCAAAGATAGGTAAGGTGGAGGAGGAGTACAAGGCAGGTAAGGTAGGAGTACAAGGCAAGATAGGTAATGGAGGTACAAGGAGGAGGAGTACAAGGCAAAGATAGGTAAGGTGGAGGAGGAGTACAAGGCAAAGATAGGTAAGGTGGAGGAGGAGTACAAGGCAAAGATAGGTAAGGTGGAGGAGGAGTACAAGGCAAAGATAGGTAAGGTGGAGGAGGAGTACAAGGCAAAGATAGGTAAGGTGGAGGAGGAGTACAAGGCAAAGATAGGTAAGGTGGAGGAGGAGTACAAGGCAAAGATAGGTAAGGTGGAGGAGGAGTACAAGGCAAAGATAGGTAAGGTGGAGGAGGAGTACAAGGCAAAGATAGGTAAGGTGGAGGAGGAGTACAAGGCAAAGATAGGTAAGGTGGAGGAGGAGATAGGTAAGGTGGAGGACAAGGCAAAGATAGGTAAGGTAAGTACAAGGCAAAGATAGGTAAGGTGGAGGAGGAGTACAAGGCAAAGATAGGTAAGGTGGAGGAGGAGTACAAGGCAAAGATAGGTAAGGTGGAGGAGGAGTACAAGGCAAAGATAGGTAAGGTGGAGGAGGAGTACAAGGCAAAGATAGGTAAGGTGGAGGAGGAGTACAAGGCAAAGATAGGTAAGGTGGAGGAGGAGTACAAGGCAAAGATAGGTAAGGTGGAGGAGGAGTACAAGGCAAAGATAGGTAAGGTGGAGGAGGAGTACAAGGCAAAGATAGGTAGGTGGAGGAGGAGTACAAGGCAAAGATAGGTAGGAGGAGGAGTACAAGGCAAAGATAGGTAAGGTGGAGGAGGAGTACAAGGCAAAGATAGGTAAGGTGGAGGAGGAGTACAAGGCAAAGATAGGTAAGGTGGAGGAGGAGTACAAGGCAAAGATAGGTAAGGTGGAGGAGGAGTACAAGGCAAAGATAGGTAAGGTGGAGGAGGAGTACAAGGCAAAGATAGGTAAGGTGGAGGAGGAGTACAAGGCAAAGATAGGTAAGGTGGAGGAGGAGTACAAGGCAAAGATAGGTAAGGTGGAGGAGGAGTACAAGGCAAAGATAGGTAAGGTGGAGGAGTACAAGGCAAAGATAGGTAAGGTGGAGGAGGAGTACAAGGCAAAGATAGGTAAGGTGGAGGAGGAGTACAAGGCAAAGATAGGTAAGGTGGAGGAGGAGTACAAGGCAAAGATAGGTAAGGTGGAGGAGGAGTACAAGGCAAAGATAGGTAAGGTGGAGGAGGAGTACAAGGCAAAGATAGGTAAGGTGGAGGAGGAGTACAAGGCAAAGATAGGTAAGGTGGAGGAGGAGTACAAGGCAAAGATAGGTAAGGTGGAGGAGGAGTACAAGGTAGGTAAGGTGGAGGAGGAGTACAAGGCAAAGATAGGTAAGGTGGAGGAGGAGTACAAGGCAAAGATAGGTAAGGTGGAGGAGGAGTACAAGGCAAAGATAGGTAAGGTGGAGGAGGAGTACAAGGCAAAGATAGGTAAGGTGGAGGAGGAGTACAAGGCAAAGATAGGTAAGGTGGAGGAGGAGTACAAGGCAAAGATAGGTAAGGTGGAGGAGGAGTACAAGGCAAAGATAGGTAAGGTGGAGGAGGAGTACAAGGCAAAGGGTAAGGTGGAGGAGGAGTACAAGGCAAAGATAGGTAAGGTGGAGGAGGAGGTACAAGGCAAAGATAGGTAAGGTGGAGGAGGAGTACAAGGCAAAGATAGGTAAGGTGGAGGAGGAGTACAAGGCAAAGATAGGTAAGGTGGAGGAGGAGTACAAGGCAAAGATAGGTAAGGTGGAGGAGGAGTACAAGGCAAAGATAGGTAAGGTGGAGGAGGAGTACAAGGCAAAGATAGGTAAGGTGGAGGAGGAGTACAAGGCAAAGATAGGTAAGGTGGAGGAGGAGTACAAGGCAAAGATAGGTAAGGTGGAGGAGGAGTACAAGGCAAAGATAGGTAAGGTGGAAGGAGTACAAGGCAAAGATAGGTAAGGTGGAGGAGTACAAGGCAAAGATAGGTAAGGTGGAGGAGGAGTACAAGGCAAAGATAGGTAAGGTGGAGGAGGAGTACAAGGCAAAGATAGGTAAGGTGGAGGAGGAGTACAAGGCAAAGATAGGTAAGGTGGAGGAGGAGTACAAGGCAAAGATAGGTAAGGTGGAGGAGGAGTACAAGGCAAAGATAGGTAAGGTGGAGGAGGAGTACAAGGCAAAGATAGGTAAGGTGGAGGAGGAGTACAAGGCAAAGATAGGTAAGGTGGAGGAGGAGTACAAAAGGCAAAGATAGGTAAGGTGGAGGAGGAGTACAAGGCAAAGATAGGTAAGGTGGAGGAGGAGTACAAGGCAAAGATAGGTAAGGTGGAGGAGGAGTACAAGGCAAAGATAGGTAAGGTGGAGGAGGAGTACAAGGCAAAGATAGGTAAGGTGGAGGAGGAGTACAAGGCAAAGATAGGTAAGGTGGAGGAGGAGTACAAGGCAAAGATAGGTAAGGTGGAGGAGGAGTACAAGGCAAAGATAGGTAAGGTGGAGGAGGAGTACAAGGAGGTGGAGGAGGAGTACAAGGCAAAGATAGGTAAGGTGGAGGAGGAGTACAAGGCAAAGATAGGTAAGGTGGAGGAGGAGTACAAGGCAAAGATAGGTAAGGTGGAGGAGGAGTACAAGGCAAAGATAGGTAAGGTGGAGGAGGAGTACAAGGCAAAGATAGGTAAGGTGGAGGAGGAGTACAAGGCAAAGATAGGTAAGGTGGTGTACAAGGCAAAGATAGGTAAGGTGGAGGAGGAGTACAAGGCAAAGATAGGTAAGGTGGAGGAGGAGTACAAGGCAAAGATAGGTAAGGTGGAGGAGGAGTACAAGGCAAAGATAGGTAAGGTGGAGGAGGAGTACAAGGCAAAGATAGGTAAGGTGGAGGAGGAGTACAAGGCAAAGATAGGTAAGGTGGAGGAGGAGTACAAGGCAAAGATAGGTAAGGTGGAGGAGGAGGAGTACAAGGCAAAGATAGGTAAGGTGGAGGAGGAGTACAAGGCAAAGATAGGTAAGGTGGAGGAGGAGTACAAGGCAAAGATAGGTAAGGTGGAGGAGGAGTACAAGGCAAAGATAGGTAAGGTGGAGGAGGAGTACAAGGCAAAGATAGGTAAGGTGGAGGAGGAGTACAAGGCAAAGATAGGTAAGGTGGAGGAGGAGTACAAGGCAAAGATAGGTAAGGTGGAGGAGGAGTACAAGGCAAAGATAGGTAAGGTGGAGGAGGAGTACAAGGCAAAGATAGGTAAGGTGGAGGAGGAGTACAAGGCAAAGATAGGTAAGGTGGAGGAGGAGTACAAGGCAAAGATAGGTAAGGTGGAGGAGGAGTACAAGGCAAAGATAGGTAAGGTGGAGGAGGAGTACAAGGCAAAGATAGGTAAGGTGGAGGAGGAGTACAAGGCAAAGATAGGTAAGGTGGAGGAGGAGGAGTACAAGGCAAAGATAGGTAAGGTGGAGGAGGAGTACAAGGCAAAGATAGGTAAGGTGGAGGAGGAGTACAAGGCAAAGATAGGTAAGGTGGAGGAGGAGTACAAGGCAAAGATAGGTAAGGTGGAGGAGGAGTACAAGGCAAAGATAGGTAAGGTGGAGGAGGAGTACAAGGCAAAGATAGGTAAGGTGTGGAGGAGGAGTACAAGGCAAAGATAGGTAAAGGTGGAGGAGGAGAACAAGGCAAAGATAGGTAAGGTGGAGGAGGAGTACAAGGCAAAGATAGGTAAGGTGGAGGAGGAGTACAAGGCAAAGATAGGTAAGGTGGAGGAGGAGTACAAGGCAAAGATAGGTAAGGTGGAGGAGGAGTACAAGGCAAAGATAGGTAAGGTGGAGGAGGAGTACAAGGCAAAGATAGGTAAGGTGGAGGAGGAGTACAAGGCAAAGATAGGTAAGGTGGAGGAGGAGTACAAGGCAAAGATAGGTAAGGTGGAGGAGGAGTACAAGGCAAAGATAGGTAAGGTGGAGGAGTACAAGGCAAAGATAGGGTGGAGGAGGAGTACAAGGCAAAGATAGGTAAGGTGGAGGAGGAGTACAAGGCAAAGATAGGTAAGGTGGAGGAGGAGTACAAGGCAAAGATAGGTAAGGTGGAGGAGGAGTACAAGGCAAAGATAGGTAAGGTGGAGGAGGAGTACAAGGCAAAGATAGGTAAGGTGGAGGAGGAGTACAAGGCAAAGATAGGTAAGGAGTGGATAGGTGGAGGACAAGGAAAGATACAAGGCAAAGATAGGTAAGGTAAGGTGGAAAGGAGTGGAGGAGGAGTACAAGGCAAAGATAGGTAAGGTGGAGGAGGAGTACAAGGCAAAGATAGGTAAGGTGGAGGAGGAGTACAAGGCAAAGATAGGTAAGGTGGAGGAGGAGTACAAGGTACAAGGCAAAGAAGGTAGATAGGTAAGGTGGAAAGGAGGTGGAGGAGGAGTACAAGGCAAGATAGGTAAGGTGGAGGTACAAGGCAAAGATAGGTAAGGTGGAGTACAAGGCAAAGATAGGTAAGGTGGAGGAGGAGTACAAGGCAAAGATAGGTAAGGTGGAGGAGGAGTACAAGGCAAAGATAGGTAAGGTGGAGGAGGAGTACAAGGCAAAGATAGGTAAGGTGGAGGAGGAGTACAAGGCAAAGATAGGTAAGGTGGAGGAGGAGTACAAGGCAAAGATAGGTAAGGTGGAGGAGGAGTACAAGGCAAAGATAGGTAAGGTGGAGGAGGAGTACAAGGCAAAGATAGGTAAGGTGGAGGAGGAGTACAAGGCAAAGATAGGTAAGGTAGGAGGAGTAAAGGCAAAGATGGAGGAGGAGTACAAGGCAAAGATAGGTAAGGTGGAGGAGGAGTACAAGGCAAAGATAGGTAAGGTGGAGGAGGAGTACAAGGCAAAGATAGGTAAGGTGGAGGAGGAGTACAAAAGATAGGTAAGGTGGAGGAGGAGTACAATGCAAAGATAGGTAAGGTGGAGGAGGAGTACAAGGCAAAGATAGGTAAGGTGGAGGAGGAGTACAAGGCAAAGATAGGTAAGGTGGAGGAGTACAAGGCAAAGATAGGTAAGGTGGAGGAGGAGTACAAGGCAAAGATAGGTAAGGTGGAGGAGGAGTACAAGGCAAAGATAGGTAAGGTGGAGGAGGAGTACAAGGCAAAGATAGGTAAGGTGGAGGAGGAAAGATACAAAGGCAAAGATAGGTAAGGTTGTTCTTTTTTTTAGGAGTTTTATTATACAATCAGTCAACTTATAAGGCACAGGGTAAGGGAGGAGGAGTACAAGGCAAAGATAGGTAAGGTGGAGGAGGAGTACAAGGCAAAGAAATGTGTAGTTGATAATAATATGGTAAGGTGGAGGAGGAGTACAAGGCAAAGATAGGTAAGGTGGAGGAGGAGTACAAGGCAAAGATAGGTAAGGTGGAGGAGGAGTGATGGTGATGATGGTGTTTCAGGGGCATTCTGCAAGGCAAAGATAGGAGATGGACATGGATGGAGGAGGACAAGGCAAAGATAGGTAAGAACGACGAGGAGTACAAGGCAAAGATAGGTATCCTTTTGGCTGCAGCACCAAGGCCCCTTTGTTTGAGAGTCATAGTCTTCCACAAATGACTAAACTGTACCATGATTTTCCATTACTGTAGAAAATCATCTGCTGTACAGCTCTCATGTTACTGTTGGCCCCTGCTACAGGCTGATGCCAGCCAATGATAAAAGCCTTTTGAGCAAAGGCCTAAAGCAGACAGTACACCGCAACAAACATGAAAACAGCGAACGCAGTTGTGTTGTCTCGCTTTTAGCTGCCTTGCGTTTCTATGTGCTTATGCATTATAAACTGTGCAGACCTTCCTGAGTGACAGAGATGAGCTAGCCTAAGATAGCATGCAACGAAAATTTAATGACCAAGGCCATCTACCCATGTCATATAGGGAAAAGGGGGAGGGGAATACATATAAAAAAGAGAGAGAGAGAGAGGGCCGTGTGCATGCATGTATTGGTGCATTCCTTCCTGCTGATTGTTGACAATTTCATTAGTTTCTGCGAGGGTGAGGGGTGGATGTCTTTGTGAGTGAGAATCATGTTATTTTTGTCACTTTATTTCTTTGCACTGGAATGTTGGTAGTATGACTATCTTGTTGATTTTAATGCATGTTTTTAATGTTGCCTTTGTAAAGCGCATCGAGCATACTACTGTATGGATTTTAGCGCTCTATGAAATAAATTATTATTATCTCAATCAGTGAATTTTGTTGGTAGGAGCTAGGAGTAGGATCAAGTAGATTGAGATTATGGTACCTTGGGCTGTCCCAGAGGCTGATTGTGACAAGGAGCTTCTGGACCCCAGCGTCTTGTCCTTAGGAAGAAAAAGTTTGGTAATGCTAGCCCTCTTCTCCCTTCTTTGCACTGGCTTCCTGTCGCAGACAGAATTGAGTATAAATTAAACACCCTTTGTTATAAAGCTGCTCCATCATACCTCTTCGACAATTTGTCCATCTATACGCCAGCTCGCACTTTATGCTCAGTCTCTGACCCTCTTTCTCTCCAGATCCCTAGGTATAAGCTTTCAACTGTTGGTCGGCGCTCTTTTGCTGTCTCAGGACCGACATCTTGGAACAAACTTCCACTCTCCCTCCGTCAGCGACTGACCCTCTCAGCTTTCAAAGCGAACCTCAAAACCCACCTGTTCCCCCGTCATTAAAGCTCCACTCTCTTTCTCTTCCCTCCCTTGCCTTTAGGTCTGTTTCTGCTGTATTCCATTTAAGTCATGTGTGTGTGTTCGCTTTGTACTGCGTTTTTGTTTGAATGCGTTATGAATGCTAACGTGTGTGTGTGCGCTTTGATTTGATTTCTGTCAAAATTCAGCGCATTATGAATACTGTATGTTGTTGTCTACAGCGGCCCCTGGACTCCTGCCTTGATTTCCTTCTTGTTCGTTCTGTAGTAGTGACTCTCATCTCTAATGATGAACTATTTGGTTGGTTGTTTGACAGATGAGCTGTCTCAGGGGCTGTCCCAGGTGCGGCTGACGGAGGGGTCAGGGACACAGGGGTCAGGGACACAGGGGTCAGGGACACAGGACAGTGACCCCAGCCAGGAGGACGACTGTCGACCCCACCGGGGCAGACGCAGCCACTCAGGGGAGGTCAGTCAGTCAGACCGTCGGGCAGTCAATCGGGGCTCAGTCAGTCAGACCGTCGGGCAGTCAATCGGGGCTTGTGCAAATATATGCATGGATGAAACCACACCAAAAAAAGCTGGAAAAAGCAGGAATACTGAATTGGGCTTTGTTATTTTTCAGGAAATCCTGAATTTGCAATATTTTATTGAAGAATAATTACACTGGAATGAGAAAAAAAGCTCATTTTATGGTAAAAAAGAAAGAAAAAGCTGTTTGTGTTCCTAAATGCTCTGATTTTATTAGTAAAAGTGTACCAAAAACCCTTCAGCTTCGGGAGCTTCACCCCCTGACCCCCACAAACCACTCCACCCCTTGACCCCACCAAGGCAGCCCGCTAGAACACAGGCCTCCCTGCTTTTCATGTTGTCCAGGTTTGATGGGTTTATTGGTGATTCTCCTGCACCACTGACACACTGGGGGTGACAGCAGTGAAGGAGCAGAGCTCGTCCTGCCGCAGATCATTCCACTCCCTGATGGTCCTTGGGAGGAATGCGTTGGATCGGTATTTAGTGCGGCACTGTAGTCGTTTGATTGTAGGCTGTGGCCACGTCGCTGCCGAGGAGGAAGAGACTCCAGCTTGGATTGGAGGCTGGGACAGTGCACAGCGCCGGTGCTGATCTTGTCCAGCATGGAGAGCCTGGTCCTCTGTCGTCTGCTCTCCAGTGAGTCCCAGCCCAGGTTCATCGGCATGGTGTTCACACTGGACGTTGGCCTGAACTGGTTGAGCACAAAGCGCGCTGCTCTGCGGTGGACTGCTTCCAGCTTTGCAAACTTTGTCTTCGTTTGTCTTTAGCAGTGTTCACAGATTTGTTGTTGCTGCTGCTCCTTCTTTTCTTTACAGTTGTGTGTGTGTGCGTATGTGTTCCTTTTGGGGGGTTTTCTATGATAATGTATGCCCATGAAGCTTAATTTGAAAAAAAGGAAGATATACGCACACACATTATTGCAGGGAAAAGGACAATGAAAAAGGAACACACACTTTTTCTTCCTTTTTTTCTATGATAATGTATGCCCATGAAGCTTAATTTGAAAAAAAGGAAGAAAAAGTGTGTGTGTGTACCTTTTTCGTGGTTGTTTTTCCTGCAATAATGTATGCCCACAAAGTTTAATTTCAAGCGAAAAAAGGAAGAAAAGGTGTGTGTGTGTTCCTTTTTCGTGGTTGTTTTTCCTGCAATAATGTATGCCCACAAAGTTTAATTTCAAGCGAAAAAAGGAAGAAAAAAACGAATTAAAGCTGCTGTAAGTTTCTCTAGCCCTTTGGACGATGTCGCTCACTCTTTGCAGTTGGAGGAGGGAGAGGGGAATGAAGATGATCCTTCCAACGACGATGACGATGATGATGACGACGACAATGATGTTCTCGATTCGGCAGGAGAGGATGAACATGACGATCAGGTGAGACTGCACGTTGTGGCTGGGTTGTGTTTTATTGAAATGGACGCCCAATGTAACCCACTAATGGATCTCTGAGACATAGAAATAGATTGGAATCACTTTTGCTTTTTATTATATGCATACACAAGACTGCACGTTGTGGCTGGGTTGTGTTTGATTGAAATGGATGCCCAATGTAACCCACTAATGGATCTCTGAGACATACAAGTAGATTGGAATCACTTTTGCTTTTTATTATATGCATACACAAGCGCACATAAATCTGATGTGAAATGAAAATAAGGTTTTAAAAATATTTTTGAAGTTAATAATGTAGCTTCTTTTTCTTCTTCTTTTGCGTTCCCAGGCCATATGGCCATAATGGGTGAGATAGTGTCTGGTTTTCACTGGTCTCCCCGCTGCATTCAGCTGACGCATACAAATTTCAGAGGAGCTCAAAGGAGATAATGATTTGGAAGATGTTTTGGAAAAAAAGGCAGGAGAATGGGCCAATAAGTCTGAAAAAATAGTAGATAATGGTTTTCAATGACTATGTTCAAATAGTAGATGATACAGTGGAATCCGCTTAATCGGCCACTTTTGGGACCAGGAAAAATATGGCCGATAAAGCGAATCGGACGATAAAACGAACATCGAGATACTGTATGACGCAAGTATGCAAGTCAAAAGCAATGACGTCAAAATTAAATGTTGCAGTTCAAATTCAAATTCTTTCCCTTTTTGTGATGTGTGTGTGTGTGTGTGTTTATTAATCCTACAACTTGACAGAAGCACGAGTAAAAGGCAATGATTTTGTTTTCCTGAGTGATTTTAACGCCATGCAGGGTCTTTCAATTGACAACAGCTCACCTTCCAACTTCACACTCAACCATGTAAACGTCAAAAGCGTGTTGTCAGTTTGTCTACCTCTGTTGTTCTCCCTCTCAAAAAGGGGTAAAGATGAAAAATTTGAGAGAAAAAGTGGCCAATAAAGCGAAATTGAAGATTTCAGCTTTGGCCATAAAAAACGAAAAAAATAACACATGCTTAAGAAGAAAAAATTCCGTTCCAGAGGAAATTGGCCGATTATCCGATGGCCAATTAAACGGATTCCACTGTAGTAAGAAAAAGAAAAGGCAGTGTCAAAGAGAGTGATAGATTAGAGGAAGCTGCTAGCACAGAACTTCCAGAAGATGGGGGAACTATTTGTACTGAAAGATCCCCTGGGTATCCCCACGGGGGAAATGTTGTAGCAGAGGCCAGTCAGGCCGAGATGTATTGACGTTAAAGGCCAGCGAAACAGAAGCAGACTGATGTTGGACAAAATGGATGACACAATGCGGACACTGTTTTCTGCTGCAGGTGACGCTGTTGTCCAAGCGTAAATTCGCCCCGACGGCCGAAGACAACGATTTCATGACGGCCTTCGACAAAATGATGTCAGAAACCATCCAGGTCAGTGGTGCTGGGCTGTAAAGATGAGTATTTCAGTACTTAGATTCTATCAATGATCATCGCTCCAACTGTCCGGGTCAGTGGTGCTGGGCTGAGCTGTAAAGATGAGTATTTCAGTACTTAGATTCTATCAATGATCATCGCTCCAACTGTCCGGGTCAATGGTGCTGGGCTGGGCTGTAAAGATGAGTATTTCAGTACTTAGATTCTATCAATGATCACCGCTCCAACTGTCCGGGTCAGTGGTGCTGGGCTGTAAAGATGAGTATTTCAGTACTTAGATTCTATCAATGATCATCGCTCCAACTGTCCAGGTCAGTGGTGCTGGGCTGAGCTGTAAAGATGAGTATTTCAGTACTTAGATTCTATCAATGATCACCGCTCCAACTGTCCGGGTCAATGGTGCTGGGCTGTAAAGATGAGTATTTCAGTACTTAGATTCTATCAATGATCACCGCTCCAACTGTCCGGGTCAGTGGTGCTGGGCTGTAAAGATGAGTATTTCAGTACTTAGATTCTATCAATGATCATCGCTCCAACTGTCCGGGTCAGTGGTGCTGGGCTGAGCTGTAAAGATGAGTATTTCAGTACTTAGATTCCATCAATGATCACCGCTCCAACTGTCCGGGTCAATGGTGCTGGGCTGTAAAGATGAGTATTTCAGTACTTAGATTCTATCAATGATCACCGCTCCAACTGTCCGGGTCAGTGGTGCTGGGCTGTAAAGATGAGTATTTCAGTACTTAGATTCTATCAATGATCACCGCTCCAACTGTCCGGGTCAGTGGTGCTGGGCTGAGCTGTAAAGATGAGTATTTCAGTACTTAGATTCTATCAATGATCATCGCTCCAACTGTCCGGGTCAGTGGTGCTGGGCTGTAAAGATGAGTATTTCAGTACTTAGATTCTATCAATGATCACCGCTCCAACTGTCCGGGTCAGTGGTGCTGGGCTGAGCTGTAAAGATGAGTATTTCAGTACTTAGATTCTATCAATGATCACCGCTCCAACTGTCCGGGTCAGTGGTGCTGGGCTGTAAAGATGAGTATTTCAGTACTTAGATTCTATCAATGATCACCGCTCCAACTGTCCGGGTCAGTGGTGCTGGGCTGAGCTGTAAAGATGAGTATTTCAGTACTTAGATTCTATCAATGATCACCGCTCCAACTGTCCGGGTCAGTGGTGCTGGGCCAGGCTGTAAATATGAGTATTTCAGTACTTAGATTCTATTTTATCGCAATGATCATCGCTCCAGCTGTCCGGGTCAGTGGTGCTGGGCCAGGCTGTAAATATGAGTATTTCAGTACTTAGATTCTATTTTATCGCAGTGATCATCGCTCCAACTGTCCAGGTCCAAGGTCTTGGTGCTTTACATTCACAGTCATGCAGCAGAAATACCAAGGCAAAGAAGAAATCACTGCTTCCGTAGACTGAGAACAGGGCACAATAGACTTTGCCCCCATCTTTTCAATCAAATTTAGAATTGGAGAGACCGAAGCCATGCCCATGCGGAGCAGACCTCATGAATGTAGAGCATGTTCTTCAACACTGCCCACTCCACAATGTCCCCAGACAAGAAATGTGGCCAGACCCAACAGCACTGAGGGAAAAGCTGCACGGAAACCTGACTGATCTCCAGGCGACTGCTGCATTGGTGCGGGACACTGGTGTCTACATCTGATGGGATCGACAAAGAAGAAGACTGCTGTAATCTGCAGATTGTTTGTTTCCCATTCCATAGTTTATGCATTTACTTGCATGTCTTTTACTCATTTCTGGTAATATCTTTCCACTGTTTATTTGGTGTTGGGTACTCGAAGTGCAAGTGTTAGATAATACAGAAGGAACTGTTGACCGTTGACAGCGTCACCACCTTGTTGCTGTCTGAGTTCTGTAGCGAGTGCAACATGCGTGCTGCTCGCGGGACTGCTTTTGTCCTATGTCACTTGGACCGATTGCTATGGGATCATTCAGTTTAGTGGAGCGTAATGGTTTAGGATTGTGCTCAGCTGCTTTTGCTTTGAGCATACATGTGTGTGTGTGTGTGTATGTGGTGCATGCTTGCATTAATCTGTGTGTCAGGGTTCATAGCATTTGGGAAGGTTTGGGGAGAATAGACTTCATTTTCAAGGCCCATGAAAGTTTGTGAAAAATGAAAAACCAAGAGTAGTGTCTTTGAAAGTTTGTGAATTTTGAGCTGCTGTCAAATCTTCATCAATCTGCCCCCCAAATCGCCCAGGACCATAATTTTGAATAATCGTGCCAAGAAAAAGAATTATGATTATGAAATAAAATGAATATTTTGATGCATACGATCGGTGCGACTTACTTTCAAATTTTAACCGGAATTGACGCGAGTTGCTTCCCTTTAAAGACATCTGGGTCTTTGCGCGTACCGTGCAAAATGCTGGGCAAATGTGTCTTCAGTGAGCTTTGGCTCGAAAATTCTGCATATAAAGTATGGCTGCGAAAGGATGCAACCAACAAGCACTCAGCATTGTGCGGCTTGCCGAAAAACCTTCGATGTGGGATCGATGGGTGAAGGAGGAGTCATCAGCCATAGTAAAGGTAAGTTTAAACCGTCTATCAATGTTAAGAGTTATGGCGACTGTTTGATTAAAAAATCGTTGAAAGTAGGTACTTCTGGATAGTCTTGACTGGCGATTGTCAACTACCTGAAAGTTGGTTTCGGGTGATAAAACAACACACACGTACGCACGCACGCACACACGCACACACACACACAGAGGAAGAGAAAAAGGTAGAGCTGAAACTGAGGAGTGCTGCTAGTGGGTCAGAGAGAGCAGACCTGTTTACCATTCCGGTTTTGCCGGAATTATTCCGGAAATTTGCTAAAATTCCGTGTGAACGCTGAAAATTCCGGTATTTCGAAAAACCGTCTATTATTTGTTTCCGTTCGTAGGAAAAGACGCAAGGGTTGACCGAAACGTGTACCTAACACGCGACGTCATCAGAAAAGGGGGTGTGCCTGACGTCACATGCATTAAATGCTGCATTTTCATTGGTTAAAGGGGTGAAATAATGTTTTTATCTTGGTCGATCTATTTCGGGACTGAGCAAATGGCGGCCAGACTTTTACTGTCGATTCGAAGAGCTTTCCAGGCAGTTTTTTAATGGTAGAGATTGTAATTAGGGCTTGAAATGAGTCAATTTAGATTATATTATCACTGGAAAATACGATGATGTGAGAATTTTGAAGTTTTCAACGGAAAATGAAGTGAAAATTGATCGCGATGGCGCCAAGTTGCAACTTCGCATCCGCCGATCCGCGGCCGAGTGATTTTTCTCTGTCCGATCGTGGACATTTCCAGGTATTTTGCTTTTTCCAGCTTGTTTTAGTGACTGAATTTACTAATAAAACTTTTCTGGCAAAATTGAGCCAAGAAATCATCACAATATTGAAAATCAACGCCGATGTTCGCGGAAAGGAGAAGAAGAAGAAACCGCTTTATCGCAAGTCGTGTACAGATCATGTGAATTCCGGTTTTTGTTCTCGAATTCCGGGTTTTTTTGTGGCAAATTCCGGGGTTTTGATTATAAGGGTAAACAGGTCTGGAGAGAGAGAGGAAAGAGAAGAGGGGACAGCACACAAACACTTGAGGTGCTGTGACGTGATGGCCTGTTGAAGGTAATCTGTTTGCAAAAGTGCCAGTTGTGTGTGTACTGTACTTGTTTTATGTTTATCTATACTTTTTGCAACAGTAGTATCTGTGTTAAAGTTGTGAAGGGTGGGTTTTGAAAACCCTAAAGTTGGGCTTTGAAAGTTACTGAAAATTAGGATGCTGTTTGGCTATGAACCCTGGTATGTGTGGTGCTTGCTTGCATTTGCATTTGCATACCTGTGTGTGTGTACCATACACATTTGCATACCTGTGCGTGTGTGAGTGTGTGTGTACCTATACACATTTGCATACCTGTGCAGGTATGAGTGTGTGTACCTATACACATTTGTGTGAGTGTGTGTGTACCTATACACATTTGCATACCTGTGAGTGTGTGTGTACCTATACACATTTGCATACCTGTGCGTGTGTGAGTGTGTGTGTACCTATACACATTTGCATACCTGTAAGTGTGTGTGTACCTAGATACACATTTGCATACCTGTGAGTGTGTGTGTACCTATACACATTTGCATACCTGTGTATGCATGCGGTACCTACACACATTTGCATACCTGTGTATGCGTGCGGTTCCTATACACATTTGCATACCTGTGTGTGGTTCATGCTTGTATTTGCACCTCTGTGTGCGTCTGTGTGTGTGCATATACACATTTGCATACCTATGTGTGTGTGTGTGCAGATGAGGTCTCAGGAGTCGCTGAAAGTGCCCCAGCTGGACATAGCTGTCCCCATGCACCTGCGAGGCAAGAACAAGAAAGCAGGTAACGCTCCATGACCGAACTGGTGCTATTAGTATTTGACCCTCTCAAATCAGAATGCATCAGCTGAATGTGGCGGGGAGAGCTGTGAAAACTGACACAATCTGACACATTCGAACCTTACCCATAATTATGGCCTGGAAATGCCGAAGATTATGGTATACCAGCAGCTGTGGCGTAGTAGTTAGCGTTGCAGACTACTGGCTGGGAAGTCAGGGGTTCGAATCACATCAGAGGCGAGGTTTTTTTTTGTCCTGGACCGACTCCTACCCAGAGTGTGTGATTATGGGCTCAATGGGAAGACTGAAACCACACAGTCGAGCTTCATCCGCTTAACGGATGCGATTGAGTGTTGCTCTAATTGCAAGACCAACACTGCAGGTGTCTGTAGTTCTCGGGCCTGGTTAACGCCGGAATAGCATCATCATCATAGTCATCCGCCTAATTTCCATCAATCGTTAAAAGAAACAAACATTCTCAAATTCTGTGGCTTTGCATGGTGACCTCAGTTTCGGTTTCCAATCCAGTCTGTTGGGAACTAGTAGTATATGGCCACAGAATATGATCTGCCCCTGACTAGTCACTAGGTGGCATGGGCAGTTTGGGCCTAAGATTATCGCCCTTTCGTGTCAGCAAGTAGTCTAAGGCCCCATTGATGCGCTTGATGGACGTGATGTGCTGTGATACAGTGAGCTGTCCCACGTGTCGGCAAGAAGTAAGGCCCCACTGATGCGTTTGATGGACGTGATGTTGTGTTGTGTCCCACGTCTGGGCAAGTAGTCTTAAGCCCCATTGATGCGCTTGATGGACGTGATGTTGTGTTGTGTCCCACGTGTCGGCAAGAAGTAGTCTTAAGCCCCATTGATGCGCTTGATGGACGTGATGTTGTGTTGTGTCCCACGTGTCGGCAAGAAGTAGTCTTAAGCCCCATTGATGCGTTTGATGGACGTGATGTTGTGTTGTGTCCCACGTGTCGGCAAGAAGTAGTCTAAAGCCCCATTGATGCGCTTGATGGACGTGATGTTGTGTTGTGTCCCACGTCTGGGCAAGTAGTCTTAAGCCCCATTGATGTGCTTGATGGACGTGATGTTGTGTTGTGTCCCACGTCTGGGCAAGTAGTCTTAAGCCCCATTGATGCGCTTGATGGACGTGATGTTGTGTTGTGTCCCACGTGTCGGCAAGAAGTAGTCTTAAGCCCCATTGATGCGCTTGATGGACGTGATGTTGTGTTGTGTCCCACGTGTCGGCAAGAAGTAGTCTTAAGCCCCATTGATGCGTTTGATGGACGTGATGTTGTGTTGTGTCCCACGTGTCGGCAAGAAGTAGTCTTAAGCCCCATTGATGCGCTTGATGGACGTGATGTTGTGTTGTGTCCCACGTGTCGGCAAGAAGTAGTCTTAAGCCCCATTGATGCGCTTGATGGACGTGATGTTGTGTTGTGTCCCACGTCTGGGCAAGTAGTCTTAAGCCCCATTGATGCGCTTGATGGACGTGATGTTGTGTTGTGTCCCACGTGTCGGCAAGAAGTAGTCTTAAGCCCCATTGATGCGCTTGATGGACGTGATGTTGTGTTGTGTCCCACGTCTGGGCAAGTAGTCTTAAGCCCCATTGATGTGCTTGATGGACGTGATGTTGTGTTGTGTCCCACGTGTCGGCAAGAAGTAGTCTTAAGCCCCATTGATGCGCTTGATGGACGTGATGTTGTGTTGTGTCCCACGTGTCGGCAAGAAGTAGTCTTAAGCCCCATTGATGTGCTTGATGGACGTGATGTTGTGTTGTGTCCCACGTGTCGGCAAGAAGTAGTCTAAAGCCCCATTGATGCGTTTGATGGACGTGATGTTGTGTTGTGTCCCACGTGTCGGCAAGAAGTAGTCTTAAGCCCCATTGATGCGCTTGATGGACGTGATGTTGTGTTGTGTCCCACGTCTGGGCAAGTAGTCTAAAGCCCCATTGATGCGCTTGATGGACGTGATGTTGTGTTGTGTCCCACGTGTCGGCAAGAAGTAGTCTAAAGCCCCATTGATGCGCTTGATGGACGTGATGTTGTGTTGTGTCCCACGTGTCGGCAAGAAGTAGTCTTAAGCCCCATTGATGTGCTTGATGGACGTGATGTTGTGTTGTGTCCCATCTGGGCAAGTAGTCTTAAGCCCCATTGATGCGCTTGATGGACGTGATGTTGTGTTGTGTCCCACGTGTCGGCAAGAAGTAGTCTTAAGCCCCATTGATGCGCTTGATGGACGTGATGTTGTGTTGTGTCCCACGTCTGGGCAAGTAGTCTTAAGCCCCATTGATGCGTTTGATGGACGTGATGTTGTGTTGTGTCCCACGTCTGGGCAAGTAGTCTTAAGCCCCATTGATGCGCTTGATGGACGTGATGTTGTGTTGTGTCCCACGTCTGGGCAAGTAGTCTAAAGCCCCATTGATGCGCTTGATGGACGTGATGTTGTGTTGTGTCCCACGTGTCGGCAAGAAGTAGTCTTAAGCCCCATTGATGTGCTTGATGGACGTGATGTTGTGTTGTGTCCCACGTCTGGGCAAGTAGTCTTAAGCCCCATTGATGCGCTTGATGGACGTGATGTTGTGTTGTGTCCCACGTCTGGGCAAGTAGTCTTAAGCCCCATTGATGTGCTTGATGGACGTGATGTTGTGTTGTGTCCCACGTGTCGGCAAGAAGTAGTCTTAAGCCCCATTGATGCGCTTGATGGACGTGATGTTGTGTTGTGTCCCACGTGTCGGCAAGAAGTAGTCTTAAGCCCCATTGATGCGCTTGATGGACGTGATGTTGTGTTGTGTCCCACGTGTCGGCAAGAAGTAGTCTTAAGCCCCATTGATGCGCTTGATGGACGTGATGTTGTGTTGTGTCCCACGTGTCGGCAAGAAGTAGTCTTAAGCCCCATTGATGCGCTTGATGGACGTGATGTTGTGTTGTGTCCCACGTCTGGGCAAGTAGTCTTAAGCCCCATTGATGCGCTTGATGGACGTGATGTTGTGTTGTGTCCCACGTCTGGGCAAGTAGTCTTAAGCCCCATTGATGCGCTTGATGGACGTGATGTTGTGTTGTGTCCCACGTGTCGGCAAGAAGTAGTCTAAAGCCCCATTGATGCGTTTGATGGACGTGATGTTGTGTTGTGTCCCACGTGTCGGCAAGAAGTAGTCTAAAGCCCCATTGATGCGCTTGATGGACGTGATGTTGTGTTGTGTCCCACGTGTCGGCAAGAAGTAGTCTTAAGCCCCACTGATGCGTTTGATGGACGTGATGTTGTGTTGTGTCCCACGTCTGGGCAAGTAGTCTTAAGCCCCATTGATGCGTTTGATGGACGTGATGTTGTGTTGTGCTGCGATACAGTGAGCTGTCCCACGTCCCTGGGGGGTCCGGTGCCCCTGCCCGTGCCAGCCAAGACGGAGAACACGGTGAACTTTGTGCTCATGACCAGGAGGGGCAATAAACAGCAGGTAGGGTCAACCCTGCACCTGCACCTTTACCTCTGTTCAAAATAGAAACAAGGTTACAAACGCAGCTTCCTCTGCGGGGATACCGGGGGGTCTGTACTAGTAGGGGGATTCCAAAACGTATGCAACCCACAAAATCGTTAATTACATTTTTAATATTAAAGCTATTTTGATTCTTCAGGTTTACGAAGAAGATTCAATGCATGAAAGGTTACAACTGTTTGGGTTTTTTCTCTGAGAGCTCCAGAATATAACAGTTTCCATGGTAACCCATTTTTAGAAAAGTCCCTTTTAGAGAGGTAAAAACATTTTTGCAGAAAATTTCATTTGTCGACAAATTGTCTGCTTTTTTGGCCCTGAAAATTGGAGTGCAAGACATTAGTGAATATCCCGAGTTTTTGAGCCCACATTTGAATGAAACATTTGTTCAGATACTGTAGAAATTGAAATTTCAAACAGTCATTACAATTGTGCAAGAGTTTCTGGACCTCAAAAATGGCTTATTCTGAAAATGAGGTACCATGGAAACTGTTCATTTCTGGAGCACACAAACAAATGTTGGGGAACAAATGATTGTGATCTTTCATGCATTGAATGTTCTTTACAAACAAATGATGATATCTTGTAAAGTAAAAAATTTTTATTGCCAATTTAGTAGGTTGCATTTTTGGAGACACCCTGTAGTTCCCCCACCTTCTGGAAGTTCTGTGCTTGTAACTTCCTTTAATCTAATACTCTCTTTGACTCTGCATTTTCCCTTTGCTTACTGTTATCTACAATATTTTTGCCTTACCGGTCCACTCTCCTGCCTTCTAGAAATTCTTACAAATATTTTCTCCAGCCATAGACGGACATGCTGAGCCTAATTATTTTTAATTTGGAGCATGACGCATCTGCATTCATGTGACAGGAAACTGAGCGCGCGACAAAGAAAACAGAAAACAAACAAAGCTTAAGTATAGCAGACGAACATAGCATCGTCATGAACATAGCTTAAGTATAGCAGACGAACATAGCATCGTCATGAACATAGCTTAAGTATAGCAGACGAACATAGCATCGTCATGAACATAGCTTAAGTATAGCAGACGAACATAGCTTAAGTATAGCAGACGAACATAGCTTAAGTATAGCAGACGAACATAGCTTAAGTATAGCAGACGAACATAGCTTAAGTATAGCAGACGAACATAGCTTAAGTATAGCAGACGAACATAGCTTAAGTATAGCAGACGAACATAGCTTAAGTATAGCAGACGAACATAGCTTAAGTATAGCAGACGAACATAGCTTAAATATAGCAGACGAACATAGCTTAAGTATAGCAGACGAACATAGCTTAAGTATAGCAGACGAACATAGCTTAAGTATAGCAGACGAACATAGCTTAAGTATAGCAGACGAACACTTCTTAAGTATAGCAGACGAAAATAGCTTAAGTATAGCAGACAAACATAGCTTAAGTATAGCAGACGAACATAGCTTAAGTATAGCAGACGAACATAGCTTAAGTATAGCAGACGAACATAGCTTAAGTATAGCAGACGAACATAGCTTAAGTATAGCAGACGAACATAGCTTAACTCTTTCTATACTAACCTGCGCTCTCGTCGCAGGGCATGCGCACAACGCCTCGTTACTAAGGTAACGGGATATCGCATGTGAACTTTAAAAATTCATAGTTCATAGGTTAACAGTCATGCGTGCTTCAAAGTGGCTCAGAGGGTTACTACTACGTTTCATTCATGCCTCTGACACTGACTGGCTGGCTGCCGGTTGGTGGTAACTGGTGTTTTACGTCCTCTCGACCCCTAGGGGCACATATGGGACCTGCTGGCTGCCGGTTATTGTGGGATCTTAAAATTATATTTTCGCTATTATGAGTGTGCCTGGCTTGACAAAGCATGCATTTATTTTAATATATCACAAATCAAAACTAATCAAGTGGATGCTTTGAAACTGTTGCAGGTGTTAGTACTGTATATTGTGTACATATTGCCAAAATGTCACGTTTGTATCTGTTACCATTATTTAGAAAATAATTTGTTGGCAACCTATGCAAATCGTCCAGTACAGAACGCTTGCAAAGGGAAGCAACTGGCCAGCATGGAATGAGTTAAGTATAGCAGACGAACATAGCTTAAGTATAGCAGACGAACATAGCTTAAGTATAGCAGACGAACATAGCTTAAGTATAGCAGACGAACATAGCTTAAGTATAGCAGATGAACATAGCTTAAGTATAGCAGACGAACATAGCTTAAGTATAGCAGACGAACATAGCTTAAGTATAGCAGACGAACATAGCTTAAGTATAGCAGACGAACATAGCTTAAGTATAGCAGATGAACATAGCTTAAGTATAGCAGACGAACATAGCTTAAGTATAGCAGACAAACATAACTACACATTAACCGTAGCAGAACAGCATGGGTGCAGCTCACCCAAATGAAAAAAACCTGAAAGGCAGGGACCCATGGCCCTGGCAGGGTACAGCGGCAGAGCCCCATCGGACGATTCAGGGGGGCAACTTAAGAGAGAGAGATAACGAGACAGACGGACGGTTAAAATAATAGACAGAGACAGTTTGAGTCTCATAAGCCTTGTAAAATTATTACATTGCCTTTGTAAACTTCCAAGATAGAACAACTAAGTTAAAAATGCCCCAAGTCGCTTGTGGTCAATTTTGTTTTTTGTTTTTTGGATGAATTAAGAATAACCTGAAGTTCAGTTTCTGGTAAAATTAAAAACGCTGAAATCAGTGTAAAGCTGAAAGAGTAGCAGCCCTGGAGCAGTGATGGACTGCAGACTCATCATTTGTGTCCAAGTTATTGTCATTTCCATTCGACTCGTCATGCATTGGCAGTATTTCTGTTTTCAACAGAGATTTATCGTGACCAAAAAACCATTGCTGTGAATATGAACAGGCTTCAGTGCTAACAATTGTTCGAGTTGTTTATTTTGTTTTATTTTTTACATTTTCTTTATTTACTAGTTAATTTTATTTTACAGCTGACCAACTTGGATGTGCCCATCTCAGAAGTGTTTGCCACCAAATTCAGAGAAAGAGAAGAGGTAGGCTGTGTGTGTGTGTGTGTGTGAGAGAGAGAGAGAGAGAGAGAGAAGAGGTAGGCTTTGTGTGTGTGTGTGTGTGTGTGTGTGTGAGAGAGAGAGAGAGAGAGAGAGAGAGAAGAGGTAGGCTTTGTGTGTGTGTGTGTGTGTGAGAGAGGGAGAGAGAGAGAGAAGAGGTAGGCTTTGTGTGTGTGTGTGAGAAAGAGAGAGAGAAAGAAAGAGAAGAGGTAGGCTTTGTGTGTGTGTGAGAAAGAGAGAGAGAAAGAAAGAGAAGAGGTAGGCTTTGTGTGTGTGTGAGAAAGAGAGAGAGAAAGAAAGAGAAGAGGTAGGCTTTGTGTGTGTGTGTGTGAGAGAGAGAGAGAAGAGGTAGGCTTTGTGTGTGTGTGAGAGAGAGAGAGAGAAGAGGTAGGCTTTGTGTGTGTGTGTGAGAGAGAGAGAAGAGGTAGGCTTTGTGTGTGTGTGTGTGAGAGAGAGAAGAGGTAGGCTTTGTGTGTGTGTGTGAGAGAGAGAGAGAGAGAGAGAGAGAGAGAGAGAGAGAGAAGAGGTAGGCTTTGTGTGTGTGTGTGAGAAAGAGAGAGAGAAAGAAAGAGAGAGAGAGGTAGGCTTTGTGTGTGTGTATGTGAGAGAGAGAGAAGAGGTAGGCTTTGTGTGTGTGTGTGTGAGAGAGAGAGAGAGAGAGAGAGAGAGAGAGAGAGAGGTAGGCTTTGTGTGTGTGTGAGAAAGAGAGAGAGAAAGAAAGAGAAGAGGTAGGCTTTGTGTGTGTGTGTGTGTGTGAGAGAGATAAGAGGTAGGCTTTGTGTGTGTGAGAGAGAGAGAGAGAGAGAAGAGGTAGGCTTTGTGTGTGTGTGTGAGAGAGAGAGAGAGAGAGAGAGAGAAGAGGTAGGCTTTGTGTGTGTGTGTGTGAGAGAGAGAGAGAGAGAGAGGTAGGCTTTGTGTGTGTGTGTGTGAGAGAGAGAGAGAAGAGGTAGGCTTTTGTGTGTGTGTGTGTGTGTGTGAGAGAGAGAGAGAGAGAGAGGTAGGCTTTGTGTGTGTGTGTGTGTGAGAGAGAGAGAGAGAGAGAAGAGGTAGGCTTTGTGTGTGTGTGAGAGAGAGAGAGAAGAGGTAGGCTTTGTGTGTGTGTGTGTGTGAGAGAGAGAGAGAGAGAGAGGTAGGCTTTGTGTGTGTGTGTGTGTGTGAGAGAGAGAGAGAGAGAGAAGAGGTAGGCTTTGTGTGTGTGTGTGTGAGAGAGAGAGAGAGAGAGAGAGAGAGAGAGAGGTAGGCTTTGTGTGTGTGTGAGAGAGAGAGAAGAGGTAGGCTTTGTGTGTGTGTGTGTGTGTGAGAGAGAGAGAGAGAAGAGGTAGGCTTTGTGTGTGTGTGTGTGTGAGAGAGAGGGAGAGAGAGAGAGAGGAGGTAGGCTTTGTGTGTGTGTGTGAGAGAGAGAGACAGGGGGGGGGGGGGTATTTCTTTTTTTCATTTATTGGTTTTTAAATATTTGTTTGCATATCATAATTGTATCAAATTTGTCTTTCAGACTCTTATGTCTCAATTTTTACTTTGAATTATATGTATAGAGCATATTATTATTATCATTTTATTTTTGTTTCTTGCACCCTTTTCGCACATGGTAACAAACACGGTGTGAACAATCGCATTGTCAACAAGCCAAAAGCCCAACCCCCCCCCCCCCCCCCCCCCCCCCTCCGTTTTTCTCGTCCCATTTTACGCTCAACATTGCACAGACCCCACTTAATGTCTGTATCAACCTCATAAATATTAATGAGTAAAGTAGTAGTAATTAGGGCTAGAAGTGGACCTCACGGCCCTTTTACGCCCTTTCTAAAGGTAGCTTATTGTACAGCCATTTCCTTTTGAATAACTTGCTAAAGTCATGGTTTGATGTTGTAGAGTTTTTGAGCGTGTGTACTTGTTGGTTGGTTTTCATTCAATTCAACTGAACCGTTTTATTTCGTCCTTGTATCATACAGGGATACAAGGATTGCCAAGTTTGTGCCTTTGCTCGCTGTAGGGTAAAGGCTGCTTTGTAAGACGCTGTGCGTTGTTTACTTCATTTCCCCATGCCATGTTGAATCTGAAGTCTTATGGTCAGCGTAGTTTGTGCCTTTGCTCGCTGTAGGGTAAAGGCTGCTTTGTAAGACGCTGTGCGTTGTTTACTTCATTTCCCCATGCCATGTTGAATCGGAAGTCTTATGGTCAGCGTAGTTTGTGCCTTTGCTCGCTGTAGGGTAAAGGCTGCTTTGTAAGACGCTGTGCGTTGTTTACTTCATTTCCCCATGCCATGTTGAATCTGAAGTCTTATGGTCAGCGTAGTTTTAGTTTTTGTGCCCTCACTGTTTGGAATTCTTTATCCGTTCATCTCAGGCGCCAATCAACACTTCACACTTTAAAACCCAACTGAAAACTCATCTGTTTTAAACAGGGGTTTTCTCTATAACTTTTAAGTTCATTCATGGTCGAATGAATGTGAGAGAATGGTTTTGTATGTTAGTGCATCTGCGTGTGAATCGGTGAATGCGAGCGCCTTGAGTTTGATTTGAAAGAAAGGCGCAATTTAAATACTATGTATTACTATATGATTATTGTTTGTTTGTGAATGGCAGGCGGAGCGAATGGAGAAGGAACGCATGAAACAGATGGTGCTCAACATCCATGAGAGGCAGGAGGAGGAAGACTACCAAGGTAGTTTAACCAGTGTGTGTGTGTGGGGGGGGGGGTATGTGCTTGTATGTGAGTGTGTTTGCTTGTATGCATCTCTTCTAGCCCGTGTCTTTTTTACTTGCTGACTTTCTTGGTTGTTCATTGCATGTCAACCGACAAAAGGGGGGGAACTATTTTTTCGAGTGTGAGTGAGTTGCTTTAACCAAAAAAATCATTAACATAAAATCTGAAAATAGACAAACACACTGCAGGGTACTTGTCAGTGAATGTCTTTGCATTTGGTGGGAGTGCAGAGTGATGTATTGGCCCTTGGTGCTAGAAAGCAGTGTGTGTGTGTGTGACTGCACGTGTGTGCAAATTGTGTGTGTGTGCTTAAAAACATACATGTTAAAGTCATACAGAGAAATGACATTTTTTGGGGAGGATTTGAGAATGTTAAAAAAGAATCTTTTAATTACAAGCGATCCATTTTTCTTTAGCGCTGTAAACTGAAGATAATGTAGGTAGATAAACGTTGCATCACTGATGCAGTGTGACAATTGTTGCTTTAATGATGTAAACTGAAGATAATGTAGGTAGATAAACGTTGCATCAGTGATGCAGTGTGACAATTGTTTCTTTAATGATGTAAACTGAAGATAATGTAGTTAGATAAACGTTGCATCACTGATGCAGTGTGACAATTGTTGCTTTAATGATGTAAACTGAAGATAATGTAGGTAGATAAACGTTGCATCACTGATGCAGTGTGACAATTGTTGCTTTAATGATGTAAACTGAAGATAATGTAGTTAGATAAACGTTGCATCACTGATGCAGTGTGACAATTGTTTCTTTAATGATGTAAACTGAAGATAATGTAGGTAGATAAACGTTGCATCACTGATGCAGTGTGACAATTGTTGCTTTAATGATGTAAACTGAAGATAATGTAGGTAGATAAACGTTGCATCAGTGATGCAGTGCGACAATTGTTGCTTTAATGCTGTAAACTGAAGATAATGTAGGTAGATAAACGTTGCATCAGTGATGCAGTGTGACAATTGTTTCTTTAATGATGTAAACTGAAGATAATGTAGGTAGATAAACGTTGCATCACTGATGCAGTGTGACAATTGTTGCTTTAATGATGTAAACTGAAGATAATGTAGTTAGATAAACGTTGCATCACTGATGCAGTGCGACAATTGTTGCTTTAATGATGTAAACTGAAGATAATGTAGGTAGATAAACGTTGCATCACTGATGCAGTGCGACAATTGTTGCTGTAATGCTGTAAACTGAAGATAATGTAGGTAGATAAACGTTGCATCAGTGATGCAGTGCGACAATTGTTGCTGTAATGCTGTAAACTGAAGATAATGTAGGTAGATAAACGTTGCATCACTGATGCAGTGCGACAATTGTTGCTTTAATGCTGTAAACTGAAGATAATGTAGGTAGATAAACGTTGCATCACTGATGCAGTGCGACAATTGTTGCTGTAATGCTGTAAACTGAAGATAATGTAGGTAGATAAACGTTGCATCACTGATGCAGTGCGACAATTGTTGCTGTAATGATGTAAACTGAAGATAATGTAGTTAGATAAACGTTGCATCACTGATGCAGTGCGACAATTGTTTCTTTAATGCTGTAAACTGAAGATAATGTAGTTAGATAAACGTTGCATCACTGATGCAGTGCGACAATTGTTGCTGTAATGATGTAAACTGAAGATAATGTAGTTAGATAAACGTTGCATCACTGATGCAGTGCGACAATTGTTTCTTTAATGCTGTAAACTGAAGATAATGTAGTTAGATAAACGTTGCATCACTGATGCAGTGCGACAATTGTTGCTGTAATGATGTAAACTGAAGATAATGTAGTTAGATAAACGTTGCATCACTGATGCAGTGCGACAATTGTTTCTTTAATGCTGTAAACTGAAGATAATGTAGGTAGATAAACGTTGCATCAGTGATGCAGTGCGACAATTGTTGCTGTAATGATGTAAACTGAAGATAATGTAGGTAGATAAACGTTGCATCAGTGATGCAGTGCGACAATTGTTGCTGTAATGATGTAAACTGAAGATAATGTAGTTAGATAAACGTTGCATCACTGATGCAGTGTGACAATTGTTGCTTTAATGATGTAAACTGAAGATAATGTAGTTAGATAAACGTTGCATCACTGATGCAGTGTGACAATTGTTTCTTTAATGATGTAAACTGAAGATAATGTAGTTAGATAAACGTTGCATCACTGATGCAGTGCGACAATTGTTTCTTTAATGCTGTAAACTGAAGATAATGTAGGTAGATAAACGTTGCATCAGTGATGCAGTGCGACAATTGTTGCTGTAATGATGTAAACTGAAGATAATGTAGGTAGATAAACGTTGCATCAGTGATGCAGTGCGACAATTGTTGCTGTAATGATGTAAACTGAAGATAATGTAGGTAGATAAACGTTGCATCACTGATGCAGTGTGACAATTGTTGCTTTAATGATGTAAACTGAAGATAATGTAGTTAGATAAACGTTGCATCACTGATGCAGTGTGACAATTGTTTCTTTAATGATGTAAACTGAAGATAATGTAGTTAGATAAACGTTGCATCAGTGATGCAGTGCGACAATTGTTTCTTTAATGCTGTAAACTGAAGATAATGTAGTTAGATAAACGTTGCATCACTGATGCAGTGCGACAATTGTTTCTTTAATGCTGTAAACTGAAGATAATGTAGGTAGATAAACGTTGCATCACTGATGCAGTGCGACAATTGTTTCTTTAATGCTGTAAACTGAAGATAATGTAGGTAGATAAACGTTGCATCAGTGATGCAGTGCGACAATTGTTGCTTTAATGATGTAAACTGAAGATAATGTAGGTAGATAAACGTTGCATCACTGATGCAGTGCGACAATTGTTGCTTTAATGATGTAAACTGAAGATAATGTAGTTAGATAAACGTTGCATCACTGATGCAGTGCGACAATTGTTGCTTTAATGCTGTAAACTGAAGATAATGTAGGTAGATAAACGTTGCATCAGTGATGCAGTGCGACAATTGTTTCTTTAATGCTGTAAACTGAAGATAATGTAGGTAGATAAACGTTGCATCAGTGATGCAGTGTGACAATTGTTGCTTTAATGATGTAAACTGAAGATAATGTAGGTAGATAAACGTTGCATCAGTGATGCAGTGTGACAATTGTTTCTTTAATGATGTAAACTGAAGATAATGTAGGTAGATAAACGTTGCATCAGTGATGCAGTGCGACAATTGTTGCTTTAATGATGTAAACTGAAGATAATGTAGGTAGATAAACGTTGCATCAGTGATGCAGTGCGACAATTGTTTCTTTAATGCTGTAAACTGAAGATAATGTAGGTAGATAAACGTTGCATCACTGATGCAGTGTGACAATTGTTGCTTTAATGATGTAAACTGAAGATAATGTAGGTAGATAAACGTTGCATCACTGATGCAGTGCGACAATTGTTGCTTTAATGCTGTAAACTGAAGATAATGTAGGTAGATAAACGTTGCATCACTGATGCAGTGTGACAATTGTTGCTTTAATGATGTAAACTGAAGATAATGTAGGTAGATAAACGTTGCATCACTGATGCAGTGCGACAATTGTTGCTGTAATGCTGTAAACTGAAGATAATGTAGGTAGATAAACGTTGCATCAGTGATGCAGTGCGACAATTGTTGCTTTAATGCTGTAAACTGAAGATAATGTAGGTAGATAAACGTTGCATCAGTGATGCAGTGTGACAATTGTTGCTTTAATGATGTAAACTGAAGATAATGTAGTTAGATAAACGTTGCATCAGTGATGCAGTGCGACAATTGTTGCTGTAATGATGTAAACTGAAGATAATGTAGGTAGATAAACGTTGCATCAGTGATGCAGTGTGACAATTGTTTCTTTAATGATGTAAACTGAAGATAATGTAGGTAGATAAACGTTGCATCAGTGATGCAGTGCGACAATTGTTGCTGTAATGATGTAAACTGAAGATAATGTAGTTAGATAAACGTTGCATCACTGATGCAGTGCGACAATTGTTTCTTTAATGATGTAAACTGAAGATAATGTAGTTAGATAAACGTTGCATCACTGATGCAGTGCGACAATTGTTGCTTTAATGCTGTAAACTGAAGATAATGTAGTTAGATAAACGTTGCATCACTGATGCAGTGCGACAATTGTTGCTTTAATGCTGTAAACTGAAGATAATGTAGGTAGATAAACGTTGCATCACTGATGCAGTGCGACAATTGTTGCTGTAATGCTGTAAACTGAAGGTAATGTAGGTAGATAAACGTTGCATCAGTGATGCAGTGCGACAATTGTTGCTGTAATGCTGTAAACTGAAGATAATGTAGGTAGATAAACGTTGCATCAGTGATGCAGTGCGACAATTGTTGCTGTAATGCTGTAAACTGAAGATAATGTAGGTAGATAAACGTTGCATCAGTGATGCAGTGCGACAATTGTTGCTGTAATGCTGTAAACTGAAGATAATGTAGTTAGATAAACGTTGCATCACTGATGCAGTGCGACAATTGTTGCTTTAATGCTGTAAACTGAAGATAATGTAGTTAGATAAACGTTGCATCACTGATGTAACGTGACCACTGTTGCTGTAATCTGAAGATAATGTAGTTAGATAAACGTTGCATCACTGATGCAGTGCGACAATTGTTGCTGTAATGCTGTAAACTGAAGATAATGTAGTTAGATAAACGTTGCATCACTGATGTAACGTGACCACTGTTGCTGTAATCTGAAGATAATGTAGTTAGATAAACGTTGCATCACTGATGCAGTGCGACAATTGTTGCTGTAATGCTGTAAACTGAAGATAATGTAGTTAGATAAACGTTGCATCACTGATGTAACGTGACCACTGTTGCTGTAATCTGAAGATAATGTAGTTAGATAAACGTTGCATCACTGATGTAACGTGACCACTGTTGCTGTAATCTGAAGATAATGTAGTTAGATAAACGTTGCATCACTGATGTAACGTGACCACTGTTGCTGTAATCTGAAGATAATGTAGTTAAACGTTGCATCACTGATGCAGTGCGACAATTGTTGCTTTAATGCTGTAAATGGAAGACGCCTTTCCCCCAGAAATGCTGGCCGCTCTGAATCGCTCCCCGCCCACCAATGTGAACCGGGAGCGCAAGGTGCGCTACCAGCACCCCAAGGGAGCGCCGGACGCTGACCTCATTTTTGGCTCCGGGCCAAAGTAGCGTCGTCCAACGCCCCACTCTATGGGAATGACCAGGTGACAGTGTGACTCTGCAGCTGCTCGAGATCTCTGTATTCACCAACAATGCAGTCAGCCAAAGGGAAGCAATCCTGACACATCCTGAAATTGGACGTTAGTTGGCGTTCCCCAGGGATCATCCCAACCACCGGAGCAATTGAACACTATGGTACAAATGCACCAGCTAGGGATGAGAACATTACGTGTGTGACTGTTTTTATTACCCTGCCACGTGGGCAGCCACACTCCGACTTCAGAGGACTATTGGGGATGGTGTTGGGATTACTTCCCTTTGGCTGTTATTCATGCTGTGCTAAATGGTGCTATTTTTGTGGAGGGGAGTTAATTAATGGAGAATCCCCTCCACTTGTTCATTTCGCTAAACCTGAAGCTTATATTGTGCCCTAATACATTCACATTGTCATAGGGCGATGCAAGACAAAAGTACAATCGGTTTGTAATTGTAGTTTCTTTCTTAGTTCGGAGTCAGATTGTTTTGGGTTGTTTTTTTAAAAGAAAAAAAGATTCAACCAGCTGATTTTCAGGAAAATAGTGAAAAGCAGCCAAATACAAAATAGTTTCATTACAATAATTTGTTGCCCCATTTAACCATCCTTATCAGCTTTTTCTAGAATTTGGAAAATGGGGCGTTCCCCCCCCCCCCCCCCCCCCCCCCCCCCCCCGTGAAAAAAGGGGGCAGGTCCAATGGATACGAGGGGAAGGGGGGTGGGAGGCGGCCAATTAAATCTTCGCTAGCCATGGCCAATCGTCTTGGAACCGGTGTTCCCTCGCACTAGTGCCGTTATCTTCGGGCTGCTTCTCCGAGACTGTTGATGCAGTAGCTGTTTCTGCAACATCTTCTGTACACTCGTTTGGCAGAGGATTTTTTTTTCTCACTTTGCCGCCACAAAAATCAATGTCAAAGAGCGTCGTTGTCCGCTTCATTGTGAAGAAAATTCAACATGGCGGTAGGACTCTCGCAACTTGTCGGTAAAACAAGATGAACGCGATTGGTTGATTTACATTAACAATAACATTGTAAAGGAACCAATGAAAAGTCGAGAAATCATTTATTCCTGCTCGATCCTTTTGGTTTGTGCAGACGACGGATTTAGCCGACGACGAAGGAATTCCCGCAGTGATCAGTAAAAAATGCGGACAGTTCTGCAAATATGTGGGCGTCGGCCCGCGTTTAGACCCGATTATTGCAGGAAGGAACAGATTTTGGGGGGATTGTACCTATCCAGCACCCTAGAATCAGCTCTGCTTATGGCAAAACCATTTTAAAAATCTCAGAATATCACTTACTTGAGGAAACCTTTTTAGTCCTTTCAGTGTTGACTGTTTTGTATCTTCGGATGATGCGTTGTTTTTTTAATTGTTGATGATCATTGTCGATTTAATTCCTCTCATAATGGATTATTGAATCATTGTCATTTTTGTTTGACTTGTCATTTCTTCAGCATTGTTGCTTGTGGTGTTGACTACTTGAAGTGTTGACACATATTTTTGCCATTTATATTGCTCTCATCATGCATTATACTATAATTTTCATTTTGGGTTGCCTTATATAGACTTTAGTCGAAAGCACCACTTTGTGGCATTATATTGATTCAAAAATTTCCGTCCATTTGAAGTTGAACAAAAATGTTAACGTAATTTGCATTCAACTCATCACACGTTGCATTGTTTATTTCCACAGACACTTATCACAGCAGTGGCCTGCCGGACTGACCCATGTCAACAACAGTGACGTGCCAGACAGACCAATGTCGATGACAGTGACGTGACAGACGACCGGCACAGCAGTCTGTTCTCTCTCGCAGGCTTCAGGAGCCTGAACCAGTCTGCTCCAAAAGGTCACCGCGCGTCTTGCAAATGACCCAGGTCAAAAGCCATGTGACACGACCTTGCTGTACCCTGACCTCAACCTTGCAGGGAGTGTGAGGGAGGGAGGAGGGGGTCTGCGGGCGATGGTTGGTGCTGGATGGAGAAAGGGGGTTGGGGAGGGTGGTGTGTGGTCAACAAATGATGTACATGTGTGTGTGTGTGTGCGAGTAAAAAATGTCGGCAGCAATGATGTGTTAATGCATGCTTTGGCCAGGGGTTGGTTTATTGGTTGACTTGTTTATTAGAAAACGTTTGGTTGACTTCTTTTCAGCATTTATTTCGTTTTGAAGAGGTTTAGGGTTGTTTTTTGTCTTCTTTTTTTTATCATTTCTAAAACTTCTTTTGATTGACGGTCTTCGAAGGAAGAGAAAAGAGAGATAACTTTGTGCTGGACACTTTGTCTATTGCCATTGTATTTTTTTTCTCTAAATTGTTTCTCGTGCAGTTTTTTTCTAAGTCAACTTCAGTATGTGTGCTGATTGCTCATAAAAATACAGCCATGATTTAATTGGGGGCTTCGATATGAAACTGATGTGTTTGATGGACGGGGAAAAGTCGCCACGGGCTGACCTGGTATTGCAGTAACTTGTCCCTAAGGGCAGATGCCACAAGGCATCATATTTTTGGTGCCAGTGTGCAGCCTCCATGGAACTATAAGGAAGAGACACAGCCCTGATGGGCGTGGTCTGGTGCCAGTGTGCAGCCTCCATGGAGCTATAAGGAAGAGACGCAGCCCTGATGGGCGTGGTCTGGTGCCAGTGTGCAGCCTCCATGGAGCTATAAGGAAGAGACGCAGCCCTGATGGGCGTGGTCTGGTGCCAGTGTGCAGCCTCCATGGAGCTATAAGGAAGAGACGCAGCCCTGATGGGCGTGGTCTGGTGCCAGTGTGCAGCCTCCATGGAGCTATAAGGAAGAGACGCAGCCCTGATGGGCGTGGTCTGGTGCCAGTGTGCAGCCTCCATGGAGCTGTAAGGAGGAGATGCAGCCCCGATTGGTGTGGTCTGGTGCCAGTGTGCAGCCTCCATGGAGCTATAAGGAAGACGCAGCCCTGATGGGCGTGGTCTGGTGCCAGTGTGCAGCCTCCATGGAGCTATAAGGAAGAGACGCAGCCCTGATGGGCGTGGTCTGGTGCCAGTGTGCAGCCTCCATGGAGCTGTAAGGAGGAGATGCAGCCCTGATTGGTGTGGTCTGGTGCCAGTGTGCAGCCTCCATGGAGCTATAAGGAGACGCAGCCCCGATGGGTGTGGTCTGGTGCAGGGGTGCTAGACGAGTGGGAGAGGGGATGGAGTGGGTGCCTTGAACCTGGCAATGTTTTCTTGAAGGCTCTCATCCCGGGAGATCACGCCCAATTTCTTTTTACTGCTAGTAACTTTAAAAAAACTGGAAGCCACAGGTTGTGGCACTCCACAAATTGGAAGCCACAGGTTTCGGCACTCCAAACCCCGGATTTCCAGCATGTAGGGGAAAATTAGCCCCCTCTATATAGGCAGCGTGATTTTATTGGATTTGTTTTCTTGGGTGACAGCTCCCCAGCATTTTATTTTCTTTGTTCGACTGGACGATAATTGAACGTAGTTTTTTTTTCTTTGGATTTGATTTGAAGGCAGATCACTTTTCAGAGCAAAAATTGTATCCTGTGGTGCTTGGAATCACTTCTGCTGTGTAGCAGTGTCGCCCCTCAGTCGCGCACAATGGGAAATAGTACAAGACTAGATTGAGGCTTGGGTTCTGATTTGACTGAATACAACTAGGTTGGGGGTTGGGTTTTTTTACTCTGTGTGTGGTATATGTTTGAAATGATCACTGGTCCATCATCATCTATGACCAGAGAGGGTCTCAGTTATTGTAAAAGACTCCAGGGATCAGCCCAACAGCGGAAGAACTTGAACACAAGTGCATCAGCTACAGTTGAGAACATTACGTGTGTGACCGTTTTGAAATACTCCGCCACATGGGCAGCCATACTCCATCTTTGGGGGATTTGGGTAACTGATGACGAGCATAACATTTTGGTGTCAATTGGTCAAGGCGGTATAAATTTGGTTGGGGCCTCGCAGTTTGGAACTGTTCGCATTTGTTGCGACGTGTCACTAAACACTGGAAAGGATTAAAGATAGTGCCCCTGGGGGGAGGGGAAGCAGGCTGGTTCAGGCGTGATTTGTAACATGTATAACAGTTGTCGAGTATCCGTGCCAGTGAAAGAATTATTATTATTGCGCCTTAGTCCGAAAAAATATAAATTTTCTGAAACAATTTGAACATGTCAAAGCCAAATCGTTGGACAAGCAATACATGTTAAAAAATCAGCAAGACAAAGTTGACGAGCTATACATGTTAAAAAATCAGCAAGACAAAGTCGACGAGCTATACATGTTAAAAAATCAGCAAGACAAAGTTGACGAGCTATACATGTTAAAAAATCAGCAAGACAAAGTTGACGAGCTATACATGTTAAAAAATCAGCAAGACAAAACTTGGAAAAGTTATTTTGTAAATTATTTTAAAAATTGATTTTAGTCTATTTTTTTCTCATTCACAGCTCGTGAATAGTCCTACACGAAACTTTTTTTTTTAAAATTGTATAAGATGCGTTTGTTGTTCTGCAAAATGGTACAGGATGTCAACCGTTCATGATGTTGGAAGAATAAAATTGTGATAATGTTTGCCTCCATTGTTTTGGCTTATTGAAGTTTCTTTTTGTATACAGTGGAACCTCCCATTATAAGAATCCTTCCCAATTACCATATTTTTCGGATCATTAGGCCCTTGTGTGTAAAAGGCGAATAGGGCAATTTTGGGGGTTTTATCCAGAAAATTTAAAGAAAAAGGCACCCTCGTTTATACCTCACAAAAGGAAGTCAAACTTCGAAGCCCGAATGCATCCTGTAAACGCTTGCCGACCACCATTATTGCTGTCGTAAACGAGAGTTGGCTCCCCTTTCAAATCATCGAACTTCCGTTTGTAAGACTTCCCGTTGTGTTTTGACTTTTGTTGGCGAAAACTGATAGAATTATGCCATTTTAAGCTCTACAACGATGCTTTTTACATCCAATGAAGGGTTATGGCATCTGTTGGACGAAATCTTAGACGATAATAGGGATTTTGAAGCATTTTAATGTGAGTATTCATTGTATCAGCGATGATCAAACTCACAGTAGACTGTACTGAGCACGGCAATCGTTGCCTCTCTTCTCACAATTTTGTTCACTAACAGGGCGCCCTCGTTTATTACTAATAATAATATTAGGCGCATAGGTCAAAATTGGAGAAACAAATATCGCCTTACAACCCGAAAATGACGGTAGTTCTGTGAGACATTTCCCTTCTTTGTAAGTACATAAATTATCTCCCTTATACAGACCTGCCAACCCCCTAACACTAGTAACAGACCAAAGAGGAATATTTGTAGCAGGAAAGAGACATTTCCCTTCTTTGTAAGTACATAAATTATCTCCCTTATACTAGGTAGCGGCACCAAAAATTTCTTTTTCAAATATATGATCTAATTTTAAGTATGTTTCATAGATCTGTTCATTATAAAGAAAATAAAAAAAGAATTAAGTCAATATCGCAATTAGTTCATGAGATATGGTAGTTTAAAGTAGCATACTACCGCGACTTGGACAGAAACACTAAAAGTGGCCATTTTTGAGAACCTATAACAAACATTTAATACACACTAATAAAAACCATTTTTTGAGGATGCAGTCTCCACTATCACAAAAAGTTATGCCTCCAACAAAAAATGTTAGGGTCAACTTTTTTTGAAATTATGGACTTGCGAAGTTGGAAAAAATGCTGATGTTGAAAACAGACAATGTAGCAATTTTGGGGTATCAAAAAACAAAAAGTAATGCAACAACGGGCTTGAAACTTCCTAACTTTACATTTCAGTATGTATGGATTATGTCCAATTTTTTTCGATTGTTTTGATTGATATTTGTTAGAAATATTCAGAGTCAATTTTGTGAAAAATGCTAATTTAAAAAATATGGACATGTATAACATATTGTGTGTCTGTTCGCCCTATAACTCTTGAACCACGTGACAGAATTGCTTCATATTTTGTGTGGTGGTATATCATGGTACACAGATGGTCATACAGAAAAGGTGTGACCTTGTTGACCTTGACCTTGAAGTTTGACCTTGAAAACTTATATTTTATATTATATATTTCAAATCCGAGCTGTATCTCATAAACCAGAAGACAGAATGGCTTCAAATTTTGAGTGGTGGTGTATCACATTGCAGGAATGCCCCCATAGAAAAATGGTAACCATAGTAACCTTGACCTTGAAGTTTGACCTTGACAACAATTTTTTTTTTTCAAAGCCATGTTTTTCACTTCAATGGACTTACAATGTTCAAACTTTCTATGATGCATTGACTACAGGCAATTCTAGATATTGGGTACTAGTCAAGGTCAAGGTCAAGGACATAGACCTTGGATGTGTCTAATCTGTGTTTGGTCCTATCTTTCACATTTTTGCAGTTACAGACTTCAAAATTGGCATATTGGTAGGCTGAATCAAGGTCATGTATGGCACAAAGTACTGATTTTGTTAATGACCTTGACCTTGATTTTTTAACTTATCGTTTTTTAGCAGTGGCTATAGTTCAGACACCATTGGGTTTACATCCACATAACCATTTATATTCATGATCCACATGACCTAAGGGATGTAGTGGGAGACATTTGAAGTCACTTGACCTTGGCCTTCACATTTGACCTTGAGGCTGTTATATGTTATTGTCGTTCCCTGGCTTAAAGACTCCAGGGATCATCCTAACAGCCAAAGCAATTGAACACTATGGTACAAATGCATCAGCTAAGGATATAGAACATTACGTGTGTAACCGTTTTTGATTACCCCGCCACGTGGGCAGCCACACTCCGACTTCAGAGAATTTTGGACTGATGATGTTATGCTAGGAACTTGTCATGGCTAAAGACAATTCTCACATAACTATGCAGAACATAACAACATTTTGATGTACTAACCCTTGGTATTCTAGCTTATGTCAATTGGTCTGACACAGCATTTGCCAAGGCGAGCTGTTATAACTTATAATAGTTATATAAGCTATCCACAAAAAGTTAAGGATCACTTGCAAACTAATTCATAACTTTCCAAATAAGAAAGCCAATGCGTTGAATTTTGGCCAACATTTAATTCAATGCTTTAGTGATAACGATACACAATTGCCTTCAATTTCGAGCAATCGTTTGGTCTGTACATTTGATCAAAGTGGGTACGTATCGAAATTTGATTTCCCAAAGTCATTGAAATCACAAGACAGGGCATTCTGATGCTCCCAAAAGTTCAGTAATGCGTGTATCCGCCATGGCTGTTCTGGCACTCGACGCAGCGAGTCCTCATGGAGTTGACCAGGGTGGTGAAGATCCTTTGTGGAAGCGCCTGCCACTCAGCCTGCAGCATCTGGTAGAGGTGCTGGGCATCCCTGGGAGGGGGGTGGTTGCTCCTCACTTTGCGATCCAGCTCATCCCAGAGGTTCTCAATCGGGTTGAGATCGGGACTGCATGCTGGCCACTCCATTCTGTTGACTCCAGACTGCTGCAGGAAGTCGTTGACCACCCTTGCCCTGTGGGGGCGAGCGTTGTCATCCTGGTAGACAGCCGGCGGTCCCATCTGCTGCAGTGTAGGCACAGCCAGCGGTCGAAGGATCTCATCCCGGTATCGGAGGCCAGTCAGGTTACCCTGTACATGATACAAGGGTGTTCTGTGGTGAAGGCTGAAGGCCCCCCAGACCATTACAGAACCTCCACCAAAGGCCACCTTTTCTTGGACAGTGGCGTCAATAAAGCGTTCCCCTGGGCGCCTCCAGACCCTCAGTCGGCCGTCGTTGTGGTTCAGGGTGAAGCGTGATTCATCACTGAACAGGACCTGGGACCATTGCTGACGTGTCCACCTCACGTGACGTCTGCAGAAGGCGCGGCGTGCTGCCCTATGGGCTGGAGTTAAGCGTGGCCGTACAGCTGGGCGACGAGAACGGAGGTTAAACCCATGAAGGCGGTTCCGTATGGTCTGCTGGCTGATGTTGATGTTAGTAGCCACCCTCAGCTGCCTTCGAATGATGCTGGAAGAGGCTGTTCTTGTCTGCAGGGCTTGTCGTTCAATGAGACGATCTTCACGTGGAGTTGTCTTCTTCGGTCGACCAGATCTGCGTCTTTCATGGACCCTCCCAGTGGCTGTGAAGCGTTGAATCAGTCTGACAATGACCGAGATGGACACCTGAAGTCGCCTGGCCACTTCTCGCTTGGGAACACCATCTTGGAACCATGCAACAGCTCGTCCCCTATCCAACTCGCTCAATTTTCGTCGTGGAGGCATTGTCAAATCAGGCCTAATACTGGTGGTATGTCTTCTTATAAAGCCAAGCAAGAGACAGCATCTCACACATAAACAGCAGTGCTTGCACGTGCATAATGGTTTTTCCATCTGGCTTGTGCAATGTGTTCATGCAGAACGATCCAAAACAAGGTCCTTTTTCGCAAGTTTCCGCTTTTTCTTTTGCTGCCCAGCTCAGTAATAGAGAATCACGTGCAATGTTTCCACTAACACAACATCGCCCACTTACAGCTGAACAAGAATTCATAACAATTTGGCTTGACGGAGAAAAAAATAACAGGAGCGAACGGAGTTTATTGCGCACCTGTTTTCTCATAGTGTTCCTTAACTTTTTGTGAGTAGTGTATATGAAAAGGGGCTGTATTTCGAGAACCACTTGAAGGTATTAATTATATTTTGTTTGGAGGTGTATCACCAAGACAGGGTCTAAAATGTAAAAGGAGGTTGGGGGTATAACTGCCATGAAGTGAAGCAAGCAGGGCACGGTTGTTTGAGATAATTTAAAAAGAAAGTATAAAATTCCAGCATGATGTTTTAATTTGTTGGAAGTAGTTCTTGCTCAAAATTCTGAGGAAAATCAACCATTCCTGTTCCAATGGAAAACCATTGTAGAACATAGCTTGATGCAAAAGACTTAGACCCTCAAATTAGAAGGCACATGTATGCATTAACTCTTTGTGCTGCAGCCTTGGGGATTTGCTGGCCTTTGGGTTTCCTTGATCTTCTCCAATGTCAGCTGTTAACAACTGCTCTCAGCTAAGAAAGTAACTTTCAAAATGGAGTGCCCGTAAGGAAAAGCATCTTCCCTGTAAAGAACAAAGGCCACCTTTTCTTGGACAGTGGCGTCATTTCCAGATCCAGATTCAAGAATAGCTGAACAAATTAACTCCCCTGTTATCAGGCAGTCACGTTCCCTACTGGCACTTGAAAATAACAAACCAAAATGACAATAAACAGCTCCAACAAGTACTCATCTGCTATGTGTGCATATAATGTGTGTGTGTGTGTGAGCAAGCACGCATGCTGCGTGGGTGCGTGCATGCATGCACCTGTGTGCAAATAATGTGTTACTTGTGTGACTGTGATGTGGGCATACAAAACCATGCAGATATTTTATGTACTATGTGTATGTAATTCTTCATGTTTGTGTTCTATTTTTCTGCAGCAGAACATTGTTTTTGTGTGTTTTTCTACTCCAGTGCTTCTAACAATGTTAACAGATGAATGTATAAGCAACTCGGCTTAGATAAGATTGGCAGTGATTTCTCTGAAAAATAATACAGTTCATTTCATGGAATGCGCTAACATTTCATTAAGTGGTATGAATGAGTGTCAGTGTTTGAGTGTTTGTGTGTGTGTGTGTGTGTGTGTGTGTGTGTGTGTGTGTGTGTGTGTGTGTGTGTACTTGTTTGATGCGTTCATTTTTTTATGCAAACGTAGCTTTAATCATAAAAAGAATTGACTAAGTATTTGCAGTGATGTACTGAGGATTGAAAAGTGATAGTCGAACAAATTGTCCTGGGACAAGATAAATCAATAGGACTATGTCATGGCTCTTGCAAAAATCAATGACAAAGTGTGCAAAAATGTTAATCAGACGTGTGTCCTGACAGGGGATAACACAATAATACATTTTTAGTTTTAATAGGTCAATGTCCTATGACCGGGTCCTTGGGACATCACTGTAATAATTTGTTTTTTAAAACCTCATTTGATGGCGCCATAATTGCATCTAGTAGGCCTACACAGCTACATACTATAACATATTTCAACATTTATCAGGGAATGGATGACGAACAATATTTTCATGAGACTCAGTTCATCTCCTGACGATTAAAACACAAGAATAAACAGATATATATGCACAGGGCATTAAATCAGCAAGGGTAGGATCATCAAAGACTGACACAGAGGCCTACACAAAAACATAAGGCAGTGGCTATGTTGCCGGTCACTGTAATTTAGCCTACAGGCTATTTTTCCGGTTACAGTAATTTAGCCTGTATCCACAGTGTAGGTAGGCTAAAGTACCGGTCAAGCTAAACTCAGCTGGAATGCTAGTTTATTTTAAAATCATACTTTTCTTTAACAATACTCAATGCAAATGCGCCTTTGAGAAGGAACTAGGAGGTACTCATTTTCTTTCATTCCTGGCATTGAGATACAGTAACACATGGAGAGAGAGAGGTATGAGCAGTGAAACTGAAAGACAGTGAAAGAGAGACAACGAGAAAGACCATGACAGAGACAGTGAGACTAGAGAGACAGGGACATTAAAGAGATAATCATACACTCGGTCACACACACACTTGTGCTCATTAATAGTTACCCCCCCCCCCCCCCTCACACACATACACATGGGAGTGTGCATGCATGCACTTGTCACACAAGCAGACCACAACCATCGATACCATAACCATAACACACGAGTAATAATTACACCAATGTCCTGGACCTTATTGGGCCTGGGACCTAAAGGAATCATCAAAATTACATTTGGGACACAAAAGGATCAACCAGGAGTGAGATATATTGGGCCTGGGACATAGCAGGCTTATCCCGAATGATGACTCACAGACATAGTCACAATCGCATCATAGTGGGGTCAAATCGTATGCAGTGATTGAGTGTGGCTAGGCCTTGAGTTCGCCCCCCCCCCCCCCCACACACACACACACACAATAGATTTTTAGATTTAAAAAAAACAAACAAACCACCTTAGCCTCGTTAGGGTTTCAGTTTGGGGTAACATACCCGAGCATTCAAGAGGTCATAGGCCTACATGTGTGTGTCTAGCACATACACACAGAAGAACAGACAGAAAGAGTGAGAGAGACAGGCAGAGAGGGATCTGTATCTGTAACCACTTGACATTTGAAACCAATGGGATAGAGAGAAACAGAGATTAAGAGAGAGAGAGAGAACGAACAAACACAATTTTATTTATACAGGGTAATGAGATAAGTATACATGTTTTTTTACACCCTGTGGCAAATGAAAATATAAGAAAAAAACAATAACAAAACATGCAATGAAACTATTGAAAGTAAAAATAAACCACCAATAAATGTGAAAAGTGAAAACGTTGACGGAGAGAGAGTGAAGGGGATGGGGGTGGGGGTGGGGGGGGAGAGAGAAACAAGAGACATAAATTAAGACAGAGTGAAAGAATGAGAGAGAGTGAGAGAGACAGACAAATGCAGATAAAGAGGTAGAATAAGACACTGACATAGACAGCCGGAGAGAGAGAGAGAGAGAGAGAGAGAGAGAGAGAGAGAGAGTGGAAAAAAGAACATAAGCTAAACAGTGACAGGCAGTTTAGCCTTAAGCTAAATTACCATGACCGGCAATGTAGCCTATTTGAAAACATAATCATGTAAACTGCAGAAATGAACGTTGGTGCGCGCAAACATACAAACATACATAATGCCATCTTTCACTTTCAGGCAACATACAGTCTCACCCATACAGTCTCTCAAATTTACACACAATGCCCCTCCCCCCACCCTCACTTACCCGCCATGCTATGCATCAGGCAGGCAACACACAGTCTCACCTATACAGTCACCCCACACACACACTCACACAAGGACGCGCACGCATACACACTTTTATGTCTGGGACACACACTAAGTAACTTGTCTTGCTAGTTAGCCTAGCCTAGATCAAAGTGTCTTTGGTTAGGCCTAGATCTACTTTCTGTTTTCTCTTTCTTTTCTCGTGTTTTTTAAAATCTATTCTTAATTAACAATCTATCACTTATTGTAAGTGTCTTTGGTTAGGCCTAGATCTACTTTCTGTTTGCTCTTTCTTTTCTCGTGTTTTTTAAAATCTATTCTTAATTAACAATCTATCACTTATTGTAACAAAGATGATGTTAATTATGCATGTCTGCGCTTTAAAATCAAAGTTTACTTGACTTATTCTAGACTCAGATCAAGCTGAATCGTGAATGTTGGCACTGTGGCGGGCACTGCGTCTGCGCCATCGCTGTTTGCATGGCGCTCGGCACTTCATACCCGATTGAAACAGTGCCAGCATTTTTCATTCAAGATGTTTGAGGAGTTGAAAAAAATTGGGATTCTTAAAGGCTTCTTGAATTTTAAAATGGATACGCATAACTGACTTAAAATGCCCCCTAAGCCGAGAAAAAGACAGAAATCCGAGGCCTATCAAACTTCGTCTACCATTTCCGGTTAAATTTTATTGACAGTCTGAGCCGACAATGGGTGTTTGTGATTATTGCTGTTAAACTTCTTCTAAGTCGCACCCGTGTAAAAACCGATATCATCACATTTTATTTGAGCCATCTGTCTTATAAAATGCAAAATCTGAACTTACAGGCTTGCGTATTTTGTCCGGCATTACGCTTGAAAGTGGGTACATCGCATCGTTTCAATCAACTTCGCTAGGCCTCGCTGAATGCAGCGCGCGCGTGTGCGGCTAGGATCGTTAGGTTCGTTTGGTTGACTTGTGGGGAAACGATGTGCTATAAATAGATTTTCGGTTACTGCCGTTGTATAGAAGGGAGATTATCCTGTCTTCTCATGGGTGAAACGTATTATTTTTTCAGCTTGGTTTTCTCTCAGTTACGGAAAGTGTGAAGAAAAAAGTTGATTTTTGTACACCGTTTTTTCTAACAGTAATAAATAATTTTGTGGCTTACATCAATGGAATCCTCAGTTTTTGCTGAAGAAGTAGATACCAAGTATAGCCGTATGATGTTTCTGCAGCCAACCCTCATGCGGTGTACAGGTACATATATGCCAATACATTGGCATGATGTTTCTGCAGCCAACCCTCATGCTGTGTACAGGTACATATATGCCAATACATTGGCATGATGTTTCTGCAGCCAACCCTCATGCGGTGTACAGGTACATATATGCCAATACATTGGCATGATGTCTCTGCAGCCAACCCTCATGCTGTGTACAGGTACATATATGCCAATACATTGGCATGATGTCTCTGCAGCCAACCCTCATGCGGTGTACAGGTACATATATGCCAATACATTGGCATGATGTTTCTGCAGCCAACCCTCATGCGGTGTACAGGTACATATATGCCAATACATTGGCATGATGTCTCTGCAGCCAACCCTCATGCTGTGTACAGGTACATATATGCCAATACATTGGCATGATGTCTCTGCAGCCAACCCTCATGCGGTGTACAGGTACATATATGCCAATACATTGGCATGATGTCTCTGCAGCCAACCCTCATGCGGTGTACAGGTACATATATGCCAATACACTGGCATGATGTCTCTGCAGCCAACCCTCATGCTGTGTACAGGTACATATATGCCAATACATTGGCATGATGTCTCTGCAGCCAACCCTCATGCTGTGTACAGGTACATATATGCCAATACATTGGCATGATGTCTCTGCAGCCAACCCTCATGCGGTGTACAGGTACATATATGCCAATACACTGGCATGATGTTTCTGCAGCCAACCCTCATGCTGTGTACAGGTACATATATGCCAATACATTGGCATGTCTCTGCAGCCAACCCTCATGCGGTGTACAGGTACATATATGCCAATACACTGGCATGATGTTTCTGCAGCCAACCCTCATGCTGTGTACAGGTACATATATGCCAATACATTGGCATGTCTCTGCAGCCAACCCTCATGCGGTGTACAGGTACATATATGCCAATACACTGGCATGATGTTTCTGCAGCCAACCCTCATGCTGTGTACAGGTACATATATGCCAATACATTGGCATGATGTTTCTGCAGCCAACCCTCATGCTGTGTACAGGTACATATATGCCAATACATTGCCATGATGTCTCTGCAGCCAACCCTCATGCTGTGTACAGGTACATATATGCCAATACATTGGCATGATGTCTCTGCAGCCAACCCTCATGCGGTGTACAGGTACATATATGCCAATACATTGGCATGATGTCTCTGCAGCCAACCCTCATGCGGTGTACAGGTACATATATGCCAATACATTGGCATGATGTTTCTGCAGCCAACCCTCATGCTGTGTACAGGTACATATATGCCAATACATTGGCATGATGTTTCTGCAGCCAACCCTCATGCTGTGTACAGGTACATATATGCCAATACATTGGCATGATGTCTCTGCAGCCAACCCTCATGCTGTGTACAGGTACATATATGCCAATACATTGGCATGATGTCTCTGCAGCCAACCCTCATGCGGTGTACAGGTACATATATGCCAATACACTGGCATGATGTTTCTGCAGCCAACCCTCATGCTGTGTACAGGTACATATATGCCAATACATTGGCATGATGTCTCTGCAGCCAACCCTCATGCTGTGTACAGGTACATATATGCCAATACACTGGCATGATGTCTCTGCAGCCAACCCTCATGCTGTGTACAGGTACATATATGCCAATACATTGGCATGATGTCTCTGCAGCCAACCCTCATGCTGTGTACAGGTACATATATGCCAATACATTGGCATGATGTTTCTGCAGCCAACCCTCATGCTGTGTACAGGTACATATATGCCAATACATTGGCATGTCTCTGCAGCCAACCCTCATGCGGTGTACAGGTACATATATGCCAATACACTGGCATGATGTTTCTGCAGCCAACCCTCATGCTGTGTACAGGTACATATATGCCAATACATTGGCATGATGTTTCTGCAGCCAACCCTCATGCTGTGTACAGGTACATATATGCCAATACATTGGCATGATGTCTCTGCAGCCAACCCTCATGCTGTGTACAGGTACATATATGCCAATACATTGGCATGTCTCTGCAGCCAACCCTCATGCGGTGTACAGGTACATATATGCCAATACACTGGCATGATGTTTCTGCAGCCAACCCTCATGCGGTGTACAGGTACATATATGCCAATACACTGGCATGATGTTTCTGCAGCCAACCCTCATGCTGTGTACAGGTACATATATGCCAATACATTGGCATGTCTCTGCAGCCAACCCTCATGCGGTGTACAGGTACATATATGCCAATACACTGGCATGATGTTTCTGCAGCCAACCCTCATGCTGTGTACAGGTACATATATGCCAATACATTGGCATGATGTTTCTGCAGCCAACCCTCATGCTGTGTACAGGTACATATATGCCAATACATTGGCATGATGTTTCTGCAGCCAACCCTCATGCTGTGTACAGGTACATATATGCCAATACATTGGCATGTCTCTGCAGCCAACCCTCATGCGGTGTACATATATGCCAATACATTGGCATGTCTCTGCAGCCAACCCTCATGCGGTGTACAGGTACATATATGCCAATACACTGGCATGATGTTTCTGCAGCCAACCCTCATGCTGTGTACAGGTACATATATGCCAATACATTGCCATGATGTCTCTGCAGCCAACCCTCATGCTGTGTACAGGTACATATATGCCAATACATTGGCATGATGTCTCTGCAGCCAACCCTCATGCGGTGTACAGGTACATATATGCCAATACACTGGCATGATGTTTCTGCAGCCAACCCTCATGCTGTGTACAGGTACATATATGCCAATACATTGCCATGATGTCTCTGCAGCCAACCCTCATGCTGTGTACAGGTACATATATGCCAATACATTGGCATGATGTCTCTGCAGCCAACCCTCATGCTGTGTACAGGTACATATATGCCAATACATTGGCATGATGTTTCTGCAGCCAACCCTCATGCTGTGTACAGGTACATATATGCCAATACATTGGCATGATGTCTCTGCAGCCAACCCTCATGCTGTGTACAGGTACATATATGCCAATACATTGGCATGATGTTTCTGCAGCCAACCCTCATGCTGTGTACAGGTACATATATGCCAATACATTGGCATGATGTCTCTGCAGCCAACCCTCATGCGGTGTACAGGTACATATATGCCAATACATTGGCATGATGTCTCTGCAGCCAACCCTCATGCTGTGTACAGGTACATATATGCCAATACATTGGCATGATGTCTGCAGCCAACCCTCATGCTGTGTACAGGTACATATATGCCAATACATTGGCATGATGTCTCTGCAGCCAACCCTCATGCTGTGTACAGGTACATATATGCCAATACATTGGCATGATGTCTCTGCAGCCAACCCTCATGCTGTGTACAGGTACATATATGCCAATACATTGGCATGATGTCTCTGCAGCCAACCCTCATGCTGTGTACAGGTACATATATGCCAATACATTGGCATGATGTCTCTGCAGCCAACCCTCATGCTGTGTACAGGTACATATATGCCAATACATTGGCATGTCTCTGCAGCCAACCCTCATGCTGTGTACAGGTACATATATGCCAATACATTGGCATGATGTCTCTGCAGCCAACCCTCATGCTGTGTACAGGTACATATATGCCAATACATTGGCATGATGTCTCTGCAGCCAACCCTCATGCTGTGTACAGGTACATATATGCCAATACATTGGCATGATGTTTCTGCAGCCAACATTACCCTGGCTAACAAGAAACATGGAACAAAATAACACATGGCATTAACCCTTTCGCCGCCAGCCATTCTTCAGCCCAAATATACCATTAAACTTAACTGGGCATGGACACATTTTTTATCTGCAATGTTGTGAATTCCTCTGTGACATGCATAGCATCTCAAAGTTAAGAGAATATGGTCTTCAGATGACAGGCCCTGGTTTGATGCCTTTTAGTGACATGGGTGTTAAACCATTGTGGTGCATGTATGTGACATTGGATAACAGGCCCTGGTTTGATGCCTTTTAGTGACATGGGTGTTAAACCATTGTGGTGCATGTATGTGACATTGGATAACAGGCCCTGGTTTGATGCCTTTTAGTGACATGGGTGTTAAACCATTGTGGTGCATGTATGTGACATTGGACATTGGCGGTGAAAGGGTTAAAAGAGCTCACAATATGGAAACTATCATCACAAAATCAGAATTGTATAAAACATGAGGGGTGTGCCACATAGCATTAGCAGTAAAATAATGTCATGGACTGTGACTAGCATGTGCCACATAGCATTAGCAGTAAAATAATGTCATGGACTGTGACTAGCATGTGCCACATAGCATTAGCAGTAAAATAATGTCATGGACTGTGACTAGCATGTGCCACATAGCAGTAAAATAATGTCATGGACTGCGACTAGCATGTGCCACATAGCAGTAAAATAATGTCATGGACTGTGACTAGCATGTGCCACATAGCAGTAAAATAATGTCATGGACTGCGACTAGCATGTGCCACATAGCAGTAAAATAATGTCATGGACTGTGACTAGCATGTGCCACATAGCAGTAAAATAATGTCATGGACTGTGACTAGCATGTGCCACATAGCAGTAAAATAATGTCATGGACTGTGACTAGCATGTGCCACATAGCAGTAAAATAATGTCATGGACTGTGACTAGCATGTGCCACATAGCAGTAAAATAATGTCATGGACTGTGACTAGCATGTGCCACATAGCAGTAAAATAATGTCATGGACTGTGACTAGCATGTGCCACATAGCAGTAAAATAATGTCATGGACTGTGACTAGCATGTGCCACAAAGCAGTAAAATAATGTCATGGACTGTGACTAGCATGTGCCACATAGCAGTAAAATAATGTCATGGACTGTGACTAGCATGTGCCACATAGCAGTAAAATAATGTCATGGACTGTGACTAGCATGTGCCACAAAGCAGTAAAATAATGTCATGGACTGTGACTAGCATGTGCCACATAGCAGTAAAATAATGTCATGGACTGTGACTAGCATGTGCCACAAAGCAGTAAAATAATGTCATGGACTGTGACTAGCATGTGCCACATAGCAGTAAAATAATGTCATGGACTGTGACTAGCATGTGCCACATAGCAGTAAAATAATGTCATGGACTGTGACTAGCATGTGCCACATAGCAGTAAAATAATGTCATGGACTGTGACTAGCATGTGCCACATAGCAGTAAAATAATGTCATGGACTGTGACTAGCATGTGCCACAAAGCAGTAAAATAATGTCATGGACTGTGACTAGCATGTGCCACATAGCAGTAAAATAATGTCATGGACTGTGACTAGCATGTGCCACATAGCAGTAAAATAATGTCATGGACTGTGACTAGCATGTGCCACAAAGCAGTAAAATAATGTCATGGACTGTGACTAGCATGTGCCACATAGCAGTAAAATAATGTCATGGACTGTGACTAGCATGTGCCACATAGCAGTAAAATAATGTCATGGACTGTGACTAGCATGATAAAGGCGACTAGCATGATAAAGGCTCTTGGTCTGAGATGAAGACAAGCGGTGGTGATCCAAGGAGAAGGTAGAGCAATGATGGTCGTGAATTCCACTGAGTGGAGCTATGCAGTAGTGTTGATCCAAGGAGAAGGTAGAGCAATGATGGTCGTGAATTCCACAGAGTGGAGCCATACAGTTGTTGAGTGTTGATCCAAGGAGAAGGTAGAGCAATGATGGTCGTGAATTCCACAGAGTGGAGCCATACAGTCATGTTGAGTGGTGATCCAAGGTGAAGGTAGACCCCTGATGGTCGTGAATTCCACTGAGTGGAGCCATGCAGTCATGTTGAGTGGTGATCCAAGAAGGTAGAGCAATGATGGTCGTGAATTCCACTGAGTGGAGCCATGCAGTCATGTTGAGTGGTAATCCAAGAAGGTAGAGCAATGATGGTCGTGAATTCCACTGAGTGGAGCCATGCAGTAGTGTTGATCCAAGGTGAAGGTAGAGCAATGATAGTCATGAATTCCACAGTGGAGTCATGCAGTAGTGTTGAGTGGTGATCCAAGGTGAAGGTAGACCCCTGATGGTCGTGAATTTCACTGAGTGGAGCCATGCAGTCATGTTGAGTGGTGATCCAAGGTGAAGGTAGACCCCTGATGGTTGTGAATTCCACAGAGTGGAGCCATGCAGTAGTATTGATCCAAGGTGAAGGTAGACCCCGGATGGTCGTGAATTCCACTGAGTGGAGCCATGCAGTAGTATTGATCCAAGGTGAAGGTAGACCCCGGATGGTTGTGAATTCCACTGAGTGGAGCCATGCAGCATGACTAGGTGTTTGCGTACAGCTTCAGGCTCTCTCTGCACTCCTGGGCCACACGGTAACAGCACCGATACTGCGTCTGCAAAAAGAAGGCAAAATACTGAAATATGTGATTGTCATTTTCTCTTCCTCTACTCTATCATCAGATGGGCTAAGTGATGACAGACACTTGCTCCTCCAAAATCGGAATGTGTCGGCAGTACGCAGTGGGGAGACCAGTGAAAAGTAAAAACCAGACACATATTACCTTATCCATAATGGCCATATGGCCTGGGAACACAGAAGAAGAAGAAATAGCAGACACAAGCTCCCCCTTTTTTCTACTCTATCATTGAATGAACCAAGTGATAGTCACCATCTCCCTCTTTTTCTACTCTATCATTGAATGAACCAAGTGATAGTCACCATCTCCCTCTTCTACTATATCATTGAATGAACCAAGTGATAGTCACCATCTCCCTCTTTTACTCTATCATTGAATGAACCAAGTGATAGTCACCATCTCCCTCTTCTACTCTATCATTGAATGAACCAAGTGATAGTCACCATCTCCCTCTTCTACTCTATCACCGAATGAACCAAGTGATAGTCACCATCTCCCTCTTCTACTCTATCATTGAATGAACCAAGTGATAGTCACCATCTCCCTCTTCTACTCTATCACCGAATGAACCAAGTGATAGTCACCATCTCCCTCTTCTACTCTATCATTGAATGAACCAAGTGATAGTCACCATCTCCCTCTTTTACTCTATCATTGAATGAACCAAGTGATAGTCACCATCTCCCTCTTCTACTCTATCATTGAATGAACCAAGTGATAGTCACCATCTCCCTCTTCTACTCTATCATTGAATGAACCAAGTGATAGTCACCATCTCCCTCTTCTACTCTATCACCGAATGAACCAAATGATAGTCACCATCTCCCTCTTTTACTCTATCATTGAATGAACCAAGTGATAGTCACCATCTCCCTCTTCTACTCTATCATTGAATGAACCAAGTGATAGTCACCATCTCCCTCTTTTACTCTATCATTGAATGAACCAAGTGATAGTCACCATCTCCCTCTTCTACTCTATCATTGAATGAACCAAGTGATAGTCACCATCTCCCTCTTCTACTCTATCACCGAATGAACCAAGTGATAGTCACCATCTCCCTCTTCTACTCTATCATTGAATGAACCAAGTGATAGTCACCATCTCCCTCTTCTACTCTATCATTGAATGAACCAAGTGATAGTCACCATCTCCCTCTTCTACTCTATCATTGAATGAACCAAGTGATAGTCACCATCTCCCTCTTCTACTCTATCACCGAATGAACCAAGTGATAGTCACCATCTCCCTCTTCTACTCTATCATTGAATGAACCAAGTGATAGTCACCATCTCCCTCTTCTACTATATCATTGAATGAACCAAGTGATAGTCACCATCTCCCTCTTTTACTCTATCATTGAATGAACCAAGTGATAGTCACCATCTCCCTCTTTTACTCTATCACCGAATGAACCAAATGATAGTCACCATCTCCCTCTTTTACTCTATCACCGAATGAACCAAATGATAGTCACCATCTCCCTCTTTTACTCTATCACCGAATGAACCAAGTGATAGTCACCATCTCCCTCTTCTACTCTATCACCGAATGAGTTTCCATTCTGTTCTATGCCAGGACTTCCATCCAGCCCACAAAGCGACACAGAGCAACTCCTAATTTGTCTCAAAAATTGTATGTAGATCAAGAGGCTTCTTCTTCTTCTGTATTCCCAGGCCATATGGCCATAATGGGTAAGATACATATGTGTCCGGTTTTCAGTTTTCACTGGTCTCCCCGCTGCGTACAGCCGACACATTCTGATTTTGGAGGAGCTCAAAGGAGAAAAAATATTTGGAATTTTTTTTTTTTAAAGACAGGAGAATGGGCAAAATAGTCAGAAAGATGGTAGATGGTAGAAAGCAAAGGGAAAAGGCAGAGTCAAAGAGAGTGGCAGAGTAGAGGAAGTTACAAGTACAGAACTTCAAGAAGGTGGGGGAACTATTTTTACGAAAGACCCCGGGAAAATCTGTCTTGAACAAATAAACAAATCTTTTTTTTAATGTTGGAAAAGAATAAGCAAGTACAGGCTTGTTTACATCTCGCCAACAACAAAGAAGAAAATATTAAAAGAAAAAAAAAGAAGTTCAATACATGAATGACAAATATTTATAAATACCAATCATCCACACAGCCACACACACAACAGCTACACACGCACGCACGCACACGCACACACACTGTACAAAAATGTATCATGAAGCACACAGAGCACCATACAGTTATCATCCCACCATTGCAAGTGAGAGGCTTCCTCATAGTGTGTACAACAAGCCAGAACTTAGTGCATGATGGAAATGTCATCAGAGGGGGTCTCAAAGTGTATCATGAAGCACACAGAGCACCATACAGTTATCATCCCACCATTGCAAGTGAGAGGCTTCTTCATAGTGTGTACAACAAGCCAGAACTTAGCGCATGATGGAAATGTCATCAGAGGGGGTCTCAAAGTGTATCATGAAGCACACAGAGCACCATACAGTTATCATCCCACCATTGCAAGTGAGAGGCTTCTTCATAGTGTGTACAAACAAGCCAGAACTTAGTGCATGATGGAAATGTCATCAGAGGGGGTCTCAAAGTGTATCATGAAGCACACAGAGCACCATACAGTTATCATCCCACCATTGCAAGTGAGAGGCTTCTTCATAGTGTGTACAACAAGCCAGAACTTAGCGCATGATGGAAATGTCATCAGAGGGGGTCTCAAAGTGTATCATGAAGCACACAGAGCACCATACAGTTATCATCCCACCATTGCAAGTGAGAGGCTTCTTCATAGTGTGTACAACAAGCCAGAACTTAGCGCATGATGGAAATGTCATCAGAGGGGGTCTCAAAGTGGGGGCAAACTATGGGCGTTTTTTGCCGACTTGGATAAACGCAGGAAACTTCAGGCAGGCCAGTTTTGGCCGGAATAAATGCAAGAGGGTTAACCCCTGGTAAGGTGGTCGAGGCGCCACAGAAGACTTTCCCCTTATTCTCCTACACCCACCTCTGTTTTCTGTCGCTCTTAGGGACTCTGTGTCAGTTCAATGATAAATCATTTATACATATGCCACAAAGGTATACCGACTATAAATTAGATTAGTCAATAAACTAATAGTTTTCAATCCCTAAAAGACACTGAAGAACTATCAAAGCACCTGCAATGTTCACCAAGCTTACACAGCAAGCAGACCCAGGAACTTCCTTAAAAACAACCACCCCAGGTTTCTCTCATTTTCCCCCTCATCTTACACAGACCACAGCAACCGAGACTGAAGAAGATATGCACACAAATTAACATTCATTCTGCGACTGTCGGCTCCTCTCGTATCTGTACCGTCTTAAAGATCTCCCACACAGATGAATGTCGTGTGGCACAGGATTACAGACAGCAGAGCACATTCTGCAGGACTGCCCTACCTTCGACACCTGAGATGTGAGATCTGGCCCAGGCCTGTGGCACTCCATGACAAGCTGTGGGGTCCTGCTGAGTTGCTGTTGACCGCGGCCTTCATCAACCAAACCGGACTGAGCATCTGATATGGCCGGGAACAAAGAAGAAGGATTCTGCGACCTGACAAACCAGTCCAGGGTGTGGCTGCGAGTTGGGAATGAGCAGCCTGGGACAGCAAAAAGTTTTTTATAAAAGCGTGTGTACTGACCAGTGTTGACCCAGAAGAACAGAGTGTGTACTGACCACAGTGTTGACCCAGAAGAACAGAGTGTGTACTGACCAGTGTTGACCCAGAAGAACAGAGTGTGTACTGACCACAGTGTTGACCCAGAAGAACAGAGTGTGTACTGACCACAGTGTTGACCCAGAAGAACAGAGTGTGTACTGACCAGTGTTGACCCAGAAGAACAGTGTGTGTACTGACCACAGTGTTGAGGGCCTGAGGTCGCACCTGGTGCAGGTAGCGGACTGCGGGGAACACGTCCACCTGCTGGTCCTCCATCATGTGACCCACCACCTCGCACAGCGCGCAGAACATCCCGCTCTGTGTCGCACCGTCGCTGCAGCCAACGGGAAAATAACAAACTGTCACAACTGTATAAATGTTTGCTGAAAACATTTTCTGTCAGTAAATCTCATTGCCGTTAGTGGAAAAAATTGCAACAAACATTATTTTTGTTGAAAATAAACATTCTGCCAGTAAAGCATGTTACTGTTAAATTTCCAAAACTTAACTTGACCATCTCACTTTTTTCTCCAAAAGAATCACACACACACACACAATTTCAAATAATTTAACACCTTGACTTCTGGAAAAGGTTTGAAGAGAGAGCTGTTTTAGAGTCAATCTGGCAAAAAGGTCTTCAAATATAACTTGCTACTGATTTCAAGCTTAGAAACACACCAAAAAACCTGCATCCTAAGTATGGGGCTCAAATTTGATAAAATACCAGTTAACTAGTTAACTGGCTTTTCTTATTGGTTTAAACTAATTTATTGTAAATCAATATAGCAGCAACATAAACAACTGGAAACGAGCACAACAAGCTTAAATCTTATACAAGGCGCTCAAGCACAGGTATGTTACACAATATTGGCTGCCAAAAGTAATAAGACACTGGAACAGATCATAATAATGAATTAAAGAAATAAGCAAAAAACTGGCTCCACAAACAAGACATCATTGTCGTCAGTAGGGGGCTTAGTAGGTGATAGTCCTGCGTATGCTAGCTCAAAACAAGCTCCACTTAACTCCACCAAGGTGACTCAGCAGCAGTGCAGTGTCTATGGTGATTACCCTCTGACTGCCTAACATCGATTCGCTCCCCTTGGACTGCTGGTCTCGGATTCTGCGACTTGAACAAGCCGGGGCGTGGCTGCAAATTGGGACTCAGAATGAGTGGCGTGGGAGCAACACCACTGTACGGCCCAGAAGATGGGACAGCGAAAATAACTAAATACCAATCTGCTCACAGACACTGCACGAGGACAGGGCAGTTGGTCTCCTCCAGCTGGGCTCTCAGGAGGAGGATCAGCCTCAGCAGGGGGGAGGAGTCGGGGGGCAGCTCAGAGCTCCAGTCCTTGTAGTGGAACAACGTCACCCGCTTCTGCCTCTCCTGACCATGAACACAACAAAACGTCAAGCGACAATCAGAAGGTACTACAGTGGAACCTCCCTATTAGGACCTTGGTCTTCATAGGGAGGGGTCTTCATAGGGAGGTGGACACCCAGTTGTCCGGGTATGAAGGGGGAAAAAATTGGTGAACATTTTTTGGTCATATCCTAGAGTCTTGATAGGGAAGGTCTTAACCTTTACCAGACTTCCCGGGTCGCCCACGACCCATTGACACACAAAAAATGTTATATCTCTAAAACTATTTAAGCAATCTTCATGAAATTTCATGACTTTGTCAAAAACGTAAATGGCTTTAAGTGTGTTCAATTTCATTAATGTGGATAAAATATATATGACGCAACATTTGAACATACTTGTCCAGATGGCGCGGGTCTCCTACGATCCATACTTTAAAGAGCAGAAATATGTCACTGCAGTGCATTGAGTATGGGTCGTGGGAGACCCGCACCATCTGGAGAAGTATAAACACATGGTGACTCTTTGACGAGTATGGGTCCTGGAGCACCCACATCATCTGGACAGGGTTAAACACTGTTAAAATGCATGTACAAATCTGTGGGTACTGGGAGACCCGCATCATCTGGAGAAGTATAATCACAAGCAACATCTGGTAAAGGTTAATAGGGAGCTCCACTGTATTGTCACAACTAGGGAGGTCCCACTGTATTGTCACAAAGGCTAGGGAGGTCCCACTGTATTGTCACAACTAGGGAGGTCCCACTGTATTGTCACAAAGGCTAGGGAGGTTCCACTGTATTGTCACAACTAGGGAGGTCCCACTGTATTGTCACAACTAGGGAGGTCCCACTGTATTGTCACAAAGGCTAGGGAGGTCCCACTGTATTGTCACAAAGGCTAGGGAGGTCCCACTGTATTGTCACAAAGGCTAGGGAGGTCCCACTGTATTGTCACAACTAGGGAGGTCCCACTGTATTGTCACAAAGGCTAGGGAGGTCCCACTGTATTGTCACAAAGGCTAGGGAGGTCCCACTGTATTGTCACAAAGGCTAGGGAGGTCCCACTGTATTGTCACAAAGGCTAGGGAGGTCCCACTGTATTGTCACAAAGGCTAGGGAGGTCCCACTGTATTGTCACAAAGGCTAGGGAGGTCCCACTGTATTGTCACAAAGGCTAGGGAGGTCCACTGTATTGTCACAACTAGGGAGTTCCACTGTATTGTCACAACTAGGGAGGTCCCACTGTATTGTCACAAAGGCTAGGGAGGTCCCACTGTATTGTCACAAAGGCTAAGGAGGTCCCACTGTATTGTCACAAAGGCTAGGGAGGTCCCACTGTATTGTCACAAAGGCTAGGGAGTCCCACTGTATTGTCACAAAGGCTAGGGAGGTCCCACTGTATTGTCACAAAGGCTAGGGAGGTCCCACTGTATTGTCACAACTAGGGAGGTCCCACTGTATTGTCACAAAGGCTAGGGAGGTCCCACTGTATTGTCACAAAGGCTAGGGAGGTCCCACTGTATTGTCACAAAGGCTAGGGAGGTCCCACTGTATTGTCACAACTAGGGAGGTCCCACTGTATTGTCACAAAGGCTAGGGAGTCCCACTGTATTGTCACAAAGGCTAGGGAGGTCCCACTGTATTGTCACAAAGGCTAGGGAGGTCCCACTGTATTGTCACAAAGGCTAGGGAGGTCCCACTGTATTGTCACAAAGGCTAGGGAGGTCCCACTGTATTGTCACAAAGGCTAGGGAGTCCCACTGTATTGTCACAAATGCTAGGGAGGTCCCACTGTATTGTCACAACTAGGGAGGTCCCACTGTATTGTCACAAAGGCTAGGGAGGTCCCACTGTATTGTCACAAATGCTAGGGAGGTCCCACTGTATTGTCACAACTAGGGAGGTCCCACTGTATTGTCACAAAGGCTAGGGAGGTCCCACTGTATTGTCACAAAGGCTAGGGAGGTCCCACTGTATTGTCACAACTAGGGAGGTCCCACTGTATTGTCACAAAGGCTAGGGAGGTCCCACTGTATTGTCACAAAGGCTAGGGAGGTCCCACTGTATTGTCACAAAGGCTAGGGAGGTCCCACTGTATTGTCATGTATTGTCACAAAGGCTAGGGAGGTCCCACTGTATTGTCATGTATTGTCACAAAGGCTAGGGAGGTCCCACTGTATTGTCACAAAGCAACATCCCCCCCCCCTTCATCAGTCACACAAAAATCGCATGCAACCCGAATTTCACAGACGCCTTTGTTACTATAAAGTACCTACTACCTAATGATAGTACCTAGCTAATGACAAAAGCAATACAGAAAGCTGATAATACCTTCTGGCTTTCCCCCAATGAAAAGAGTTTAACAAATGTGTGAATGAGAAAAATAAAGAGAATACAAAGTACAGTCTGACAACAACAAAAAGACGTCTCCAGCGTCTCTCCAAGTTTGGGTGCTCACTGTCACTTTGATTCACCTTTACACTGGCTCAGCTAATGCCTCTGTCGCAACTTGATCAGTTTTTCCTATGCTTGTACAAACAACAAGATTATAATGTTCTAGTTCTACCTGTAATCCTCCACAAGTCCTTCAGTTGTTAAACAAATCCCCGCATTTACTATTACTTTTTTGACACTGTCTTTTCCTATCAAATCCACCATTTACTATTACTTTTTTGACACTACCTTTTCCTATCAAATCCACCATTTACAATTACTTTTTTGACACTGTCTTTTCCTATCAAATCCACCATTTACAATTACTTTTTTGACACTACCTTTTCCTATCAAATCCACCATTTACAATTACTTTTTTGACACTGTCTTTTCCTTTCAAATCCACCATTTACAATTACTTTTTTGACACTACCTTTTCCTATCAAATCCACCATTTACAATTACTTTTTTGACACTGTCTTTTCCTTTTGTTACTGTAATCTTTTTCTCTGTTATATTCGCCCTACACACACACACACACACAGCTACATCCGTGCCATTGTGAATATGAACTTCATCCGACTTCAAAACGTCACTGGTGAAACATGCCTGTCTTCAAAATGAAAATGACAAATTGTAGTAAAATACCTAACAAATTATTTTTGAAAAGTCCAAAGATCAGGTGGTGTTGTCGTACCCTGGCTAAAAGACTCCAGGGATCACCCGAAGCACTTGAACACTATGGTACAAATGCACCAGCTAGGGATGAGAAGATTATGTGTCACTGTGTGACCGTTTTTGATTACCCAGCCACATGGGCAGCCACACTCTGACTTCAGGAGGATTGTGGAGACTGATGACGTCATGCTAGGAGCTTTTCATGGCTAAAGACAATCAACGCATAACTATGCATAGCACAACATTTTGATGTAGCCTTGGCGTTCTAGCCTATGTCAATTGGTCTGACAAGGCGAGATCAGGTGTGAAATAGTACATCTAGCTTTCTGAATCTTTTGTAGTGCGATCCGATGTGCGTGTGAATGTAGGGGTGAGTTGCGCGGGGGTGAATTGCCCTGTCAGCTCACCTCAGCGTGCAGACAAAGGCTGTAGGACAGGATGGTGTCAGTCACCGCACACTGCTGGTCCAGAATCACCGTAAACATCCCTGCCTGCACCGTCTGATTCACATCGCAGGGCCAATAGTTGGTGTAGTCCTGATGCACAATACCACAGGAAATGACATGTAGTTGATGTACATACATGGGTGTTTCTACAAAATCCTAGAACACTGCTGGTCCAAAATCACCATGTACTGAATTAATAACACCGCACGGCCAATAGCTAGTTAAATCCTGATGCATAACATAACAGAAAATGCTATAAAAATGTCAGTTACATGGGTGTTTCTACAAAATCCTAGAATACTGCAATACAGAATGAACATGTACCGAATGAATAACATCAAGGGACCAATATCTGGTACACTCCTGACACACACAACACATCAGCCACAAAGCTTCAGGTTTTTGTTTGGTTTGTTGTTTTTACAACTCGGCCATACAGCGGAAATCTGACAAAAGATGAAACTGGAAGAACTGAAATTTTACGTTGACATAGCCGATATTTTGAGATAGAAATGTTTGCTTTTCAGATTATAGCGGGACCAAACAATTATTGCAAATGATGATCCCATTTTCTTTGGTAGCCATTTTGTTTAGTTAAATTAGTTTCCACCATAATTTGAAGTTAAAAGAAGAGCAAGGGTGTGGACCTTGGACCGTTGTTTTGCAATATCCAAGCAAGACCAATCTTCTTAATCCTATTACAACATACTAAGTTCTTTCATGTCACAATTACTGACCTATCACTGCCATCATAGGCATCCTCATACGCCATCAAAGTCACTGCCACCATCATCATCATCATCATCGATTCATCACTCACCCTCACACTCCACCCATCGTAAGCCCTAAAGATACAATGATGCCAACGCCATGATTGTTCACCAATCATCATCATCTATGTCACCATCATTGTCATCATCACCATCATCATCATCACCACCATCACCATCCTCATTATCACCATCCTCATCACCATCACTCACCCTCACACTCTGTTCATCATAGGCCCCCAAAGACAAGATGACGCCGACGTGACGATTGTCCACCAATTATTATCATCATCACCATCCTCATCCTCATCACTCACCCTCACACTCCACTTATCGTAGGCCTCCAAAGCCACGATGACGCCGACGTGATGATTGTCCACCAGCCTCCACAGATCCACAGTCCGGCAGAGGCAGCTGAGTCATCATCGATCATTATCACCATCCTCATCCTCATCACTCACCCTCCCCTCATCGTAGGCCCCCAAAGCCACGATGACGCCGACGTGACGATTGTCCACCAGCCTCCACAGATCCACCACGGTGTCCGGCAGAGGCAGCTGAGTCATCATCGATCATTATCACCATCCTCATCCTCATCACTCACCCTCACACTCCCCTCATCGTAGGCCCCCAAAGCCACGATGACGCCGACGTCACGATTGTCCACCAGCCTCCACAGATCCACCACGGTGTCCGGCAGAGGCAGCTGAGTCATCATCAGTCCCTTCCTCGCCGTCACCGACTGGACGAATATAGGGTGACGCAAAATAAATGCAACCCACAAAATCACTGAAGCTATCGTTTTGATCTTTCAGAGTAATGAAGAAGATTCAATGCATGAAAGGCTGCAACAATTTGATTTTCCAAGATGCTTCGGAGAGCTCCAGAAAAAAAAAATTCAAACAGAAAAGATGACGTGCCATTTCTGTTGTATTTGGATGGATTTGTCGTCGTTGTCTTAGATTCCGTGACGAAGTTTTGAATCCATCCAAATACAACAGAAACAGCACGGCACCTTTTCTGTTTGAAAGAGATGGCCCCTGTCTATCCAAACACGACCTTGACTGAAACACACACACACACACACACCTTTCCATAGCTAGCCGAGACATTTTTCTTCTCAAATTTCATGGTGCCGTCCCTATTTCGTGGATGGCAACGGCAGAATTTGCTACATGCTCTAAAAACTGCTGTGCCGGTGACTTGCCGTTGTCGGAAAAATGTGGACATGGATTTCCAGCAAAAACTGGGAAAACAGTATGGAAAGTCAGGGAAGTGAAAACTGTGGGAAAACAGTACGGAAAGTCAGGGAAGTGAAAACTGTGGGAAAATAGTATGGAAAGTCAGGGAAGTGAAAACTGTGGGAAAATAGTATGGAAAGTCAGGGAAGTGAAAACTGTGGGGAAATAGTATGGAAAGTCAGGGAAGTGAAAACTGTGGGAAAATAGTATGGAAAGTCAGGGAAGTGAGAAAATAGTATGGAAAGTCAGGGAAGTGAGAAAATAGTATGGAAAGTCAGGGAAGTGAAAACTGTGGGAAAATAGTATGGAAAGTCAGGGAAGTGAGAAAATAGTATGGAAAGTCAGGGAAGTGAGAAAATAGTATGGAAAGTCAGGGAAGTGAAAACTGGGAAAATAGTATGGAAAGTCAGGAACATAATATGGAAAGTCAGGGAAGTGAGAAAATAGTATGGAAAGTCAGGAACATAGTATGGAAAGTCAGGGAAGTGAAAACTGTGGGAAAATAGTATGGAAAGTCAGGGAAGTGGGAAAATAGTATGGAAAGTCAGGAACATAGTATGGAAAGTCAGGAATATAGTATGGAAAGTCAGGGAAGTGAAAACTGTGGGAAAATAGTATGGAAAGTCAGGAAGACATCAATCAAGATGACAAAGGTTACTGTAGAATCTGAGGTAAGGAAACAAATTAGTTTGTTAAAAAGATATTACACTAAACACAACCATTGAATCTGAGATAAATGAAAACCATTGTCTGTCTGGAATAATCTACCTTTCAATGACCGCCTTTCTCAGTCGGTCAGCTCTTTCAAATCATCCACAGAAACCCACCTCTTTAATTTGAATGTCTTGAACACTGGAAATCTTGCCATTTGGGATGCTTGTGTGTGTGCTAGAGAGAGAGGGAGCAACTGTGCGTCTGTACTCTTCCTGTGTCTGTACACTGATATGTCTGTGTGTGTGTGCTAGAGAGAGAGGGAGCAACTGTGCGTCTGTACTCTTCCTGTGTCTGTACGCAGATATGTCTGAGTGTGTGTGCTAGAGAGAGAGGGAGCAACTGTGCGTCTGTACTCTTCCTGTGTCTGTACGCAGATATGTCTGAGTGTGTGTGCTAGAGAGAGAGGGAGCAACTGTGCGTTTGTACTCTTCCTGTGTCTGTACGCTGATATGTTTGTGTGTGCGTGCTAGAGAGAGAGGGAGCAACTGTGCGTCTGTACTCTTCCTGTGTCTGTACGCTGATATGTCTGTGTGTGTGTGCTAGAGAGAGAGGGAGCAACTGTGCGTCTGTACTCTTCCTGTGTCTGTACGCAGATATGTCTGAGTGTGCGTGCTAGAGAGAGAGGGAGCAACTGTGCGTCTGTACTCTTCCTGTGTCTGTACGCAGATATGTCTGAGTGTGCGTGCTAGTGCGTGCGCACATGTCTGTGCGTGCGTGCATGTGTGTGTGAGTTAACGCTCTTGCGTTTATGTTCTTCCTGTGTCTGCATATGGTGTGTGTGTGTGTGTGTCTGTGCATGTATGAGCATGTGTGCATGTGTGTGTGAAGATGTAATATAATCGACAGCAAGACAAACTTCCTTATATTCTATGACTGCAATAAAAAATGTTTGATTGATTGGTTGATGGATCTTGACAGTGACCTGCAATGCCAGAGGGATGTCCTCAAACGAAATGTGTATATTTTACTTTGCGTTTGTACATCGCGGCTTGTTTGTAGTTCATCCTTCTAGTATCCGAGTGTATGTGCAGTTCCTTTTATTTTTATTTTTATTAATGCATCATTTTAAAGAAATTGTAAAGCACTTAGAGCTTCAAGATCAAACACATTATAAATTTTCTTAATAAATAAATAAAAGCCAGGAAAGTTAAAACTGTGGAAAAAAAGTATGGAAAGTCAGGGGAATCAAAACAAATAGATGAGCTTCTTCTTCTTGTTGTGTGTGTGTGTGTGTGTTTAAATGCATGTGTGTGCATGTGTTGGTGTATGTGTGTACATGTGTGTGTGTGTGTGTAAGTGTGCAAGTGTGTGTGTGTGTATACATGTGTGTGTGAGTGTGAGCAGCTTACCGCCATAGCCATGGCATTGATGTACATGTGAGTGTGTGTGTGTGAGTGTGAGCAGCTTACCGCCATAGCCACGGCATTGATGTACATGTGAGTGTGTGTGTGTGAGTGTGAGCAGCTTACCGCCATAGCCATGGCATTGATGTACATGTGTGTGTGTGTGTGTGAGTGTGAGCAGCTTACCGCCATAGCCATGGCATTGATGTACATGTGAGTGTGTGTGTGTGAGTGTGAGCAGCTTACCGCCATAGCCACGGCATTGATGTACATGTGTGTGTGTGTGTGTGTGAGTGTGTGTGTGAGTGTGAGCAACTTACTGCCATAGCCACGGCATTGATGTACATGTGTGTGTGTGTGTGTGTGAGTGTGTGTGTGAGTGTGAGCAGCTTACCGCCATAGCCACGGCATTGATGTACATGTGTGTGAGTGTGTGTGTGAGTGTGAGCAACTTACCGCCATAGCCACGGCATTGATGTACATGTGTGTGTGTGTGTGTGTGTGTGCATGTGAGCAGCTTACCGCCATAGCCACGGCATTGATGTACATGTGAGTGTGTGTGAGTGTGTGTGTGAGTGTGAGCAACTTACCGCCATAGCCACAGCATTGATGTACATGTGAGTGTGTGTGAGTGTGAGCAGCTTACCGCCATAGCCACAGCATTGTATACATGTGTGTGTGTGTGTGAGTGTGAGCAACTTACCGCCATAGCCACAGCATTGATGTACATGTGAGTGTGTGTGTGAGTGTGAGCAACTTACCGCCATAGCCACAGCATTGATGTACTGGTTCCTGCCCTTATAATTGGCGTCCAAATAGATCAGCTGGTTGTTGTCTGAAAAACAAAAAAGAGGCATAACAGGCACATAAATTCTTCTTCTTCTTTGATCGCTGAGTTTCCTGTCAATTATGAAGTGCATATGCGTCATGCTGCCATTATGCGCTTAAGAAATAGTTAAGCCCAGCAAGTCCGATTTCGGATGGAGGAAATCTTTTTGAAAGTGTCTTTTGAGAAAAGGCAGGATAATGGACCGGTAAGGCAGAAAGATAGTAGATGACAGTAAGCAAAGGGAAAGGCAGAGTCAAAGAGAGTGACAGATTAGAGGAAGTTATAAGCACAGAACTTCCAGAAGCTGGGGGAACTATTTATACAAAAGACCGCCTGGTATCCCGAACGGGGGGACAGGCACAGAAATAATAATCATAAAAAAAATATATAACAATAATTTGGAACAACTTTCGCTATTACATTCACATTAACCCCTTCACTGCCAGAGAAAGAAGAAGAAATCATTGATTTTCTGGACTGTTATCAAATGTAAAAGAGACCCTTGACTCAATCCGATAAAAATGTAATGCTCTAGAGCCAGAGGTATCTGCCATGATTTGTCTAAACCAAAAACCATCATTCCAGGACTACGACGTCATACATGACACATCACACCCCCCATAGCAGATACGGGGCAGGCAGATCCGGGGTTAAAACACGAGACATTGGAGGGGGGGGGGGGGGGGGGGGGGGGTAGCATCCTTATCGTTCCATGGACTCTTTTATGACTTTAAATTAGTCAAACAACTTTCAGCATTCACAGAAACGGTAATCATAAAAAATATCAAATACATATGGTATTTCGAAGCCATATTTTTAACGCAACTTTTAGCATTCTAAAGTGATTGTATGAAGAAACAAGGTGCTGACTGCTGGATCCTATTGGTCAACACTGACCTGGGTGGGTGGGAGGAAGAAGGAAGAAACAAGGTGGTGACTGCTGGATCCTATTGGTCAACACTGACCTGGGTGGGAGGGAGAAACAAGGTGGTGACTGTTGGATCCTATTGGTCAACACTGACCTGGGTGGGAGGAAGAAGGAAGAAACAAGGTGCTGACTGCTGGATCCTATTGGTCAACACTGACCTGGGTGGGTGGAAGAAGGAAGAAACAAGGTGGTGCCTGCTGGATCCTATTGGTAAACACTGACCTGGGTGGGAGGAAGAAGGAAGAAACAAGGTGGTGACTGCTGGATCCTATTGGTCAACACTGACCTGGGTGGGTGGGAGGAAGAAGGAAGAAACAAGGTGCTGACTGCTGGATCCTATTGGTCAACACTGACCTGGGTGGGTGGGTGGAAGAAGGAAGAAACAAGGTGGTGACTGCTGGATCCTATTGGTAAACACTGACCTGGGTGGGAGGAAGAAGGAAGAAACAAGGTGTTGACTGCTGGATCCTATTGGTCAACACTGACCTGGGTGGGTGGGAGGAAGAAGGAAGAAACAAGGTGCTGACTGCTGGATCCTATTGGTCAACACTGACCTGGGTGGGAGGAAGAAGGAAGAAACAAGGTGTTGACTGCTGGATCCTATTGGTCAACACTGACCTGGGTGGGTGGGTGGAAGAAGGAAGAAACAAGGTGGTGCCTGCTGGATCCTATTGGTCAACACTGACCTGGGTGGGAGGAAGAAGGAAGAAACAAGGTGGTGACTGCTGGATCCTATTGGTCAACACTGACCTGGGTGGGTGGGAGGAAGAAGGAAGAAACAAGGTGCTGACTGCTGGATCCTATTGGTCAACACTGACCTGGGTGGGAGGAAGAAGGAAGAAACAAGGTGTTGACTGCTGGATCCTATTGGTCAACACTGACCTGGGTGGGTGGGTGGAAGAAGGAAGAAACAAGGTGGTGACTGCTGGATCCTATTGGTCAAACACTGACCTGGGTGGGTGGAAGAAGGAAGAAACAAGGTGGTGACTGCTGGATCCTATTGGTAAACACTGACCTGGGTGGGTGGAAGAAGGAAGAAACAAGGTGGTGACTGCTGGATCCTATTGGTAAACACTGACCTGGGTGGGTGGAAGAAGGAAGAAACAAGGTGGTGACTGCTGGATCCTATTGGTAAACACTGACCTGGGTGGGAGGAAGAAGGAAGAAACAAGGTGGTGACTGCTGGATCCTATTGGTAAACACTGACCTGGGTGGGTGGAAGAAGGAAGAAACAAGGTGGTGACTGCTGGATCCTATTGGTAAACACTGACCTGGGTGGGTGGAGGAAGAAGGAAGAAACAAGGTGGTGACTGCTGGATCCTATTGGTAAACACTGACCTGGGTGGGAGGAAGAAGGAAGAAACAAGGTGGTGACTGCTGGATCCTATTGGTCAACACTGACCTGGGTGGGAGGAAGAAGGAAGAAACAAGGTGGTGACTGCTGGATCCTATTGGTAAACACTGACCTGGGTGGGAGGAAGAAGGAAGAAACAAGGTGGTGACTGCTGGATCCTATTGGTAAACACTGACCTGGGTGGGAGGAAGAAGGAAGAAACAAGGTGGTGACTGCTGGATCCTATTGGTAAACACTGACCTGGGTGGGAGGAAGAAGGAAGAAACAAGGTGGTGACTGCTGGATCCTATTGGTCAACACTGACCTGGGTGGGAGGAAGAAGGAAGAAACAAGGTGGTGACTGCTGGATCCTATTGGTCAACACTGACCTGGGTGGGGGAAGAAACAAGGTGCTGACTGCTGGATCCTATTGGTCAACACTGACCTGGGTGGGTGGAAGAAGGAAGAAACAAGGTGGTGACTGCTGGATCCTATTGGTAAACACTGACCTGGGTGGGTGGAAGAAGGAAGAAACAAGGTGGTGACTGCTGGATCCTATTGGTAAACACTGACCTGGGTGGGTGGAAGAAGGAAGAAACAAGGTGGTGACTGCTGGATCCTATTGGTCAACACTGACCTGGGTGGGAGGAAGAAGGAAGAAACAAGGTGGTGACTGCTGGATCCTATTGGTCAACACTGACCTGGGTGGGTGGAAGAAGGAAGAAACAAGGTGCTGACTGCTGGATCCTATTGGTCAACACTGACCTGGGTGGGAGGGAGAAACAAGGTGCTGACTGCTGGATCCTATTGGTAAACACTGACCTGGGTGGGTGGGAGGAAGAAGGAAGAAACAAGGTGGTGACTGCTGGATCCTATTGGTAAACACTGACCTGGGTGGGAGGAAGAAGGAAGAAACAAGGTGTTGACTGCTGGATCCTATTGGTAAACACTGACCTGGGTGGGTGGGAGGAAGAAGGAAGAAACAAGGTGCTGACTGCTGGATCCTATTGGTAAACACTGACCTGGGTGGGTGGGAGGAAGAAGGAAGAAACAAGGTGCTGACTGCTGGATCCTATTGGTCAACACTGACCTGGGTGGGAGGAAGAAGGAAGAAACAAGGTGTTGACTGCTGGATCCTATTGGTCAACACTGACCTGGGTGGGAGGGAGGAAGAAGGAAGAAACAAGGTGTTGACTGCTGGATCCTATTGGTCAACACTGACCTGGGTGGGTGGAAGAAGGAAGAAACAAGGTGTTGACTGCTGGATCCTATTGGTCAACACTGACCTGGGTGGGAGGAAGAAGGAAGAAACAAGGTGCTGACTGCTGGATCCTATTGGTCAACACTGACCTGGGTGGGAGGAAGAAGGATCCTAGGAGGTCATTTGTGGAGTAACAGTTTCGAGTATAGATCTTGGTCGGACTGAATTTGCAGTGGTGTGTTGGCAGTCTGTCTTCACTGACTGAGTAGTGTTCAGGGGAGGAATGGGTGAACACATGTCAGGAATTAAGTGTGATTGGAAAGAGAAAAATACAGGGGCAGGAGTGGGAGGGTGGGGTGAGGGACGGCAAGGGTGAGCAGTTGTTGGGTGGAGAGAAAGTTATCCAAAAGCAGGGGATGGGTTGGGGGGGTGGGGGGTTAGGAGGTGTGAGAAGGGAAAAGGAATGTAACTGTAAGCAAACAAGCAGGGGGGTGATGGGGAAACAAGAGGGCAGGCTGAGGGTAGGGGATGGGAAAGGGGATGAGGGGCTGGGGGTTGGGAGACGGTGTAGCTACTGGCGGGAGTGCGGGCCACTGGGGGCCATAGACGATGTAGTTACTGGCGGGAGTGGAGGCCACTGGGGGCCATAGACGGTGTAGTTAGTGGCGGGAGTGGAGGCCACTGGGGGCCATAGACGATGTAGTTACTGGCGGGAGTGGAAGAAAATGGGGGCCATAGACGGTGTAGTTAGTGGCGGGAGTGGAAGAAAATGGGGGCCATAGACGGTGTAGTTAGTGGCGGGAGTGGAGGCCACTGGGGGCCATAGACGATGTAGTTACTGGCGGGAGTGGAGGCCACTGGGGGCCATAGACGGTGTAGTTAGTGGCGGGAGTGGAGGCCACTGGGGGCCATAGACGATGTAGTTACTGGCGGGAGTGGAGGCCACTGGGGGCCATAGACGGTGTAGTTAGTGGCGGGAGTGGAGGCCACTGGGGGCCATAGACGGTGTAGTTACTGGCGGGAGTGGAGGCCACTGGGGGCCATAGACGATGTAGTTACTGGCGGGAGTGGAGGCCACTGGGGGCCATAGACGGTGTAGTTACTGGCGGGAGTGGAGGCCACTGGGGGCCATAGACGGTGTAGTTACTGGCGGGAGTGGAGGCCACTGGGGGCCATAGACGATGTAGTTACTGGCGGGAGTGGAGGCCACTGGGGGCCATAGACGGTGTAGTTAGTGGCGGGAGTGGAGGCCACTGGGGGCCATAGACGATGTAGTTACTGGCGGGAGTGGAGGACACTGGGGGCCATAGACGGTGTAGTTACTGGAGGGAGTGGAGGCCACTGGGGGCCATAGACGGTGTAGTTACTGGCGGGAGTGGAGGAAACTGGGGGCCATAGACGGTGTAGTTAGTGGCGGGAGTGGAGGCCACTGGGGGCCATAGACGGTGTAGTTAGTGGCGGGAGTGGAGGCCACTGGGGGCCATAGACGGTGTAGTTAGTGGCGGGAGTGGAGGCCACTGGGGGCCATAGACGGTGTAGTTATTGGCGGGAGTGGAGGCCACTGGGGGCCATAGACGGTGTAGTTAGTGGCGGGAGTGGAGGCCACTGGGGGCCATAGACGGTGTAGTTAGTGGCGGGAGTGGAGGCCACTGGGGGCCATAGACGGTGTAGTTAGTGGCGGGAGTGGAGGCCACTGGGGGCCATAGACGGTGTAGTTAGTGGCGGGAGTGGAGGAAACTGGGGGCCATAGACGGTGTAGTTAGTGGCGGGAGTGGAGGCCACTGGGGGCCATAGACGATGTAGTTACTGGCGGGAGTGGAGGAAACTGGGGGCCATAGACGGTGTAGTTAGTGGCGTGAGTGGAGGCCACTGGGGGCCATAGACGGTGTAGTTATTGGCGGGAGTGGAGGCCACTGGGGGCCATAGACGGTGTAGTTAGTGGCGGGAGTGGAGGCCACTGGGGGCCATAGACGGTGTAGTTAGTGGCGGGAGTGGAGGCCACTGGGGGCCATAGACGGTGTAGTTACTGGCGGGAGTGGAGGCCACTGGGGGCCATAGACGATGTAGTTACTGGCGGGAGTGGAGGCCACTGGGGGCCATAGACGGTGTAGTTACTGGCGGGAGTGGAGGCCACTGGGGGCCATAGACGGTGTAGTTAGTGGCGGGAGTGGAGGCCACTGGGGGCCATAGACGGTGTAGTTAGTGGCGGGAGTTGAGGTCACTGGGGGCCATAGACGGTGTAGTTAGTGGTGGGAGTGGAGGCCACTGGAGGCCATAGACGGTGTAGTTACTGGCGGGAGTGAAGGCCACTGGGGGCCATAGACGGTGTAGTTACTGGCGGGAGTGGAGGTCACTGGGGGCCATAGACGGTGTAGTTAGTGGCGGGCAATCAGGGAAGACTCCATGAACTTTCTGTGTTGGGATGTGGATGAATTTTGCCAAACTGCTGTTATCTGAAGGGCATTTTGATTGTGGATGAGACCTAAGATGAAAAGCATGCCAGACAAATTGACAGACAGACAGACAAGGAGAGGTTACCTGGCAGGACGGAGAGGTCTCTGTTCTTGTCCCTGTTCTCCTGGAGCATCGCCATGCTGCTGTCCTGCCTCGCCCACAGACAGACATACAGACAGACAGACAGACAAGGAGAGGTTACCTGGCAGGACGGAGAGGTCTCTGTTCTTGTCCCTGTTCTCCTGGAGCATCGCCATGCTGCTGTCCTGCCTCGCCCACAGACAGACATACAGACAGACAGACAGACAGACAGACAAGGAGAGGTTACCTGGCAGGACGGAGAGGTCTCTGTTCTTGTCCCTGTTCTCCTGGAGCATCGCCATGCTGCTGTCCTGCCTCGCCCACAGACAGACAGACAGACAGACAGACAAGGAGAGGTTACCTGGCAGGACGGAGAGGTCTCTGTTCTTGTCCCTGTTCTCCTGGAGCATCGCCATGCTGCTGTCCTGACTCGCCCACGCCTTCAGCTGCTGCAGTGTCTGCGCGCGTTAAAGAACACAGTGGCGACATTCGCATTGCACAGTCTTCTTCTTTGTTAAGAGCTGTTTATTCTTCTTCTTTTTTTCATGCATTTGATATATTTTATAGACTGTAAGGCATCTTTTTGCTTTTGTCAGACTGAGCTCCCTGCATCTCACGACACTAGCAATAATATATGACAGTATTTATAAGTAGATTAGATTTTTGTTTAACTCTTTCAGCACCACGGGCGAATGCATTCACCCAAGACATCATTCTACACTCCCACCAAATGCAAAGACATTCACTGCCAAGCACTCTGTCATGTGTTTGTCTATCTTTAGAGCTTATGTCAATGTTCTTCTGTTAAGCAACACAGGCGAATTCGAAAAAATAGTTACTCCCCTCTTGTCATTTGAGATGCAACGCACAACCGAAAACGTTTAAAAAAATACATAGCACTAGAAGAGTTAAAAGTTGAGGGTCAGCCTTATAACCAGGCATCAGAACAGTCTGAGTCCAATCCTCTGAACACCGCGGTAAAAGGGCCATCAAGGCCCCAGACTGTAGAGGGACAACACTGAAATGAAGGAGACCAACAACAGGCATCAGAACAGTCTGAGTCCAATCCTCTGAACACCGCGGTAAAAGGGCCATCAAGGCCCCAGACTGTAGAGGGACAACACTGAAATGAAGGAGACCAACAACAGGCATCAGAACAGTCTGAGTCCAATCCTCTGAACACCGCGGTAAAAGGGCCATCAAGGCCCCAGACTGTAGAGGGACAACACTGACATGAAGGAGACCAACAACAGGCATCAGAACAGTCTGAAGTCCAATCCTCTGAAAACCGCGGTAAAAGGGCCATCAAGGCCCCAGACTGTAGAGGGACAACACTGACATGAAGGAGACCAACAACAGGCATCAGAACAGTCTGAAGTCCAATCCTCTGAAAACCGCGGTAAAAGGGCCATCAAGGCCCCAGACTGTAGAGGGACAACACTGAAACCAGTTCCCAACATGACCAAAAGGCTGTATGCAGTGCAGTGAGAAATCACTTTAAAATGCTATTAACATCACCAAAAGGCTGTATGCAGTGCAGTGAGAAATCACTTTAAAATGCTATTAACATCACCAAAAAGGCTGTATGCAGTGCAGTGAGAAATCACTTTAAAATGCTATTAACATCACCAAAAGGCTGTATGCAGTGCAGTGAGAAATCACTTTAAAATGCTATTAACATCACCAAAAGGCTGTATGCAGTGCAGTGAGAAATCACTTTAAAATGCTATTAACATCACCAAAAGGCTGTATGCAGTGCAGTGAGAAATCACTTTAAAATGCTATTAACATCACCAAAAGGCTGTATGCAGTGCAGTGAGAAATCACTTTAAAATGCTATTAACATCACCAAAAAGGCTGTATGCAGTGCAGTGAGAAATCACTTTAAAATGCTATTAACATCACCAAAAGGCTGTATGCAGTGCAGTGAGAAATCACTTTAAAATGCTATTAACATCACCAAAAGGCTGTATGCAGTGCAGTGAGAAATCACTTTAAAATGCTATTTAGCAACAACAAAAAACATTCAATTTAAAGGCAAAACCTCTGACAGTAGAAAACAATCCTGTCAGAAATTCTTAATCCTCTGACTATTCTGATGCCTGATAATACAATTATGCTCCAAACAAATATCCACACATGCCTACTTTTTTTCTGTGTTTCCATGCCATATGGCCATAATGGTTGAGGTACATATGTGTCAATTTTTCAGTTTTCACTGTTCTCCCTGCTGCACTTTAGCCGACACATTCCGATTTGGGAGGAGCTCACGCATACAAACATGCAACCAAATGCACACACACACATGCAGGCATGCAACCAAATGCACACACACACATGCAGGCAGGCAACCCAATGCACACACACACATGCAGGCATGCATCCAAATGCACACACACACATGCAGGCATGCAACCAAATGCACACACACACATGCAGGCAGGCAACCCAATGCACACACACACATGCAGGCATGCATCCAAATGCACACACACATGCAGGCATGCGTCCTAGTCCTGGAGCCAGTGCCGCTTACCCTGAACTGGGTGTCGATGGAGGGCTGGGGGGTGTGGATGTGGAGGGGGGCGCTGAACTGCTGATCCAGCTGATCCAGGGACAACAGGGTCCCTCGGCTGGTCACCTCCTCCAGGACAACCTCGTGCAGGAACTGGTACTGGGCCTGACCCACACAAGTCAAACACACCTACTGTTGACATACCCTGGCTAAAAGACTCCAGGGATCATCCCAACAACCTCGTGCAGGAACTGGTACTGGGCCTGACCCACACAACAGTCAAACACACTTATTGTTGATGTACCCTGGCTAAAAGACTCCAGGGATCATCCCAACAACCTCGTGCAGGAACTGGTACTGGGCCTGACCCACACAAGTCAAACACACCTATTGTTGACGTACCCTGGCTAAAAGACTCCAGGGGTCATCCCAACAACCTCGTGCAGGAACTGGTACTGGGCCTGACCCACACAAGTCAAACACACCTATTGTTGACGTACCCTGGCTAAAAGACTCCAGGGATCATCCCAACAACCTCGTGCAGGAACTGGTACTGGGCCTGACCCACACAACAGTCAAACACACCTATTGCTGACGGACCCTGGCTAAAAGACTCCAGGGATCATCCCAACAACCTTGTGCAGGAACTGGTACTGGGCCTGACCCACACAAGTCAAACACACCTATTGTTGACGTACCCTGGCTAAAAGACTCCAGGGGTCATCCCAACAACCTCGTGCAGGAACTGGTACTGGGCCTGACCCACACAACAGTCAAACACACCTATTGTTGATGTACCCTGGCTAAAAGACTCCAGGGATCATCCCAACAACCTCGTGCAGGAACTGGTACTGGGCCTGACCCACACAAGTCACACACCTATTGTTGACGTACCCTGGCTAAAAGACTCCAGGGATCATCCCAACAACCTCGTGCAGGAACTGGTACTGGGCCTGACCCACACAAGTCAAACACACCTACTGTTGACGTACCCTGGCTAAAAGACTCCAGGGATCATTCCAACAACCTCGTGCAAGAACTGGTACTGAGCCTGACCCACACAACAGTCAAACACACCTATTGTTGATGTACCCTGGCTAAAAGACTCCAGGGATCATCCCAACAACCTCGTGCAGGAACTGGTACTGGGCCTGACCCACACAACAGTCAAACACACCTATTGTTGATGTACCCTGGCTAAAAGACTCCAGGGATCATCCCAACAACCTCGTGCAGGAACTGGTACTGGGCCTGACCCACACAACAGTCAAACACACCTACTGTTGACGTACCCTGGCTAAAAGACTCCAGGGATCATCCCAACAACCTCGTGCAAGAACTGGTACTGAGCCTGACCCACACAACAGTCAAACACACCTATTGTTATTTTTATTAGTGTCATATATAAAACCTTGCATTGGTTTTAAGGGCAATACACATTGATTCTGATTCACCTAGTTGTTGTTGTTAACGTACCCTGGCTAAAAGACTCCAGGGATCATCCCAACAGCCAAAGCACTTTAACACTACAGTACAAATGCATCAGCTACAGATGAGAATATTACGTGTGTGACTGCTTTTTATTACCCCGCCATGTGGGCAGCCACACTCTGACTTATGAGGGATTTTAGAGACTGATGATGTTATGCTGGGAGCTTGTTAATGCTAAAGGCAATCCCTGCATAACTATGCATAGCATATCAACATTTTGATGTAGCCTTGGTGTTCTAGCCTTTGTCAATTGGTCTGATGCCAAGGTGGGACACACCTAGTAACACAGGGAATAAACCATTACTTTTCGTCTGTTTGAGGCTCATACTGAGCCTGATCCACACAACACTCAGCCTGTATGCCAGTCAGTCGTTTCCGACCATGACCAATGCGCATAGGCTAGAACACCAAGGCTACATCAAAATATTGTTATGTTATGCCTACTTATGTGGGGATTGTCTTCAGCCATGACAAGCTCCTAGCATAACATCATCAGTCTCCAAATTCCCTCGAAGACACAGCGTCATAATCCCCCCGAAGATGGGGTAATCAAAAACGGTCACACGCGTAGTGTTCTCATCCATAGCTGGTGCATTAGGTAACACAGTGTTCAAGTTCTTCGGCTGTTGGGATGATCCCTGGAGTATTTTAGCCATGGTATAACAACAACATAATTTCATTATTGTTATTATTTTCTGTTCTGTTACTACTGCATGGGTGCAACTAGCGAAATGAACAAACCTGAAAGGCAGGGATCCAGGGACCCATAGGGGCAACAATGAACAAACCTGAAAGGCAGGGATCCAGGGACCCATAGGGGCAACAATGAACAAACCTGAAAGGCAGGGATCCAGGGACCCATAGGGGCAACAATGAACAAACCTGAAAGGCAGGGATCCAGGGACCCATAGGGGCAACAATGAACAAACCTGAAAGGCAGGGATCCAGGGACCCATAGGGGCAACAATGAACAAACCTGAAAGGCAGGGATCCAGGGACCCATAGGGGCAACAATGAACAAACCTGAAAGGCAGGGATCCAGGGACCCATAGGGGCAACAATGAACAAACCTGAAAGGCAGGGATCCAGGGACCCATAGGGGCAACAATGAACAAACCTGAAAGGCAGGGATCCAGGGACCCATAGGGGCAACAATGAACAAACCTGAAAGGCAGGGATCCAGGGACCCATAGGGGCAGAGCCCTTTCGGATGATTCGGGGGGGGGGGGGGGGGGGGGGGCAACTTAAGAGAGAGAGATAACAAGACAGACAGACAGTTTGAGTCTGATAAGCCTTGTAAAATCATTACATTGCCTTTGTAAACTTCCAAGATAGAACAACCAAGTTCAAAACGCCCCAAATCGCTTGTGGTCAAATGATTTTGTTGTGGGTTTTTTTGATGAATTAAAAAAACCTGAAGTTCAGTTTCTAGTAAAATTAAAAATCCTGAAATCAGTGTAAAACTGAAAGAGTAGCACCCCTGCTACTGACCTCAGTCTGCACCATGATGGTTCGCTGGTGACGCAGTTGGACGACGATATCGTTGACACTGACGTCATGACCTGCCGACCTCTGCCGACAGGCCAGGTCCAGGGCTATGTAGGTCCCTGTTCGGCCCACGCCCGCACTGCACATCACGCCATGACCACCATCATTATCATCATCACAATGACCATCATCATCACAATGACCATCATCATCACAATGATCACAGACTGCACATCACGCCATGACCACCATCATCATCATCATCACAATGATGACAGACTGCACATCACACCATGACCACCATCATCATCACAATGATCACAGACTGCACATCACGCCATGACCATCATCATCATCACAATGATCACAGACTGCACATCACGCCATGACCATCATCATCATCACAATGATTGCACATGATTGCACCACCATCATCATCACAATGATCACAGACTGCACATCACGTCATGACCACCATCATCACCACAATGATCACAGACTGCACATCACGTCATGACCACCATCATCACCACAATGATCACAGACTGCACATCACGTCATGACCACCATCATCACCACAATGATCACAGACTGCACATCACGCCATGACCACCATCATCATCACAATGATCACAGACTGCACATCACGCCATGACCATCATCATCACAATGATCACAGACTGCACATCACGCCATGACCACCATCATCACTACAATGATCACAGACTGCACATCACGCCATGACCATCATCATATTAGGGAGGTTCCACGGTCATATTAGGGAGGTTCCACGGTCATGTTAGGGAGGTTCCACGGTCATATTAGGGAGGTTCCACGGTCATGTTAGGGAGGTTCCACGGTCATATTAGGGAGGTTCCACGGTCATATTAGGGAGGTTCCACGGTCATGTTAGGGAGGTTCCACGGTCATGTTAGGGAGGTTCCACGGTCATATTAGGGAGGTTCCACGGTCATATTAGGGAGGTTCCACAGTCATATTAGGGAGGTTCCACGGTCATATTAGGGAGGTTCCACGGTCATATTAGGGAGGTTCCACGGTCATGTTAGGGAGGTTCCACGGTCATATTAGGGAGGTTCCACGGTCATGTTAGGGAGGTTCCACGGTCATATTAGGGAGGTTCCACGGTCATATTAGGAAGGTTCCACGTTCATGTTAGGGAGGTTCCACGGTCACATTAGGGAGGTTCCACGGTCATAATGGGAGGTTCCACGGTCATATAAGGGAGGTTCCACGGTCATGTTAGGGAGGTTCCACGGTCATGTTAGGGAGGTTCCACGGTCATATTAGGGAGGTTCCACAGTCATAATAGGGAGGTTCCACAGTCATATTAGGGAGGTTCCACGGTCATATAGGGAGGTTCCACAGTCATATTAGGGAGGTTCCACAGTCATATTAGGGAGGTTCCACGGTCATATTAGGGAGGTTCCACAGTCATATTAGGGAGGTTCCACGGTCATGTTAGGGAGGTTCCACAGTCATGTTAGGGAGGTTCCACGGTCATATTAGGGAGGTTCCACAGTCATATTAGGGAGGTTCCACGGTCATGTTAGGGAGGTTCCACAGTCATGTTAGGGAGGTTCCACGGTCATATTAGGGAGGTTCCACAGTCATATTAGGGAGGTTCCACGGTCATATTAGGGAGGTTCCACAGTCATGTTAGGGAGGTTCCACGGTCATATTAGGGAGGTTCCACAGTCATGTTAGGGAGGTTCCACAGTCATATTAGGGAGGTTCCACAGTCATATTAGGGAGGTTCCACGGTCATATTAGGGAGGTTCCACGGTCATATTAGGGAGGTTCCACAGTCATATTAGGGAGGTTCCACAGTCATATTAGGGAGGTTCCACGGTCATATTAGGGAGGTTCCACGGTCATATTAGGGAGGTTCCACAGTCATATTAGGGAGGTTCCACGGTCATATTAGGGAGGTTCCACAGTCATATTAGGGAGGTTCCACAGTCATATTAGGGAGGCTCCACGGTCATATTAGGGAGGTTCCACAGTCATGTTAGGGAGGTTCCACAGTCATATTAGGGAGGTTCCACGGTCATATTAGGGAGGTTCCACGGTCATGTTAGGGAGGTTCCACGGTCATATTAGGGAGGTTCCACGGTCATGTTAGGGAGGTTCCACAGTCATATTAGGGAGGTTCCACGGTCATATTAGGGAGGTTCCACGGTCATATTAGGGAGGTTCCACAGTCATATTAGGGAGGTTCCACGGTCATGTTAGGGAGGTTCCACGGTCATATTAGGGAGGTTCCACAGTCATATTAGGGAGGTTCCACAGTCATATTAGGGAGGTTCCACGGTCATATTAGGGAGGTTCCACAGTCATATTAGGGAGGTTCCACAGTCATATTAGGGAGGTTCCACTGTCATGTTAGGGAGGTTCCACAGTCATATTAGGGAGGTTCCACAGTCATATTAGGGAGGTTCCACGGTCATATTAGGGAGGTTCCACGGTCATATTAGGGAGGTTCCACGGTCATGTTAGGGAGGTTCCACGGTCATATTAGGGAGGTTCCACGGTCATATTAGGGAGGTTCCACGGTCATGTTAGGGAGGTTCCACGGTCATGTTAGGGAGGTTCCACTGTCATATTAGGGAGGTTCCACAGTCATATTAGGGAGGTTCCACGGTCATATTAGGGAGGTTCCACAGTCATATTAGGGAGGTTCCACTGTCATGTTAGGGAGGTTCCACGGTCATATTAGGGAGGTTCCACAGTCATATTAGGGAGGTTCCACGGTCATATTAGGGAGGTTCCACGGTCATGTTAGGGAGGTTCCACGGTCATATTAGGGAGGTTCCACAGTCATATTAGGGAGGTTCCACGGTCATATTAGGGAGGTTCCACGGTCATATTAGGGAGGTTCCACGGTCATATTAGGGAGGTTCCACAGTCATATTAGGGAGGTTCCACGGTCATATTAGGGAGGTTCCACGGTCATATTAGGGAGGTTCCACAGTCATGTTAGGGAGGTTCCACAGTCATATTAGGGAGGTTCCACAGTCATATTAGGGAGGTTCCACGGTCATATTAGGGAGGTTCCACGGTCATGTTAGGGAGGTTCCACGGTCATATTAGGGAGGTTCCACGGTCATATTAGGGAGGTTCCACGGTCATGTTAGGGAGGTTCCACAGTCATATTAGGGAGGTTCCACGGTCATATTAGGGAGGTTCCACGGTCATATTAGGGAGGTTCCACGGTCATGTTAGGGAGGTTCCACGGTCATATTAGGGAGGTTCCACGGTCATGTTAGGGAGGTTCCACGGTCATATTAGGGAGGTTCCACGGTCATATTAGGGAGGTTCCACGGTCATGTTAGGGAGGTTCCACAGTCATATTAGGGAGGTTCCACGGTCATATTAGGGAGGTTCCACAGTCATATTAGGGAGGTTCCACAGTCATGTTAGGGAGGTTCCACGGTCATGTTAGGGAGGTTCCACGGTCATGTTAGGGAGGTTCCACGGTCATGTTAGGGAGGTTCCACAGTCATATTAGGGAGGTTCCACGGTCATATTAGGGAGGTTCCACGGTCATGTTAGGGAGGTTCCACGGTCATGTTAGGGAGGTTCCACAGTCATATTAGGGAGGTTCCACAGTCATATTAGGGAGGTTCCACGGTCATGTTAGGGAGGTTCCACTGTCATATTAGGGAGGTTCCACGGTCATTTTGGGAGGTTCCACGGTCATGTTAGGGAGGTTCCACTGTCATATTAGGGAGGTTCCACGGTCATGTTAGGGAGGTTCCACGGTCATGTTAGGGAGGTTCCACTGTCATATTAGGAAGGTACCACGTTCATGTTAGGGAGGTTCCACGGTCATGTTAGGGAGGTTCCACGGTCATAATAGGGAGGTTCCACGGTCATGTTAGGGAGGTTCCACGGTCATGTTAGGGAGGTTCCACGGTCATGTTAGGGAGGTTCCACGGTCATGTTAGGGAGGTTCCACTGTCATATTAGGGAGGTTCCACGGTCATGTTAGGGAGGTTCCACGGTCATGTTAGGGAGGTTCCACTGTCATATTAGGGAGGTTCCACAGTCATGTTAGGGAGGTTCCATGGTCATATTAGGGAGGTTCCACGGTCATGTTAGGGAGGTTCCACGGTCATGTTAGGGAGGTTCCACGGTCATGTTAGGGAGGTTCCACTGTCATGTTAGGGAGGTTCCACGGTCATGTTAGGGAGGTTCCACAGTCATATTAGGGAGGTTCCACAGTCATATTAGGGAGGTTCCACGGTCATGTTAGGGAGGTTCCACTGTCATATTAGGGAGGTTCCACAGTCATTTTAGGGAGGTTCCACGGTCATATTAGGGAGGTTCCACTGTCATATTAGGGAGGTTCCACGGTCATGTTAGGGAGGTTCCACGGTCATGTTAGGGAGGTTCCACTGTCATATTAGGGAGGTTCCACGTTCATGTTAGGGAGGTTCCACGGTCATATTAGGGAGGTTCCACGGTCATAATAGGGAGGTTCCACTGTCATATTAGGGAGGTTCCACTGTCATGTTAGGGAGGTTCCACGGTCATGTTAGGGAGGTTCCACGGTCATGTTAGGGAGGTTCCACTGTCATATTAGGGAGGTTCCACGGTCATGTTAGGGAGGTTCCACAGTCATGTTAGGGAGGTTCCACTGTCATATTAGGGAGGTTCCACAGTCATGTTAGGGAGGTTCCACAGTCATATTAGGGAGGTTCCACGGTCATGTTAGGGAGGTTCCACGGTCATGTTAGGGAGGTTCCACGGTCATGTTAGGGAGGTTCCACGGTCATGTTAGGGAGGTTCCACGGTCATGTTAGGGAGGTTCCACAGTCATGTTAGGGAGGTTCCACGGTCATGTTAGGGAGGTTCCACGGTCATGTTAGGGAGGTTCCACAGTCATATTAGGGAGGTTCCACTGTCATGTTAGGGAGGTTCCACGGTCATGTTAGGGAGGTTCCACAGTCATGTTAGGGAGGTTCCACTGTCATGTTAGGGAGGTTCCACAGTCATGTTAGGGAGGTTCCACTGTCATGTTAGGGAGGTTCCACAGTCATATTAGGGAGGTTCCACTGTCATGTTAGGGAGGTTCCACTGTCATGTTAGGGAGGTTCCACTGTCATATTAGGGAGGTTCCACTGTCATGTTAGGGAGGTTCCACGGTCATGTTAGGGAGGTTCCACAGTCATATTAGGGAGGTTCCACGGTCATATTAGGGAGGTTCCACTGTCATGTTAGGGAGGTTCCACGGTCATGTTAGGGAGGTTCCACAGTCATATTAGGGAGGTTCCACTGTCATATTAGGGAGGTTCCACAGTCATGTTAGGGAGGTTCCACTGTCATGTTAGGGAGGTTCCACTGTCATGTTAGGGAGGTTCCACTGTCATATTAGGGAGGTTCCACTGTCATATTAGGGAGGTTCCACTGTCATATTAGGGAGGTTCCACTGTCATATTAGGGAGGTTCCACAGTCATGTTAGGGAGGTTCCACAGTCATATTAGGGAGGTTCCACGGTCATATTAGGGAGGTTCCACAGTCATATTAGGGAGGTTCCACAGTCATATTAGGGAGGTTCCACGGTCATATTAGGGAGGTTCCACAGTCATATTAGGGAGGTTCCACAGTCATATTAGGGAGGTTCCACTGTCATATTAGGGAGGTTCCACGGTCATGTTAGGGAGGTTCCACGGTCATGTTAGGGAGGTTCCACGGTCATATTAGGGAGGTTCCACTGTACCTAGAGATTCTTTTGACACATTGTCTCTGACAGCTCTCTCGAATCTCATCAATCTTTTATTTTGGTCTCAAATTGTGTCTAGTTTTCAAGGGGTTGAACACAAATTCAAGACAGAAGTTTTCCTTCTATGCAGAATGTGTCGCTGAATGCAGCAGGGAGACCAGAGAAAACTGAAAACCGGACACGTAAGTACCTTAGCCATTATGGCCATATGGCCTGGGAATGCATACGTACCCTTAAATTACGGCCTTGTGGCCTGGGAATGCATTTGTACCCCTTACATTACGGCCTTGTGGCCTGGGAATGCATTCGTACCCCTTACATTACGGCCTTGTGGCCTGGGAATGCATTCGTACCCCTTACATTACGGCCTTGTGGCCTGGGAATGCATTTGTACCCCTTACATTACGGCCTTGTGGCCTGGGAATGCATTCGTACCCCTTACATTACGGCCTTGTGGCCTGGGAATGCATTCGTACCCCTTACATTACGGCCTTGTGGCCTGGGAATGCATTTGTACCCCTTACATTACGGCCTTGTGGCCTGGGAATGCATTTGTACCCCTTACATTACGGCCTTGTGGCCTGGGAATGCATACGTACCCCTTACATTACGGCCTTGTGGCCTGGGAATGCATACGTACCCCTTACATTACGGCCTTGTGGCCTGGGAATGCATACGTACCCCTTACATTACAGCCTTGTGGCCTGGGAATGCATACGTACCCCTTACATTACGGCCTTGTGGCCTGGGAATGCATACGTACCCCTTACATTACGGCCTTGTGGCCTGGGAATGCATACGTACCCCTTACATTACGGCCTTGTGGCCTGGGAATGCATACGTACCCCTTACATTACAGCCTTGTGGCCTGGGAATGCATACGTACCCCTTACATTACAGCCTTGTGGCCTGGGAATGCATACGTACCCCTTACATTACGGCCTTGTGGCCTGGGAATGCATACGTACCCCTTACATTACGGCCTTGTGGCCTGGGAATGCATACGTACCCCTTACATTACGGCCTTGTGGCCTGGGAATGCATACGTACCCCTTACATTACAGCCTTGTGGCCTGGGAATGCATTCGTACCCCTTACATTACGGCCTTGTAGCCTGGGAATGCATTCGTACCCCTTACATTACGGCCTTGTAGCCTGGGAATGCATTCGTACCCCTTACATTACGGCCTTGTGGCCTGGGAATGCATTCGTACCCCTTACATTACGGCCTTGTAGCCTGGGAATGCATTCGTACCCCTTACATTACGGCCTTGTGGCCTGGGAATGCATTTGTACCCCTTACATTACGGCCTTGTGGCCTGGGAATGCATTTGTACCCCTTACATTACGGCCTTGTGGCCTGGGAATGCATTTATACCCCTTACATTACGGCCTTGTGGCATGGGAATGCATTCATACCCCTTACATTACGGCCTTGTGGCATGGGAATGCATTCATACCCCTTACATTACGGCCTTGTGGCCTGGGAATGCATTTATACCCCTTACATTACGGCCTTGTGGCATGGGAATGCATACGTACCCCTTACATTACGGCCTTGTGGCCTGGGAATGCATACGTACCCCTTACATTACGGCCTGGGAACGCACACGTACCCCTTACATTACGGCCTTGTGGCCTGGGAACGCACACGTACCCCTTACATTACAGCCTTGTGGCCTGGGAATGCATACGTACCCCTTACATTACGGCCTGGGAACGCATACGTACCCCTTACATTACGGCCTAGGAACGCATACGTACCCCTTACATTACAGCATTGTGGCCTGGGAACGCACACGTACCCCTTACATTACGGCCTAGGAACGCATACGTACCCCTTACATTACGGCCTGGGAACGCATACGTACCCCTTACATTACGGCCTGGGAACGCACACGTACCCCTTACATTACGGCCTGGGAACGCATACGTACCCCTTACATTACAGCCTTGTGGCCTGGGAACGCACACGTACCCCTTACATTACGGCCTTGTAGCCTGGGAATGCATACGCACCCCTTACATTACGGCCTTGTGGCCTGGGAACGCATACGCACCCCTTACATTACGGCCTAGGAACGCATACGTACCCCTTACATTACGGCCTAGGAACGCATACGTACCCCTTACATTACGGCCTAGGAACGCATACGTACCCCTTACATTATGGCCTTGTGGCCTGGGAACGCATACGTACCCCTTACATTACGGCCTATGAACGCATACGTACCCCTTACATTACGGCCTAGGAACGCATACGTACCCCTTACATTACAGCCTTGTGGCCTGGGAACGCACACGTACCCCTTACATTACGGCCTTGTGGCCTGGGATTGCATATGTACCCCTTACATTACGGCCTTGTGGCCTGGGAATGCAGAAGAAGAACAACAAAGACAGAAATAACGCCTGCAAAACTGACCTGCAGTGAACAAGCAGGGGAACGCCTTGCGTAGCGTGAGCGGAGACAAACCGCCAGAATCGAACCAGGGAAGTGGCCACGGGGACCCCGTGATCCGGCCACGCCAGGTAGTGGTAGAGGTGGACAGTGCGAACCTCTGAAATCTGCAATAACCATAACGCAATCAACAATAAATAATAATACAAAAAATCCTCACCACCAACATTATTGTTATAGCTGACATACCGTGATCTGGCCAACCTGTAATGATACAATAATAATATGAACAACAGTGTAAATTACTATGTATTAACAACAATGTGTCTACCTGTAGTTCGTTTATTGAACTGCATCTGGTTGAGGTGTGCTAGAGTATGCACGCATACAGACGGTAATATACATTTATATAAGTATATACGCATTTGCGTGCATTTATGAACATAAACATGTGCATGCTCGTGTGTAATTGCATGTAAACACACACACCTTTGTCTCTTCCACAGTTTCTCCCTCCCCCTCCTCAACCCCCTCTTCCCTCCCTTTCTCTAAGACTATCTCATTCCTCCCTCTCTCCTCTTACTCCCCTCCTCTCCCATATACGTCTTTCTCTCCACTACCCCTCCCTCTCACTCTCCCCTCTACCTCTTTCCCTTACACTCATACCCCCCCCCCCCCCCCCCCCCCCCCCCTCTCACTCTTTTGCTCTCACCCCTTCCACTGTGATGGAAAACGACCGGAGCACAAAGTCAGTCTTCTCTTCCTCGCCTTCCGACCTCACCGTCAAAAGGCCAAAGGTCAAGGCCTGACCCGGCAGCGGCCAGTACTGGACGCACTTGACCTGCGGGGGAAAGGTCACAGAGCCAATAATCGATCATTCACAATGAGCCTGACAAGTGCAAAAAAGACATTTTATTGACGGGACAAAACAAAACGTGTAATATTTCAACAGATATGCCTTTTTCAAACAACACAAAAAAGTGCAGGTTAGGTTCCCAGAAAAGAGTGTAGAGTGGTACAGAGGTAAAGTGTTTGCCTCGTGCACGATAAACTCGAGTTCAAACCTGGGATTTAGGAGATTTTTCCTCTCATTCTGCACTATGAGCTTATGGTCTGAATGTGGAGTCTTTCGGATGAGACAATAAACCGAGGTCCTGTGTGCCCATGCACTTAGCATACATTAAATCCAGTGGCAAGGATAAAGTTATCATTTGGTCAAAATTTACACACACACACACACCCTCATCAGCAACACAAAATCGCATGCTTATAAAAAAAAAATGGGTGGAGCGCCTCTGGCTGCGACACACTCTCTGGGTGGGAGCAACCCGAATTTCACAGAGACACCTCTGTGACTATAAAGTACAAAATAAAAAAAACCTGTATCTGTTGAAATATTACACATTTTGTTTTGTCTCGTCAATACATCACTTTTGCACTTGTGGATTTGTTTGTGTGGTATTTTGGTCAGTGACGTTGCAGCCTGATTAAGTTTCTTCATTCACAATAAGAATGGGTTTTCTTAAACATAAACATAATATCCTGATTAGTTTACATTAATTGTTTTCCCTGCTTCACCTGTTTTCATTATAATACTGAAGAATGCCAAGTCATGTTAAAAAGACTGAACACCCCAGACTTCTTCTATATAGTTATACTATTAGTTTGTTCAGTATTTTTATTGTTGTTGTTGATCACATAATTTTTTCTCTTGAGTAAAGTTCTATTGAATTGTTGACAAATGTGGTAGGTCAACTTTATGCATACATTTAGTGAGCATTGGGTTTTGCTACTCTTGTCATGTTGAGACACAAGGGATGGAGAGAGGGAGACACGGACACAGAGAGAGAGAGAGAGAGAGAGAGAGAGAGAGAGAGAGAGAGAGAGAGAGAGAGAGAGAGAGAGAGAGAGAGAGAGAGAGAGAGAGAGAGAGAGAGAGAGAGAGAACGAGAATGAGAGAGAGAGAGAGAGAGAGAGAACAAATGAACACACTTTTTTTCATTGAGGGATAAGAATAAGAGAGAGAGAGAGAGAAAGTCACACAAAGAAAGCCATAGACATAGAGTGAGTGAGCATAAGAAAGAGACAGAGAGACACACCGAAAGAGAGAGAGGGAGAGAAAGTCACACAAAGAAAGCCATAGACATAGAGTGAGTGAGCATAAGAAAGAGACAGAGAGACACACCGAAAGAGAGAGAGGGAGAGAAAGTCACACAAAGAAAGCCATAGACATAGAGTGAGTGAGCATAAGAAAGAGACAGAGAGACACACCGAAAGAGAGAGAGGGAGAGAAAGTCACACAAAGAAAGCCATAGACATAGAGTGAGTGAGCATAAGAGACAGAGAGACACACCGAAAGAGAGAGAGGGAGAGAAAGTCACACAAAGAAAGCCATAGACATAGAGTGAGTGAGCATAAGAAAGAGACAGAGAGACACACCGAAAGAGTGAGAGGGAAAAAAGAAATAGGACAATGACTAGAACTAGCAATAGTGCTGAAAGGGAAAAAAAGCAAATTCCACACACACCTTGTCGTGTTCCAGCAGATTGGTTACCATGACGATCTGCGTGACATTCTCCTGCCACACCATCCACCACATGTCGCCAAGGGTGTTGGCCAAGGGGCCTGAGCGGGGAGGGAAAAAAACAACATTAAAAAATACAAAGGGGCCTGAGCGGGGATGGAAAAAACAATATTAAAAATAACAAAGGGGCCTGACCGGGGATGAACAGACAGACAATGAGAGAGAGAGAGAGAGAGAGAGAGAGAGAGAGAGAGAGAGAGAGAGAGAGAGAGAGAGAGAGAGAGAGAGAGAGAGAGCAAAAGCGAGTGATTTGTTCAAATAGTCCAAGACCCTTTACGAAGGGGAAGTGAACAAACAATATAACCATCATTAACTGGTAGCAATCCACAAGATAACAAACAGCGAAATACTTCTCATCATCAACAATCAATACACATAATAACAGTATCTTGAACTAAAGGGCGAGGCCGGGTTTCGAACCCGGGTCACTCACGCTGCAGTCACGCAATGAATTTGGCAGTTGAACGTCTTAACCACTCTGCCACCTTTCCTCCTTTTAGGCCAAGAAATGATCAGCTCTACATTTGTCAGCCTTGAAGTAAGAGTGATGTGGAACAGATAGGACTCCCTCTTTTTTCAGTCCTGGACCGACTCCTACCCAGAGTGAGTGGCTGTGGGCTCAATGGGAAGACTGAAACCACACAGTCGAGCTTCATCCGCTTAACGGATGCGATTCTGAGAGTGTTGCTCTAATTTCAAGACCAACACTGCAGGTGTCTGTAGTTCTCGAGCCTGGTTAATGCTGGGATATCATTATGAAAGGAGGCGTAGAATACAGACCTGTCATGTAGTCTCAGACTGATATGGAACTCCATAGCATCATAATCATCATCACAGTCATCCGCCTCATTTCCATCAATCATTAAACAAAAAATGTCTCAAATTCTGTGGCTTTGCAAGCCCTACTCTCATGGTGACCTCAGTTTCGGTTTCTGATTCAGTCTATGCCTTGGTGCGTTCGGGTCAAAGTCATGGGGATCAGTGTGTTCTGGGGAGCTGTCGGTGGATGGTCGTGGTGGCGCCCTCGGAGGAGGACCTCACTTACGCTGGGTCCGCGACTAAGAGAATAGTGTTGTCAGTAGGGGGCTTAGTAGGTGGTGTCCTGAACAGGCTCCTCTGAACTCCACCAAAGTTACTCAGCAGCAGTGCAGTGTCTCCTCGGTTGGCTCCCTCCTGACGGCCTAACATAGATTCGTTCCTCTTGGACGGCTGGTCTCGGATTCTGCAACCTGAACGTGCGGAGGTGTGGCTGCGAATTGGAGCGGCGTAGGAGCAACGCCACTGTACGGCCTAGAGAATGGGACAGCCAAAAAACACCAAAAAAAGTTTCCCTCTTACCTTGTGCGGCAATGTAGTCCCTGTCTGACTGCACCCCCTGCAAACACAAATCATCACAGTGTACAGTGGCACAGAGCTAACGCGTTCGCCTCGTGTCAAGTAAACCAGAGTTCCAACCTGGGTACAGGGGATCTTTTCCTCTCACTTTGCACTAGGTCTAACGGTCTGAACGTGGAGTCTTTCGGATGAGACAATAAACCGAGGTCCCATGTGCCCATGCACGTAGCACACGTTAATCCCAGAGGCAACAAAAAAGTTGTCATTTGGTCAAAATTTACACCCCCCCCCCTTTTCCTTCCTCATCAGTCACACAAAAATTGCATAAAAAAACAATTGGGTTTCAATTTCAGACGCCTCTGTGACTATGAAGCACCTAATACCTAAACATTACTACTACTCCTACTACCATGGATGAAAGTAAGCCATTCCCTCAGTCCTAAAACAACACGTTTCAATGCTCTCTGAATCTTCCTACGGGTGAAAGTAAGCCATTCCCTCAGTCCTGAACTGACACGTTTCAATGCTCTCTGAATCTTCCCACTGGTGAAAGCAAACCATTCCCTCAGTCCTGAACTGACACGTTTCAATGCTCTCTGAATCTTCCCACTGGTGAACGCAAACCATTCCCTCAGTCCTGAACTGACACGTTTCAATGCTCTCTGAATCTTCCCAATCCTCAAGTAGTGACCGCATTAAAAATAATGTCCAATGTGCGTGTGTCCATAGGATGGGTGGGGGTGGCGTCAGACTTACGTGTCTATCGTCTTGTTTTAATCTGCCATCAATGTTGGCAGACATGTTTGATGTTTGGTTCCAGATGGAAAGATGTCCAATCCTGAAGACTCTTTCCATCAGCTTTTCAAATCCTGATTTCAGAAGCATGCCTGAACTACTTTCACTCGTGTCTCGCCATGCTAAAAACTTAGAAAGTGAGATTGTTTCACATTTCATACTGTACAAAAACACTAGTACTATACTACTACTTCTATGCTAATACTTTTTCTGCTACTATTAATGTACCACCACTACTACTACTTCTACAACAACTACTACTACACATCTCCTACACACACACACAACCACAATAACACACACATGGACACAAACTCACACACACAACACACTCACTCACACACACACTTAAAACCTCATTGTCCGTGTTAAAACTGGACAGAACCCTAGACCCTCCTTACCGCTATGTAGCTGGCATTGATGTAGTCGGTGTCCCCCTCCTTCACAGGCATTCTTTGCAGCAGCACCCGATTGTTGTCGTCTGAAACCAACATGTTGGAGAACAAATAGAACACAATGAAAGAAAAGTATTTAAACTCTGTGTGTGTGTGTGTGTGTGCGTGCGTGCTTGTGTGTGATTCATTTAACGTCTATCCACTAGTCGTGATATTAGACGGATGATATTAGGGTGTGTGTGTTTGTGTGTGTGTGTGTGTATGTGAGCGTGCATATGTATACTTTATTGTGTACATGTTAGGAGTGTGTGTGAGGGCATTCAAGCGTGCATCTGTCAGCATGTCTGTGTTTTCAATTATCATTGGAATCATTGCTCATTCTACTTAGCTACTACTTTTAGCATGACTTGCTCTGCACGACTGTATAACCAAAGTGATCTTAAGCTTTTACACATGATCTTTACCAAGCCTGTTTCCATATTTGTTCAACAATAATAATAAAAACATTGATTGCTGATTGACTGGTTGATTTGATCTATTACTTGCTTGATCGTTGGATCAACTGAAGAAACGTGCACACAACTCACATGGGCACAGCTTCTTGAAGCGGTTCTTGCACAGGTTTTCTGGCAGGTTGCCAGCCTCAGCTGGTAGCTGCATTCCTTTGTGCAGCGTCTGCGTACAACACAACATATTATAGCATAACATGCTGGCATGAAACCCTGGCCATATCATACATGGGACTCGATGGACAGATTTTATCATTAACAGAGAGATGTGACCTTGTCACAAGTTCCCCTAGGCACTTCTAGGACATGTAAGTCCGTATGGAAAAAGCCTGAAACCTTGTCTCAGGATTCAGACATATTGGCCTCACTTAACCTTGGGGGGGGGGGGGGGGGGGGGGACGGGGGAGCTGTTGGATGCGTGCTGGGTTAATGGAATGTCCCATGTATGCTTATAACTATATAACATAACACAGGCTTCCAGGGCTGATGTAGGCCTGCTCTTGTGTTGGTGGGGCAGGTGGGGCCAGTACGTCTCTGGGTCCCATTGGCACCTTCAATGTTTCTTTTTCATTTACAGATTTAGGGGAACCATTGACACTTTTGATGTTTCTTTTTCATTTACAGATTTAGGGGAACCATTGGGTCCCTTTGCCACCTTCGATGTTTCTTTTTCATTTACAGATTTAGGGGAAGCATTGGGTCCCTTTGCCACCTTCGATGTTTCTTTTTCATTTACAGATTTAGGGGAAGCATTGGGTCCCATTGCCACCTTCGATGTTTCTTTTTCATTTACAGATTTAGGGGAAGCATTGGGTCCCTTTGCCACCTTTGATGTTTCTTTTTCATTTACAGATTTAGGGGAACCATTGGGTCCCTTTGCCACCTTCGATGTTTCTTTTTCATTTACAGATTTAGGGGAAGCATTGGGTCCCATTGCCACCTTCGATGTTTCTTTTTCATTTACAGATTTAGGGGAACACGTTTTCCATAGCTTTTCCCAGCCCAGAATTCTTCAATCTATTCTGCATTCTTTTTGGAGTTTTTCTCCTTCCTATTGCTAACTACTGCATCTTAATTGTGCCGAACATTCGGAATTTGATTTACCTGCATACTTAATTGCGCAGTGATTTACAGTACCACACTATCATCATAAACATCACTATCACCACCATCATCACCACCACCCCATCACCATCAACGTCTAAGCTTTACCTTAAACTATCATCATCATCACCACCATCATCATCATCACCATCATTATCATCATCATCACCATCATTTGAGTTTTACCATCATCATCATCACCACTATCATTATCATCTAAGTTTTACCACCATCATCATCATCATCATTATCTAAGGTTTACGTTAACCCTATCACCGCCAAAGTCGCAAAATAGCACCACAGTGATTTAACACCTATGTCACTAAAAGGCATCAAAATGAGGTCTATTATCCAAAGACCATATTGTCTTAGTTTTGGGAAGGATAGACCTTATTTTATATATGTCACAGAAGAATCCACAATACTACAGATGGATTTTGTTCTCCATCCAGGTAAATTTAATGAAAATATTTGGTTGAAATATGGTTGGCGGTGAAAGGGTTAAACTATCATAATCATCCTCATCATCACCACCACCATCATAATTAGCACAATCATCATCATCATTATTATCATCATCATTAACATCATCACCATCATCACCACCATCATCGCTTTACCTTAAACTGTGCGGTCAGCTCCAGTGGTTTAGCCAGGCTCTGCAGCAGTTGGATCTGAAACGGGTCCAGCTGAACTCTCTGCTCTTTCTTTGTGGAAAACATGGCATAGAGGCCGGCATGGGTGTACACCTCATCGTCATCACTGTCGTCGTCATCTTCTGACTGCCTGCTGTCACCACCGCTGGTCTTCTTCCTCATCTTCACGAAGAAAAGAATGAAAGGGGAACAAATGTGACGAGAAAAAGACAATAACCAGCGGTAATTGCCTACTACAGGGCTCCCAATCGTCCAGCAAAACAAGGGGTCCCAGGGACTCCTTCACTGACAGTATAGAGGGTCCTAGAGGCGGGATAGAGGGGCCCAGTGGCATTGCGAATGCTAAAAAGAATTTTTCTGGTGCATCCCTGGGACCCCCTGCACATTCTTTTAGAGGGTCCTTTAGAATTTTAGTGCTTCAAAGACCCCCAAATGGGGGTCCCTGGGAGCCCTGGTACTATCCCCCTTCGTCATTGTTTCTGTGACAGTACGTTAAGGCATTTACCACAATAACCAGCGGTGAGTGCCTGAATGTACTATCACCCTTCGTCATTCCTTCTGTGACAGTACATTAAGGCATTTACCACAATAACCAGCGGTGAGTGCCTGAATGTACTATCCCCCTTCTTCATTCCTTCTGTGACAGTACATTAAGGCATTTACCACAATAACCAGCGGTGAGTGCCTGAATGTACTATCCCCCTTCTTCATTCCTTCTGTGACAGTACATTAAGGCATTTACCTGTCGAATTAAAGCAAATTTGAAGCACACAAAAAGAGATGTTGGTCTTGAAGACGTTGATAATATGTCAGTTTCAGTTCTAGTAAAATAAAATCCTTTTTTTTTCCAAACACATGAAGAGAACTTGAAGTCATTTATTGATATAATATTTAAGATGATCACCCAAAACACAACACTGTTCTTTGCAAGCTGTCGTATTTATTACAACACTTCATCAGGCTTCATGATCAATCGACTACCATTACAATGTAAGATGATCACCCTAAACACAGCACTGTTCATTGCAAGCTGTCGTGTTTATTACAACACTTCATCAGGCTTCGTGATCAATCGACTACCATTACAATGTAAGATGATCACCCAAAACACAGCACTGTTCATTGCAAGCTGTCGTATTTATTACAATACTTCATCAGGCTTCATGATCAATCGACTACCATTACAATGTAAGATGATCACCCAAAACACAGCACTGTTCATTGCAAGCTGTCGTATTTATTACAATACTTCATCAGGCTTCATGATCAATCGACTACCATTACAATGTAAGATGATCACCCTAAACACAGCACTGTTCATTGCAAGCTGTCGTGTTTATTACAACACTTCATCAGGCTTCGTGATCAATCGACTACCATTACAATGTAAGATGATCACCCTAAACACAGCACTGTTCATTGCAAGCTGTCGTATTTATTACAATACTTCATCAGGCTTCATGATCAATCGACTACCATTACAATGTAAGATGATCACCCAAAACACAGCACTGTTCATTGCAAGCTGTCGTATTTATTACAATACTTCATCAGGCTTCATGATCAATCGACTACCATTACAATGTAAGATGATCACCCAAAACACAGCACTGTTCATTGCAAGCTGTCGTATTTATTACAACACTTCATCAGGCTTCATGATCAATCGACTACCATTACAATGTAAGATGATCACCCAAAACACAGCACTGTTCATTGCAAGCTTTCGGATTTATTACAACACTTCATCAGGCTTCATGATCAATCGACTGCTATTACAATGTAAGATGATCACCCAAAACACAGCACTGTTCATTGCAAGCTTTCGGATTTATTACAACACTTCATCAGGCTTCATGATCAATCGACTGCTATTACAATGTAAGATGATCACCCAAAACACAGCACTGTTCATTGCAAGCTTTCGTATTTATTACAACACTTCATCAGGCTTCATGATCAATCGACTGCTATTACAATGTAAGATGATCACCCAAAACACAGCACTGTTCATTGCAAGCTGTCGTATTCATTACAACACTTCATCAAGATTCATGATCGATCGACTACCATTACAATGTAAGATGATCACCCAAAACACAGCACTGTTCATTGCAAGCTTTCGGATTTATTACAACACTTCATCAGGCTTCATGATCAATCGACTGCACTCGCACATCAAATACCAGCAATTTATAGGCAATTTATTTATATGTCAGTTTCAGTTGTAATAAAGTAAAAACTTTCTTTTCCCCAATCAAGCAAATCAAAATGGCCTTAAAAAAACACCTTTTTACTTAAAAACAAAACAGGTGCGCTAATTATCAGACACATACTTGAAACCCCTTCTGCAAACACGAACACATGCACACCACACACACAACCATGCAAGTACACAGACACATGCATGCATATGCAAGTACAGACACACATACGCAAATTCATGCGCATGCACATTCTGATTCACACAAGCACACATAAGTACACACACACATGCACACAAAATCACATATGCACCCACACGCGCACACCCACACACATCAATCAATCAATCAATATTTTTATTGTCCATTTTACAGGAAATTCTTTTTGCAGCGATAAAACAATCAACAACACAACACAATAAACACATGCACTCATGCAAGTACACACGCACGCACACACACTCACATGCACGCACACACACTTGCAAAACCTCTCTCTCTTAACTTACCACACTAGGTTTGCTGGCCAGCCTCTGGCCATTCCCAGGCGATTCACGACCCCTCCCTGACCCCTGGGCATTCATGTAGAGGGGTTCCGCCATCAATGCTCCAGCACCCTCCCCCCTCTCATCCTTCCCACCACAAACAAAGGAGGGGGAGGAGGGGGTGGCTGGAGTCGCAATCATGTCCACCTAGAAACAGAAAACTGCATTCAGTGACGCCTTTCAGTTCAGATCAGTTATTTCAGTGTGTTTGGTGTGTGTGTGTGTGCACGCAAGCGCATATGAGAATATGCATCACGCTAGCGCGTATGTGCATGCTTGTGCGTGTGTGTGCGCGCTTGAGGGAGTGATGCAGTTTGGTTGGTTTGTTGTGTATGTTCGATGTGTGAATGGCGGCTTAGTGAAGTTTAATTTGTAAAGCGCCCTCAGTAGGGTTCACCTAGAAGGGCGCTATATAAGTACCCCTATTATTATTATTATTATTATTATTATTTTATTAGCAGCCACAAAGCGAAGCTGGTAATGTTTTCAGTGACATTCGTCTATTTGTTCCTGGCTGGATGACTATGTTTGCATGTTTGTATCTATCTGTGTATGTTACCACAATGTTTGTATCTGTGTATGTTACCACAATGTTTGTATCTGTGTGTTACCACAATGTCTGTATCTGTGTGTTACCACAATGTTTGTATCTGTGTGTTACCACAATGTTTGTATCTGTGTGTTACCACAATGTCTGTATCTGTGTGTTACCACAATGTTTGTATCTGTGTGTTACCACAATGTTTGTATCAGTGTATGTTACCACGGTAATGTTTGTATCTGTGTATGTTACCACAATGTTTGTATCTGTGTGTTACCACGGTAATGTTTGTATCTGTGTATGTTACCACAATGTTTGTATCAGTGTATGTTACCACGGTAATGTTTGTATCTGTGTATGTTACCACAATGTTTGTATCAGTGTATGTTACCACGGTAATGTCTGTATCTGTGTATGTTACCACAATGTTTGTATCTGTCTGTGTGTGTTACCACAGTAATGTTTATATCTATCTGTGTATGTTACCATGGTAATGTTTGTATCTGTGTATGTTACCACGATAATGTTTGTATCTGTCTGTGTATGTTACGGTAATGTTTGTATCTGTGTATGTTACCACGGTAATGTTTGTATCTGTGTATGTTACCACGGTAATGTTTGTATCTGTGTGTTACCACAATGTTTGTATCTGTGTATGTTACCACAATGTTTGTATCTGTGTGTTACCACAATGTTTGTATCTGTGTATGTTACCACAATGTTTGTATCTGTGTGTTACCACAATGTTTGTATCTGTGTATGTTACCACAATGTTTGTATCTGTGTGTTACCACAATGTTTGTATCTGTGTGTTACCACAATGTTTGTATCTGTGTGTTACCACAATGTTTGTATCTGTGTGTTACCACAATGTCTGTATCTGTGTGTTACCACAATGTTTGTATCTGTGTGTTACCACAATGTCTGTATCTGTGTGTTACCACAATGTCTGTATCTGTGTGTTACCACAATGTTTGTATCAGTGTATGTTACCACAATGTCTGTATCTGTGTGTTACCACAATGTTTGTATCTGTGTGTTACCACAATGTCTGTATCTGTGTGTTACCACAATGTCTGTATCTGTGTGTTACCACAATGTCTGTATCTGTGTGTTACCACAATGTCTGTATCTGTGTGTTACCACAATGTCTGTATCTGTGTGTTACCACAATGTCTGTATCTGTGTGTTACCACAATGTCTGTATCTGTGTGTTACCACAATGTCTGTATCTGTGTGTTACCACAATGTCTGTATCTGTGTGTTACCACAATGTCTGTATCTGTGTGTTACCACAATGTCTGTATCTGTGTGTTACCACAATGTTTGTATCTGTGTGTTACCACAATGTCTGTATCTGTGTGTTACCACAATGTCTGTATCTGTGTGTTACCACAATGTTTGTATCTGTGTGTTACCACAATGTCTGTATCTGTGTGTTACCACAATGTCTGTATCTGTGTGTTACCACAATGTTTGTATCTGTGTGTTACCACAATGTTTGTATCTGTGTGTTACCACGGTAATGTTTGTATCTGTGTATGTTACCACAATGTTTGTATCAGTGTATGTTACCACGGTAATGTTTGTATCTGTGTATGTTACCACAATGTTTGTATCAGTGTATGTTACCACGGTAATGTCTGTATCTGTGTATGTTACCACAATGTTTGTATCTGTCTGTGTGTGTTACCACAGTAATGTTTATATCTATCTGTGTATGTTACCATGGTAATGTTTGTATCTGTGTATGTTACCACGATAATGTTTGTATCTGTCTGTGTATGTTACGGTAATGTTTGTATCTGTGTATGTTACCACGGTAATGTTTGTATCTGTGTATGTTACCACGGTAATGTTTGTATCTGTCTGTGTGTGTTACCACAATGTTTGTATCTGTCTGTGTGTGTTACCACAGTAATGTTTATATCTATCTGTGTATGTTACCACGGTAATATTTGTATCTGTGTATGCTACCACGGTAATGTTTGTATCTGTGTGTGTTACCACAATGTTTGTATCTGTGAATGTTACCATGGTAATGTCTGTATCTATCTGTGTGTTACCACGGTAATGTTTGTATCTGTGTGTGTTACCATGGTAATGTCTGTATCTGTGTATGTTACCACAATGCTTGTATCTGTGTGTTACCATGGTAATGTCTGTATCTGTGTGTGTTACCACAATACTTGTATCTGTGTGTGTTACCACGGTAATGTCTGTATCTGTGTGTGTTACCACGGTAATGTCTGTATCTGTGTGTGTTACCACGGTAATGTCTGTATCTGTGTGTGTTACCACGGTAATGTCTGTATCTGTGTGTGTTACCATGGTAATGTCTGTATCTGTGTGTGTTACCACGGTAATGTCTGTATCTGTGTGTGTTACCATGGTAATGTTTGTATCTGTGTGTGTTACCACGGTAATGTCTGTATCTGTGTGTGTTACCACGGTAATGTCTGTATCTGTGTGTGTTACCACGGTAATGTCTGTATCTGTGTGTGTTACCACGGTAATGTCTGTATATGTGTATGTTACCACAATGTTTGTATCTGTGTGTGTTACCACGGTAATGTCTGTATCTGTGTATGTTACCACAATGTTTGTATCTGTGTGTGTTACCATGGTAATGTCTGTATCTGTGTATGTTACCACAATGCTTGTATCTGTGTGTGTTACCACGGTAATGTCTGTATCTGTGTATGTTACCACAATGCTTGTATCTGTGTGTGTTACCACGGTAATGTTTGTATCTGTGTGTGTTACCACGGTAATGTCTGTATCTGTGTGTGTTACCATGATAATGCTTGTATCTGTCTGTGTTACCACGGTAATGTTTGTATCTGTGTATGTTACCACGGTAATGTTTGTATCTGTGTGTGTTACCACGGTAATGTTTGTATCTGTGTATGTTACCACGGTAATGTTTGTATCTGTGTATGTTACCACGGTAATGTCTGTATCTATCTGCGTATGTTACCACGGTAACATTTGAAGGGAGGGACCTAGGAGGCTCACATTTTTCATGCGGATAGGTATTTAGGATAGCTAGGGCAAGTTCGAAAATGAAGGTCGTTGGTCAAAGGTCAAGGTCACTGGAGCATAAAATGTGTCGCAGCAGCAGTGCAGTGTCTCCTCGGTTGGTTGCCTCCTGACAGCCTAACATAGATTCGCTCCCCTTGGACTGCAACTTGAACAAGCCGGGGTATAGCTGCAAATTGGGATTCGGAATGAGCGGCGTGGGAGCGACACCACTGTACGAACCAGAAGATGGGACAGCAGGGGAAAAAAAAGAAGAAAAAAAAAAGACTGAATCAGTATGCAGCAGGCAATCCCACATGCCTGAGGGGCCGAGGCCTGTGTGTTGACGTACACAGGGTCCACCCGGGCTGTCTGGGGGTGCACCATCACCACATACCTGAGGGGCCGAGGCCTGTGTGTTGATGTACACAGGGTCCACCCGGGCTGTCTGGGGGTGCACCATCACCACATACCTGAGGGGCCGAGGCCTGTGTGTTGCTGTACAGAGGGTCCACCCGGGCTGTCTGGGGGTGCACCATCACCACATACCTGAGGGGCCGGGGCCTGTGTGTTGATGTACACAGGGTCCACCCCGGCTGTCTGGGGGTGCACCATCACCACATACCTGAGGGGCCGAGGCCTGTGTGTTGATGTACACAGGGTCCACCCTGGCTGTCTGGGGGTGCACCATCACCACATACCTGAGGGGCCGAGGCCTGTGTGTTGCTGTACACAGCGTCCACCCGGGCTGTCTGGGGGTGCACCATCACCACATACCTGAGGGGCCGAGGCCTGTGTGTTGCTGTACACAGCGTCCACCTGGGGGTGCACCATCACCACATACCTGAGGGGCCGAGGCCTGTGTGTTGACGTACACAGGGTCCACCAGGGGGTGCACCATCACCACATACCTGAGGGGCCGAGGCCTGTGTGTTGATGTACACAGGGTCCACTCGGGCTGTCTGGGGGTGCACCATCACCACATACCTGAGGGGCCGAGGCCTGTGTGTTGATGTACAGAGGGTCCACCCGGGCTGTCTGGGGGTGCACCATCACCACATACCTGAGGGGCCGAGGCCTGTGTGTTGCTGTACAGAGGGTCCACCCGGGCTGTCTGGGGGTGCACCATCACCACATACCTGAGGGGCCGAGGCCTGTGTGTTGCTGTACAGAGGGTCCACCCGGGCTGTCTGGGGGTGCACCATCACCACATACCTGAGGGGCCGAGGCCTGTGTGTTGCTGTACAGAGGGTCCACCCGGGCTGTCTGGGGGTGCACCATCACCACATACCTGAGGGGCCGAGGCCTGTGTGTTGATGTACAGAGGGTCCACCCGGGCTGTCTGGGGGTGCACCATCACCACATACCTGAGGGGCCGAGGCCTGTGTGTTGCTGTACAGAGGGTCCACCCGGGCTGTCTGGGGGTGCACCATCACCACATACCTGAGGGGCCGAGGCCTGTGTGTTGATGTACACAGGGTCCACCCGGGCTGTCTGGGGGTGCACCATCACCACATACCTGAGGGGCCGAGGCCTGTGTGTTGACGTACACAGGGTCCACCCGGGGGTGCACCATCACCACATACCTGAGGGGCCGAGGCCTGTGTGTTGATGTACACAGGGTCCACCCTGGCTGTCTGGGGGTGCACCATCACCACATACCTGAGGGGCCGAGGCCTGTGTGTTGATGTACACAGGGTCCACTCGGGCTGTCTGGCGGTGCACCATCACCACATACCTGAGGGGCCGAGGCCTGTGTGTTGCTGTACAGAGGGTCCACCCGGGCTGTCTGGGGGTGCACCATCACCACATACCTGAGGGGCCGAGGCCTGTGTGTTGCTGTACAGAGGGTCCACCCGGGCTGTCTGGGGGTGCACCATCACCACATACCTGAGGGGCCGAGGCCTGTGTGTTGATGTACACAGGGTCCACCCGGGCTGTCTGGGGGTGCACCATCACCACATACCTGATGGGCCGAGGCCTGTGTGTTGACGTACACAGGGTCCACCCGGGGGTGCACCATCACCACATACCTGAGGCCTGTGTGTTGATGTACACAGGGTCCACCCGGGCTGTCTGGGGGTGCACCATCACCACATACCTGAGGGGCCGAGGCCTGTGTGTTGATGTACACAGGGTCCACCCTGGCTGTCTGGGGGTGCACCATCACCACATACCTGAGGGTCCGAGGCCTGTGTGTTGATGTACACAGGGTCCACCCTGGCTGTCTGGGGGTGCACCATCACCACATACCTGAGGGTCCGAGGCCTGTGTGTTGATGTACACAGGGTCCACCCGGGCTGTCTGGGGGTGCACCATCACCACATACCTGAGGGGCCGAGGCCTGTGTGTTGATGTACACAGGGTCCACCCGGGCTGTCTGGGGGTGCACCATCACCACATACCTGAGGGGCCGAGGTCTGTGTGTTGCTGTACAGAGGGTCCACCCCGGCTGTCTGGGGGTGCACCATCACCACATACCTGAGGGGCTGAGGCCTGTGTGTTGATGTACACAGGGTCCACCCGGGCTGTCTGGGGGTGCACCATCACCACATACCTGAGGGGCCGAGGCCTGTGTGTTGATGTACACAGGGTCCACCCGGGCTGTCTGGGGGTGCACCATCACCACATACCTGAGGGGCCTGTGTGTGTTGATGTACACAGGGTCCACCTGGGGGTGCACCATCACCACATACCTGAGGCCTGTGTGTTGATGTACACAGGGTCCACCCGGGCTGTCTGGGGGTGCACCATCACCACATACCTGAGGGGCCGAGGCCTGTGTGTTGCTGTACAGAGGGTCCACCCCGGCTGTCTGGGGGTGCACCATCACCACATACCTGAGGGGCTGAGGCCTGTGTGTTGATGTACACAGGGTCCACCCGGGCTGTCTGGGGGTGCACCATCACCACATACCTGAGGGGCCGAGGCCTGTGTGTTGCTGTACAGAGGGTCCACCCCGGCTGTCTGGGGGTGCACCATCACCACATACCTGAGGGGCCGAGGCCTGTGTGTTGATGTACACAGGGTCCACCCCGGCTGTCTGGGGGTGCACCATCACCACATACCTGAGGGGCCGATGCCTGTGTGTTGATGTACACAGGGTCCACCCCGGCTGTCTGGGGGTGCACCATCACCACATACCTGAGGGGCCGAGGTCTGTGTGTTGCTGTACAGACGGTCCACCCCGGCTGTCTGGGGGTGCACCATCACCACATACCTGAGGGGCCGAGGCCTGTGTGTTGCTGTACACAGCGTCCACCTGGGGGTGCACCATCACCACATACCTGAGGGGCCGAGGCCTGTGTGTTGATGTACACAGGGTCCACCCGGGCTGTCTGGGGGTGCACCATCACCACATACCTGAGGGGCCGAGGCCTGTGTGTTGCTGTACACAGGGTCCACCCGGGCTGTCTGGGGGTGCACCATCACCACATACCTGAGGGGCCGAGGCCTGTGTGTTGCTGTACACAGGGTCCACCCCGGCTGTCTGGGGGTGCACCATCACCACAGGTCTCATGTTGGTCCTCAACAACTTCTGGTGGGGGTGGGGGTGGGGAGGGGGTGTCCACGTTCCTTCCTCTCCTCTGTTATTCTCTTCATCTTTGTAAAAAATCAAAAACAAATCTGTCAATGTTAAAACTGAACGACGAAGGCATTAAATACACTTGGTTTAAACGACTTTTATTAGATACACAGCACCTGAACACACACAGATATAGATATCAAACTCATCAGCAACAAGCAGCTAGAAGCTTATAATGTGCCCTCTGTATAGTTGAAAATGTTATTGGACACTTATCCCCGGAAGACGGAGTGTGCCTGTCCACGCGGCGGGGTAATCAAAAACTGTCACACTTAATGTTCTCATCCGTAGCTGACACACTTGTACTATAGTGTTCAAGTGCTTCCGCTGCTGGGATGATCCCTGGAGTCTTTTAGCCAGGGTAAGCCAACAACTACACTCATATTATCGATAGCATTCCGTCCGTCAACTCGAGCAAAAAGCAAGATCCACAAGTATAATTCTTTAGGGGTTAAAACTATAATGTTAACATTTTAGCCAATGTAGCTCAGTTGTTCCCTCATGGATCCAGCCTTCAACTCAATGTAGCTCAGTTGTCCCCTCATGGATCCAGCCTTCAACTCAATGTAGCTTAGTTGTCCCCTCATGGATCCAGCCTTCAACTCAATGTAGCTTAGTTGTCCCCTCATGGATCCAGCCTTCAACTCAATGTAGCTCAGTTGTCCCCTCATGGATCCAGCCTTCAACTAAATGTAGCTCAGTTGTCCCCTCATGGATCCAGCCTTCAACTCAATGTAGCTCAGTTGTCTCCTCATGGATCCAGCCTTCAACTCAATGCAGCTCAGTTGTCCCCTCATGGATCCAGCCTTCAACTCAATGTAGCTCAGTTGTCCCCTCATGGATCCAGCCTTCAACTCAATGTAGCTCAGTTGTCCCCTCATGGATCCAGCCTTCAACTCAATGTAGCTCAGTTGTCCCCTCATGGATCCAGCCTTCAACTCAATGTAGCTCAGTTGTCTCCTCATGGATCCAGCCTTCAACTCAATGCAGCTCAGTTGTCCCCTCATGGATCCAGCCTTCAACTCAATGCAGCTCAGTTGTCCCCTCATGGATCCAGCCTTCAACTCAATGTAGCTCAGTTGTCCCCTCATGGATCCAGCCTTCAACTCAATGTAGCTCAGTTGTCCCCTCATGGATCCAGCCTTCAACTCAATGTAGCTCAGTGGATCCAGCCTTCAATTCAATGTAGCTCAGTTGTCCCCTCATGGATCCAGCCTTCAACTCAATGTAGCTCAGTGGATCCAGCCTTCAACTCAATGTAGCTCAGTTGTCCCCTCATGGATCCAGCCTTCAACTCAATGTAGCTCAGTGGATCCAGCCTTCAACTCAATGTAGCTCAGTTGTCCCCTCATGGATCCAGCCTTCAACTCAATGTAGCTCAGTGGATCCAGCCTTCAACTCAATGTAGCTCAGTTGTCCTCTCATGGATCCAGCCTTCAACTCAATGTAGCTCAGTGGATCCAGCCTTCAATTCAATGTAGCTCAGTTGTCCCCTCATGGATCCAGCCTTCAACTCAATGTAGCTCAGTTGTCCCCTCATGGATCCAGCCTTCAACTCAATGTAGCTCAGTTGTCCCCTCATGGATCCAGCCTTCAACTCAATGTAGCTCAGTTGTCCCCTCATGGATCCAGCCTTCAACTCAATGTAGCTCAGTTGTCCCCTCATGGATCCAGCCTTCAACTCAATGTAGCTCAGTTGTCCCCTCATGGATCCAGCCTTCAACTCAATGTAGCTCAGTTGTCTCCTCATGGATCCAGCCTTCAACTCAATGTAGCTCAGTTGTCCCCTCATGGATCCAGCCTTCATCTCAATGCAGCTCAGTTGTCCCCTCATGGATCCAGCCTTCAACTCAATGTAGCTCAGTGGATCCAGCCTTCAACTCAATGTAGCTCAGTTGTCCCCTCATGGATCCAGCCTTCAACTCAATGTAGCTCAGTGGATCCAGCCTTCAACTCAATGTAGCTCAGTTGTCCCCTCATGGATCCAGCCTTCAACTCAATGTAGCTCAGTGGATCCAGCCTTCAATTCAATGTAGCTCAGTTGTCCCCTCATGGATCCAGCCTTCAACTCAATGTAGCTCAGTGGATCCAGCCTTCAACTCAATGTAGCTCAGTTGTCCTCTCATGGATCCAGCCTTCAACTCAATGTAGCTCAGTGGATCCAGCCTTCAATTCAATGTAGCTCAGTTGTCCCCTCATGGATCCAGCCTTCAACTCAATGCAGCTCAGTTGTCCCCTCATGGATCCAGCCTTCAACTCAATGTAGCTCAGTTGTCCCCTCATGGATCCAGCCTTCAACTCAATGTAGCTCAGTTGTCCCCTCATGGATCCAGCCTTCAACTCAATGTAGCTCAGTTGTCCCCTCATGGATCCAGCCTTCAACTCAATGTAGCTCAGTTGTCCCCTCATGGATCCAGCCTTCAACTCAATGTAGCTCAGTTGTCTCCTCATGGATCCAGCCTTCAACTCAATGTAGCTCAGTTGTCCCCTCATGGATCCAGCCTTCATCTCAATGCAGCTCAGTTGTCCCCTCATGGATCCAGCCTTCAACTCAATGTAGCTCAGTGGATCCAGCCTTCAACTCAATGTAGCTCAGTTGTCCCCTCATGGATCCAGCCTTCAACTCAATGTAGCTCAGTGGATCCAGCCTTCAACTCAATGTAGCTCAGTTGTCCCCTCATGGATCCAGCCTTCAACTCAATGTAGCTCAGTGGATCCAGCCTTCAACTCAATGTAGCTCAGTTGTCCCCTCATGGATCCAGCCTTCAACTCAATGTAGCTCAGTTGTCCCCTCATGGATCCAGCCTTCAACTCAATGTAGCTCAGTGGATCCAGCCTTCAACTCAATGTAGCTCAGTTGTCCTCTCATGGATCCAGCCTTCAACTCAATGTAGCTCAGTGGATCCAGCCTTCAATTCAATGTAGCTCAGTTGTCCCCTCATGGATCCAGCCTTCAACTCAATGCAGCTCAGTTGTCCCCTCATGGATCCAGCCTTCAACTCAATGTAGCTCAGTTGTCCCCTCATGGATCCAGCCTTCAACTCAATGTAGCTCAGTTGTCCCCTCATGGATCCAGCCTTCAACTCAATGTAGCTCAGTTGTCCCCTCATGGATCCAGCCTTCAACTCAATGTAGCTCAGTTGTCCCCTCATGGATCCAGCCTTCAACTCAATGTAGCTCAGTTGTCCCCTCATGGATCCAGCCTTCAACTCAATGTAGCTCAGTTGTCCCCTCATGGATCCAGCCTTCATCTCAATGCAGCTCAGTTGTCCCCTCATGGATCCAGCCTTCAACTCAATGTAGCTCAGTGGATCCAGCCTTCAACTCAATGTAGCTCAGTTGTCCCCTCATGGATCCAGCCTTCAACTCAATGTAGCTCAGTGGATCCAGCCTTCAACTCAATGTAGCTCAGTTGTCCCCTCATGGATCCAGCCTTCAACTCAATGTAGCTCAGTGGATCCAGCCTTCAACTCAATGTAGCTCAGTTGTCCCCTCATGGATCCAGCCTTCAACTCAATGTAGCTCAGTGGATCCAGCCTTCAACTCAATGTAGCTCAGTTGTCCTCTCATGGATCCAGCCTTCAACTCAATGTAGCTCAGTTGTCCCCTCATGGATCCAGCCTTCAACTCAATGTAGCTCAGTTGTCCCCTCATGGATCCAGCCTTCAACTCAATGCAGCTCAGTTGTCCCCTCATGGATCCAGCCTTCAACTCAATGTAGCTCAGTTGTCCCCTCATGGATCCAGCCTTCAACTCAATGTAGCTCAGTTGTTCCCTCATGGATCCAGCCTTCAACTCAATGTAGCTCAGTTGTCCCCTCATGGATCCAGCCTTCAACTCAATGTAGCTCAGTTGTCCCCTCATGGATCCAGCCTTCAACTCAATGTAGCTCAGTTGTCCCCTCATGGATCCAGCCTTCAACTCAATGTAGCTCAGTGGATCCAGCCTTCAACTCAATGTAGCTCAGTTGTCTCCTCATGGATCCAGCCTTCAACTCAATGTAGCTCAGTTGTCCCCTCATGGATCCAGCCTTCAACTCAATGTAGCTCAGTTGTCTCCTCATGGATCCAGCCTTCAACTCAATGCAGCTCAGTGGATCCAGCCTTCAACTCAATGTAGCTCAGTTGTCCCCTCATGGATCCAGCCTTCAACTCAATGCAGCTCAGTTGTCCCCTCATGGATCCAGCCTTCAACTCAATGCAGCTCAGTTGTCCCCTCATGGATCCAGCCTTCAACTCAATGCAGCTCAGTTGTCCCCTCATGGATCCAGCCTTCAACTCAATGTAGCTCAGTGGATCCAGCCTTCAATTCAATGTAGCTCAGTTGTCCCCTCATGGATCCAGCCTTCAACTCAATGTAGCTCAGTTGTCCCCTCATGGATCCAGCCTTCAACTCAATGTAGCTCAGTGGATCCAGCCTTCAACTCAATGTAGCTCAGTGGATCCAGCCTTCAATTCAATGTAGCTCAGTTGTCCCCTCATGGATCCAGCCTTCAACTCAATGTAGCTCAGTTGTCCCCTCATGGATCCAGCCTTCAACTCAATGTAGCTCAGTGGATCCAGCCTTCAACTCAATGTAGCTCAGTTGTCCCCTCATGGATCCAGCCTTCAACTCAATAGAGGCCTGCTGTTTCCAGAGGAGGGGGAGAAAACCTGTTTGAACCGAAAAACAGGTCCTAAACTTTTGCGGTTAAAAAAACTAGTTCGAGTTGCTGTGAACCGGTTTTTTAACTGCAAACTGAAAGTAAGTTTTTCTTAGAATAACGCATTCTTTTTGTAAAACAACACTGATTCCCAGCGCAGATTGGGTGTTTGTAAACCAAGAGTAGCTGTTTCTAGTTTGAGGTGGTGTATGGCTTTGACTTTGACTGAGTGTTGAGTTGAGTGTGTGTGTGTCATAAGTCATGTTTTTTGTTTTTTTGTGTGTGTATGTGTGCGTGTGCGTGCGTGTGTGTGAATATTCTGACAAATAAATATGTTTGCATAGGTGAAACTAGTGATGCGAGTACTGGTTTACAAAAAACTGTTCGGTAAAACTGGTTCGAAAACCGGTTCACATTTTTTAACTGGTTCTCAACTCTAGTTGTTTCCTGTTTTGTTTCCTGTTGTATGTTTCATACCTTTCTTATTTTCTTTCTTACACTCTGACTTTCTGCTAAAAGCAGCAACTTTGCTGAAAAGTGAAGCCCCACAACAAGAGGAAGCTAAACAGCAAATACAATTTGGATGGAATCAAAACAATCTTCTTCTTCTTCTGCTTCTGCGCTCCCAGGCCATATGGCCATAATGGGTGAGGCACATGTGTCCGGCTCTTCAGCTTTCACTGGTCTCCCTGCTGCATTCAGTCGATAAATTCCGATTTTGGAGGAGAATCCAAACAATCAAGGTATGCTAAATGGAGACAAAAATAGTGAGGCAAGGAGAGAGGATAGTAGTGAAGTGAGGGAAAGTAACTCTCTGTAATCAACTCTCTTCACCGAAAGTTATTTCCGGCACCAATTCGCCTAGCAAAGCATAAGCAGCATCCACACGCTATATGTTAAATGGAATTCAATGAAACCCAAGAACAAGGAACGTACTCTGGAGCTGCACCAGAGCCACTTCTGCAGGGGACGAAGATGATTTGTCCTCAGTACCTCCCTGGCTGCGTCTGTCACACCAACAAACCACACATGTAAATACTGCTTAAGTCATATCATGTACTATGTTTCTCTAACAATAACTAACATATTTTACAGACTGTAGCATAAGACTAGTATTTGAGGTTGTTTTTTTACCAAGAGCCTTTATAATAAATCAAAACAAATAATATCGTAAGATACTGAAACAACAAAAGCAGAATTTTAAATCAAAATTTCAGGGGTTGCATTGAAAAGAAACTCTACGGAGAGCTGGCCACAGAGGGCCTTCAGAGAAGAAGCCCCACTCAGTCAAGTGTTTCGGCCCTATAGTTCTGCCTTTGAACACACACACACACAAATGCACACACACACACATGCACACACACACTTACACACATGCACACCAGGGCTCCCAGGGACCCCCATTTGGGGGTCTATGAAGTACTAGAATTCTAAGGGACCCTCCAAAAGAATGTGCAGGGGGTCCCAGGGATGTACTATTCTTTTTAGCATTCACAATGTCATTGGGACCCTCTAACCCTCCTCTAGGACCCTCTATACTGCAAGTGAAGGAGTCCCTGGGACCCCTTGTTTTGCGGGACGATTTGGAGCCCAGCCCCTGCACACATACACTCACACACTTACACACACTCTCTTATAAGCACACACTGCTATTTCATTCATTTCTTCTTTTTTTTTCAACAAAAAGAAAGGCAGTTCATAAAACGGTACAGCATTAAGCCACCCCCCCCCCCCCCCCCCCCATCTTATATATCCCCATGACCTTTTCATCATCACCGACCTCTTGATGATGATGAAGACGACAATGGCAGCTACCACCACCATCACTATGACAAAGATGACGACCACCACCACCGTCCCCGTCGACAGCCCTCCGTCCTCCTCTGAATCGCACAACACAACGCATGGATGGATGGATGGATTGGTGGATGGATGGATTGGTGGATGGATGGATTGGTGGATGGATGTATTGGTGGATGGATGGATTGGTGGATGGATGGATTGGTGGATGGATGGATTGGAGGATGAGTGGATGGATGGATGGGTGGATAAGTGGGTGGATGAATGAATGGATGGGTGGGTGGGTGGATGCATGAATGAATGGATGGGTGGGTGAGTGGATGGGGGTTACATCTCAATTGTGCAAAAAATAAGACTGACATGCACACACACACACAAAGCACACACATTATACACATGTACACACACACACACAGAGTCAGAAAAAGTCACGTAAAACCATTGACGGTGGCCGTGATGTCCCTATACCTGTGCAAGACGCTCCCTTCCACCCCTTCAGGCAGCCCTGCAGTGCTATACCTGTGCAAGACGCTCCCTTCCACCCCTTCAGGCAGCCCTGCAGTGCTATACCTGTGCAAGACGCTCCCTTCCACCCCTTCAGGCAGCCCTGCAGTGCTATACCTGTGCAAGACGCTCCCTTCCACCCCTTCAGGCAGCCCTGCAGTGCTATACCTGTGCAAGACGCTCCCTTCCACCCCTTCAGGCAGCCCTGCAGTGCTATACCTGTGCAAGACGCTCCCTTCCACCCCTTCAGGCAGCCCTGCAGTGCTATACCTGTGCAAGACGCTCCCTTCCACCCCTTCAGGCAGCCCTGCTGGCATTGGGCATTGTGGCGGTGACAGGCACCGGCGCCCCCACACCTCCCACACACATCCTGACAGTCCCCTCCGTGTCTGCCGGGCTGACAGTCTGCAAGGTCAGGCACATGGATTTACTTCACTATTATGAACAGACACTGACCAAGAGGTAATCTTTTCTTTCCCAGGGTTGCATGTCTGTAGAAGCCAGGCACATGGATTTACTTCACTATTATCAACAGACACTGACCAAGAGGTAATCTTTTCTTTCCCAGGGTTGCATGTCTGTAGAAGCCAGGCACATGGATTTACTTCACTATTATCAACAGACACTGACCAAGAGGTAATCTTTTCTTTACAAGGGTTGCATGTCTGTAGAAGCCAGGCACATGGATTTACTTCACTATAATTATCAACAGACACTGACCAAGAGGTCATCTTTTCTTTCCCAGGGTTGCATGTCTGTAGAAGCCAGGCACATGGATTTACTTCACTATTATCAACAGACACTGACCAAGAGGTCATCTTTTCTTTACAAGGGTTGCATGTGTGTAGAAGCCAGGCACATGGATTTACTTCACTATAATTATCAACAGACACTGACCAAGAGGTCATCTTTTCTTTACAAGGGTTGCATGTGTGTAGAAGCCAGGCACATGGATTTACTTCACTATAATTATCAACAGACACTGACCAAGAGGTCATCTTTTCTTTCCTAGGGTTGCATGTGTGTAGAAGCCAGGCACATGGATTTACTTCACTATAATTATCAACAGACACTGACCAAGAGGTCATCTTTTCTTTCCTAGGGTTGCATGTGTGTAGAAGCCAGGCACATGGATTTACTTCACTATAATTATCAACAGACACTGACCAAGAGGTCATCTTTTCTTTACAAGGGTTGCATGTGTGTAGAAAATAAGCACCAAAGAAATGTATGGGTTTTTCATCATGGTCATGAAGAAGGAAAGTGGCAGGACAGTTAAATCGCTTGCCTGCCCGAGTTCGAACCTGGGTACAGGGGATTTTTCCTCTCACTCTGCACTAGGACTTATGGTCTGAATGTGGAGTCTTTAGGATGAGACGATAAACCGAGGCTCTGTGTGCCCATGCACTTAGCACACGTTAAACCCAGTGGCTACGAAAAAGTTGTCATTTCGTCAAAATTTACACACACACACACACACCCCTCTCCTTTCCTTCCTTATTAGTCACACAAAAACTGCATGACAAAAAAAAAGAAAAAAAGTGGGTGGCGCGCCTCTGGCTGCGAAGCAATCTCCAGGTGGGAGCAACCCGAATTTCACAGAGATGCCTCTGTGACTATAAAGTACCAAATACCAATTCATTTCACGAGTGTCATGGGTTCGAATCCGGATCCAGGCCTTGTCCTTTCTTTCTAGTTCGACAGGAAAATCAAACTAAAAGCTGAGTCCTTTGGAACTTAAAGCAAGTCTGACCCATGCGCTTTACGCATGTAAAACTCCCATGGCAGTTAAAGGTCAGTAAGATCAGGGAGAAATCCCGCTGCCTGGTATGTACCAAATTGATAGCTGGGTGTCCCCAAGGCTCTCTCAGTGCATCTAATCTTAACCCAAAACTTCACAAATATTGTCAAATTTTGTTTCGGTATACATGCCATAAGTCTCTCTCTCTGTCTCCCTCTCTCTCTCACAGTCATGCGCATGCACGCACACACACGAGCACACACACTGTCTGAATCACTTTTAGTGGAAGGACGTAAGATCGAAAGAACACACACAGAGCCTGCAACACACACACACTGTCTGAATCACTTTTAGTGAAAGGATGTAAGATCGAAGAACACACACACACACACAGCCACAAATCCTTCACACTTCACAGACACACTACACACACACACATACACCCCACACACACACACTGTCTGAATCACTTTTAGTGGAAGGACGTAAGATCGAAGAACACACACACACACAGCCACAAATCCTTCACACTTCACACACACACACACACAGCCTGCAACACAGCCACAAATCCTTCACACTTCACACACACACACTACCTTTGCACAGTGGGTCAGAGAAGCCGTCCACACAGCCGGCCGCACAGTGTCCACTCTCTGGGTCACATACAGCACGGTCAAGGTCAGAGGCTGTGGTGGACTGGTTGCACTGACCGCACATTTCACTGCACTGGTCACCCCACCGGGAGCTCTCACACCCTGTGGAGGAGAGAGTTGACATTTTTAGCGTATCAAATGAAGGGGTCCTCCCGTAGGGGGGGGGGGATACCGGGGGAATCCTTCATACAAATAGTTCCCCCACCTTCTGGAAGTTCTGTGCTTGTAGCTTTCCTCTAATCTGTCACTCTCTTTGACTCTGCCTCTTCCCTTTGCTTGCTGTCATCTTCTATCTTTCTGCCTAGCTAACCGGTCCATTCTCCTGCCTTCTTTTCAAGACATTCTTACAAACATTTTCTCCAGCTGAAGACGGACATGCTGGGCCTCTAACTATTTCTAAGTTAGGCGCATAACGGCAGCATGACGCATCTGTGCTTATAATTGATGGGAAACTGTCTGAACGGGTGAAGAAGAAGAAACGACTGGGTAGCACTGCACATACCACTGTCTGAACGATCGATGAAGAAACGACTGGGTATCACTGCATATATCACTGTCTGAACGATCGATGAAGAAACGACTGGGTAGCACTGCATATATCACTGTCTGAACGATCGATGAAGAAGAAGAAACGACTGGGTATCACTGCATATATCACTGTCTGAACGATCGGTGAAGAAGAAACGACTGGGTATCACTGCATATATCACTGTCTGAACGATCGATGAAGAAACGACTGGGTAGCACTGCACATACCACTGTCTGAACGATCGATGAAGAAACGACTGGGTAGCACTGCATATATCACTGTCTGAACGATCGATGAAGAAGAAACGACTGGGTAGTGCTGCATATATCACTGTCTGAACGATCGGTGAAGAAGAAACGACTGGGTAGCACTGCATATATCACTGTCTGAACGATCAATGAAGAAGAAGAAACGACTGGGTAGCACTGCATATACCACTGTCTGAACGATCGGTGAAGAAGAAGAAACGACTGGGTAGCACTACATATACCACTGTCTGAACGATCGATGAAGAAGAAGAAACGACTGGGTAGCACTGCATATACCACTGTCTGAACGATCGATGAAGAAACGACTGGGTATCACTGCATATATCACTGTCTGAACGATCAATGAAGAAGAAGAAACGACTGGGTATCACTGCATATATCACTGTCTGAACGATCAATGAAGAAGAAGAAACGACTGGGTAGCACTGCATATATCACTGTCTGAACGATCGATGAAGAAGAAGAAACGACTGGGTAGCACTGCATATATCACTGTCTGAACGATCGGTGAAGAAGAAGAAACGACTGGGTAGCACTGCATATATCACTGTCTGAACGATCGATGAAGAAGAAGAAACGACTGGGTATCACTGCATATACCACTGTCTGAACGATCGGTGAAGAAGAAATGACTGGGTAGCACTGCACATATCACTGTCTGAACGATCGATGAAGAAGAAACGACTGGGTAGCACTGCATATATCATTGTCTGAACTATCAATGAAGAAGAAACGACTGGGTATCACTGCATATATCACTGTCTGAACGATCAATGAAGAAGAAACGACTGGGTATCACTGCATATATCACTGTCTGAACGATCAATGAAGAAGAAACGACTGGGTATCACTGCATATACCCAGACGTTCAAAGTCACACACAGTATGGTCAGGGGCTGGTGGCAAATTGACTTTTCCCATTTCGCATTGTGGCCGGAACGCCCCATTTCAAAGCCACGCCAAGATTGATATCAAACGCTTTCCATTCGTCTTATCCACAGTGACATTTCGCCTTTAAAAAAAAATAAAATTGAGGGAAAAGCCAATCTCTATCGATTTCTCTCTACAAAAATTACTATTGCACAAAATGGTTTACAAATAGGAACTATTCGGAAATAATTAAGGGGAGTAATTTCATGGTGTGTGGGAGTGATTTTGCCTAATTCAATCGGTCAAACAGGGGAAGTCACTCTGCCATCAGCTCTCGCAGCCTATCGACTCGTGTGTTTGAGCAAACATACAGCACTTAGAACACTGCGTCATTCTAAAAAAATGTTATTTATATTTTTACGACACGTTTTGCAAGTTTTATTAGTTTGTGGCCACTGGCCACGCCTAATTTTTCTATTAAAAAATTTGCAAGTCGCTCGCACCCTGCAGTTTCAAGCTTTGACGCCATTGTTGCATGGCTGCTATGGTATTTGACCGAGTAATGGAGGTAAACAACTCTAATTTTCACGAAGTGCTCTCCCCTAGTGTTTTCTCTCCGAAAATCGTCTATTGAGATGTTTCTGCTATTGTTTTGAGTGTTGGTCAGTATGGTTAGAAATGATTAGAATACCTACTTGACGGACAAGCTGCATCATAAAACAATCATTTGTGGAGTTCAGGCGATGGATTGACATTGGGATAAAAGTTTTCTGTGCTCTTGTTTCAAGTTTCAGAGTTCTGTATTAACGCCCAGATGGTAAGAGCTCGTAGTATTTTGCTAAAATGTGACTTATCATTAAGAATTTTCCTGGCTTTCTGGACTGTTCGTCTGTCATACAACTCTTGCATACCACTCTGCCTTGCACCCACAACCTTACTGCACACATTCACCATATCACTCAGCACATGTTCACTTCTTACACTCAAACTACCATACCAACAGATAAATTACAAACTACGAATATATTCAATACAACAGTAGTAGTTTTGAAGAATGTTTGAACAAACACCACTATTCCTTAGCCTCTGTAAACAAAAGATCCTGGACTGACATTTATCATGATATATCTACCTCTTACCCACCCTTTCAACTTTACACCTGCACGGAGCCAATGAATAAGGCTTAATGGCGCCTGGCATAAACAACATTACATCAAATTTGCAGCTAATTTAAATTTGTTAAAAATCTACTTGACAAAGATCCACAAACAATCGCAAAACGTTTCTACTTTTAACGAATAAAGTCCATCTTATTCTTGTAAATATATTCCACATTAATACTGGATAGGAAAATGAATACAAGCGATGTAATCCACCATGCATAAACAAATGGAAATGTTATAGAAAGGGCGTCAAAGGGCAGCGAGGCCCACATCAGCCCTAATTCTACCACTACTGCATGAGAAGTCAAGACGGGAAAAGGCGAGATGGGAAAAGGCAGAATGGGAAAAGATCATTAAGGAAGTTACCATAGATAGCAAAATCACACACAGCAGCCCTGAGTATGAGCTGTAGTGGACTGGTGTCACTGACCACACTTTCTACCACACTGGTCAGCCCACTGTATGAGCTGTAGTGGACTGGTGTCACTGACCACACTTTCTACCACACTGGTCAGCCCAATGTATGAGCTGTAGTGGACTGGTGTCACTGACCACACTTTCTACCACTGGTCAGCCCACTGTATGAGCTGTAGTGGACTGGTGTCACTGACCACACTTTCTACCACTGGTCAGCCCATTGTATGAGCTGTAGTGGACTGGTGTCACTGACCACACTTTCTACCACACTGGTCAGCCCACTGTATGAGCTGTAGTGGACTGGTGTCACTGACCACACTTTCTACCACACTGGTCAGCCCACTATATGAGCTGTAGTGGACTGGTGTCACTGACCACACTTTCTACCACACTGGTCAGCCCACTGTATGAGCTGTAGTGGACTGGTGTCACTGACCACACTTTCTACCACTGGTCAGCCCACTGTATGAGCTGTAGTGGACTGGTGTCACTGACCACACTTTCTACCACTGGTCAGCCCACTGGGGGATCGCACACTCAGCTAGTGGACAGCAGGTGGACGAGAGGGTGGAGGGTGGACACTATTAAGATTTGTATATCATAATATGTAGAAGTATACAAAATGAAAGCAGAGATTAAGGCTGCGAACAGCGAATGAGAATTTTCATGTCCAGCTCACAACTTACTGTGTTGGCATGTGGGGGGTTTCCATCCGAGCATGCAGGGGCAGTTGCCCCCCTCCCTGCACACCCCTCCTTGGCACCCTTCCCCACAGGGGGCGCACACCTGGACCCGTCCATCTCCATCCTCTTCAACTGCGTAGAAACCATCAGCACACTCTGCCCAGTCAACAGAGAACAAGAAATTAAATATAAAGAAATGAAAATGAACAAAACATGGTATTGGTACTCAATCACCTGCATTTGAGCAAACCCACATGCGCATGCACGCACGCACACACACGTTTCAGTACCTAGACAGGCGGAATCTTTTTTTTTAAAGTTGCATAAAAAGAAACACGTCAACTAATCTTAAAAGACAAAAAGGGTGCTGCACAGCAAACACAAATGCAGGCGTGTGCACACACACAAAACACACACACACAAAACGCACACACATTCCTGTTACATACCCCGACAAAGGGGTGGAGACTAGATGTACACAGAACAAACGTCACAGTGACCAGTCAAACTCAAAACAACTTGCCTACAGTGGAACCTCCCTTATAAGACCTTCATAACTCATCCAAAATGAGGTCGTATAAGGGAGGGGGGTCTTAAAGAGAGGTAATTTTAATACTTACAAAGAAGGGCAATGTCTCAGAGAAGTGGGTCTTAAAGGGGAAAGAGTCTTACATAGTTACAATGGGAAGACTTATAAGGGAGGTTCCACTGTATTTCTACAATTCTAGTAACAGAAATTACAAGTCTTGGAGTCGGAAAGACTTACGTGCACACACACACATGCACGTATGCACGCACACACATGCACGTATGCACGCACGCATACACACACACACACACACGCACACGCACACACACACGCACGTAAACACAAACACCCTTTCTGTACCTTGACAAAGGGGGGAAGAAAAGTTGCGCACAGAACAAGCGTCACAGTGGCCAGTCTCTGTGTCACAGGGGACATCCTGTTCGCAGTGTCCGCACGTCTGGTTGCATCCTGCTCCGTATTGGTTGTCCTCACACTCTGTTATGGGGAGAGACAAAGAAAAAAATGGAGTGAGAGAGGCAAACCTGTAACTTAAAATTTCCCTCACACTCCACTCTGTCAACAGAACTGACAGACAGAGATTTGAGAAAGCAGATTTGAGAGAGAGAGAGAGAGAGAGAGAGAGAGAGAGAGAGAGAGAGAGAGAGAGAGAGAGAGAGAGAGAGAGAGAGAGAGAGAGAGAGAGAGAGAGAGAGAGAGGGAGGGAGGAGGGAGGGAGGGAGGGAGAGAGAGAGAGAGGAGGGAGGGAGGGAGGGGGGGAGGGAGGGAGAGAGAGAGAGAGAGAGAGAGAGAGAGAGAGAGAGAGAGAGAGAGAGAGAGAGAGAGAGAGAGAGAGAGAGAGAGAGAGAGAGAGAGAGAGAGAGAGAGAGAGAGAGAGAGAGGAGAGAGAGAGGGGGGAGAGAGAGAGAGAGAGAGAGAGAGAGAGAGAGAGAGAGAGAGAGAGAGAGAGAGAGAGAGAGAGAGAGAGAGAGAGAGACAGGAAGACAGACAGACAGACAGACAGAGAAACGTGAAATTAAAAAGACAGGAAATAGGGAAATAACCCTAAAACTAACACTAACACGCCTCTCCTTCTTTTTCCAATATGCACCTGCTGTAACCAGCACTTATTGATATGTACTGGGGTTCAAAGTAATAGGCTGCGCAGGGGAGGGGGGGTGGGGGTGGATATAAAGAAAATAAATAAAGGGAACATGGGTTTTTTATGAAGGGAGTGTCAGTAGCTTTGAGGTGAAGGAGCTGAGCATGGGGCACACCACACTGGACGATTTCTCCTTCACTCACACTACTGTGTACTAAGGAGCTGAGCGTGGGGCACACCACACTGGACGATTTCTCCTTCACTCACACTACTGTGTACTAAGGAGCTGAGCGTGGGGCACACCACACTGGACGGTTTCTCCTTCACTCACACTACTGTGTACTAAGGAGCTGAGCGTGGGGCACACCACACTGGACGATTTCTCCTTCACTCACACTACTGTGTAATAAGGAGCTGAGCGTGGGGCACACCACACTGGACGATTTCTCCTTCACTCACACTACTGTGTACTAAGGAGCTGAGCGTGGGGCACACCACACTGGACAGTTTCTCCTTCACTCACACTACTGTGTACTAAGGAGCTGAGCGTGGGGCACACCACACTGGACGGTTTATCCTTCACTCACACTACTGTGTACTAAGGAGCTGAGCGTGGGGCACACCACACTGAATGGTTTCTCCTTCACTCACATTACTGTGTACTAAGGAGCTGAGCGTGGGGCACACCACACTGGACAGTTTATCCTTCACTCACACTACTGTGTACTAAGGAGCTGAGCGTGGGGCACACCACACTGGACAGTTTATCCTTCACTCACACTACTGTGTACTAAGGAGCTGAGCGTGGGGCACACCACACTGGACGGTTTCTCCTTCACTCACACTAGTGTACTAAGGAGCTGAGCGTGGGGCACACCACACTGGACGGTTTCTCCTTCACTCACACTAGTGTACTAAGGAGCTGAGCGTGGGGCACACCACACTGAACGGTTTCTCCTTCACTCACACTAGTGTACTAAGGAGCTGAGCGTGGGGCACACCACACTGGACGTTTTCTCCTTCACTCACACTACTGTGTACTAAGGAGCTGAGCGTGGGGCACACCACACTGAACGGTTTCTCCTTCACTCACACTACTGTGTACTAAGGAGCTGAGCGTGGGGCACACCACACTGGACAGTTTATCCTTCACTCACACTACTGTGTACTAAGGAGCTGAGCGTGGGGCACACCACACTGAACGGTTTCTCCTTCACTCACACTACTGTGTACTAAGGAGCTGAGCGTGGGGCACACCACACTGGATGATTTCTCCTTCACTCACACTAGTGTACTAAGGAGCTGAGCGTGGGGCACACCACACTGGACGGTTTCTCCTTCACTCACACTAGTGTACTAAGGAGCTGAGCGTGGGGCACACCACACTGGACGGTTTCTCCTTCACTCACACTACTGTGTACTAAGGAGCTGAGCGTGGGGCACACCACACTGGACGGTTTCTCCTTCACTCACACTACTGTGTACTAAGGAGCTGAGCGTGGGGCACACCACACTGGACAGTTTCTCCTTCACTCACACTACTGTGTACTAAGGAGCTGAGCGTGGGGCACACCACACTGGACGGTTTCTCCTTCACTCACAACATCGGAATATGTCAGCGAATTCACCTTTACACAAAGCACATGCAAAATATCTGCAGACGACACAAAGATTTATAACAATACAACAGAAAACAATATGATACAAAGCGACTTTAATAACCTCCAGAAGTGGACTGACGACTGGAACTTATATTTTAATGTGGCAAAATGCAAAGTTATGCATGTAGGCAAAAATATTCCGGAATATGATTATGCTATGAAAATCTATCAAGACGAGCAAAAGATAAATGCACGTACTGAGGAAAAAGACCTTGGAGTCGTATTTGACAAAAATCTTACCTTTGATACCCATACCCATAAAGGGATAAATTTATTTGCTTAGATAATGAAACATTTTTGCTATTATACAAATCAATGGTGTGTCCACATTTAGAGTACGGTAACATCATCTGGTACCCGTATCTTAAACGTCAATCAGCTTCTGTTAAAAGGGTACAGAGGAGAGCAACCAAAATGGTTAACAATTTAAAAAATTTAAATTACCAAGATAGATTAAAATGATTAAACCTTCATTCATTAAAAGGAAAACGTGTTAGGGGAGACCTTATACAGATGTACAACATTATTAACAGCTTAGACGGCATTAGCATGGATTCTCTTTTTACACTGTCCAGTTATAACAGCACTAGAAATCAAGAGGGAAAATGACATGTACAGCGTTGTAATACTAACAGGCGTAAACATTGTTTTAGTAATCGAGTTGCTAACCTCTGGAATTTACTGACACCTAACCTAAAAAGAGCACCAGCACAAAACACCTTCAAAGATCTCATTGACAAAAATGTTTTTGTTTTTGTTTTTTTGCAACATGACAAATTACTAACTATTTGTGGCGGTACCATAGCCGATGAGGTTTAACTGAGGCGTGGTTACTGCTACACATATCTGCATTGTTAACAAATCGGGACTTTACTGGTGTTGCACTGCCTCCGGGCATTACCTCCAGTATTGTTCCCACCATCTTTGTATCTACAAATGTCCCATATGTGTCTGTTCCAGACCGAGAGGACGTAAAACACCATTTTTCATTTCATTCATTCTAGGATGAAAATTTTAGACAACTATTTTTTTAAAACGATGATTGAATTACAATCATAATTTTAAAGGCATGCTTTAAGCAAACAAAACAGTGATCAATGAAGGGACGTTAATAAGCCACGAGGCTTAGGCTTGAGCCAGTCACACACTATACTATACTATACTATACTATACTGTACTTTATCAACATAAACACACATGAAACCAGCAAAAACAGCAAAGATAGCAAAAGGACAAAACGATACGTCCCTTCTACAATCCAATCTGTCAAATGGAACATGCAAGAGTTGTTCCCCTTCATCTGATGACAGAATCGGCGACGGTCATCATATTTTGTTTTTTACGTTTTAGGACAGTCGAGGGGATAAGAGTCATTACAAATGTTTTCAAGTTCAGAGAGTTACAGTGCATAGTTATTCATTAAAAGATGATTAATCAGTTTCCATTGCCAAACAACAGCAATTATTATAAAGCTCTTGTATTAATTCCTCCACACATAGAACTACTTCAAGGGCTTACCTTTGCACCGAGGAGTTTTCCATCCTGGTTTGCATCCCTCAAAGCAGCGTCCATCATCACTGCTACAAAAACTGTCCTTTGCACAATGTCCGCACTGTTCATCGCACCTTGCCCCATAGAACCCTATATTGCATGCTAAAAGAACACACACAAATACCACACACGCGTGTGCACAGAGATGCAGACACACATGCACAACACACATACACAACACATCTATAATAAATTCATTATCATTTTTTATTTGTTGCATAATTATGTAGTAGGATAACAGATTTTGCAATTGTAAGTTCATTGTTATTATTTAATGGATTAATTTTTTAATGTATGTATCTGCTCCAAATGTTACATTTTGTGTTTCTTCTGTTGTTTATAACCCTCCATCTCCCAATGTTTAGGGATGAAAGGAATTAAGTTGAATTGGATTGAATAGTTGTACAAGCGCTTACTCCAAAAGTTTCGCATGACAACTTCCAACTTTCCGGTTTACTGACAATCTTTATATCAAAATCAACCAAAGAATACCTTACAACAGAACTTTAGAAGATTATCTAAGCAGTATTTTAGCAATTATATTTTAAAGTCCAGATAAAGCTTGGTATTTTTAGCTGAAACTTAGGAATGCAAAACAAAACAAAGAAGGGCGGTGTATGCGTGCAAGTGTGTACCCACCCTTACAGGGAGGTGAGGGGGCCCAAACAAAGAAGGGCGGTGTATGCGTGCAAGTGTGTACCCACCCTTACAGGGAGGTGAGGGGGCCCAAACAAAGAAGGGCGGTGTATGCGTGCAAGTGTGTACCCACCCTTACAGGGAGGTGAGGGGGCCCAAACAAAGAAGGGCGGTGTATGCGTGCAAGTGTGTGCTCACCCTTACAGGGAGGTGAGGGGGCCAAAACAAAGAAGGGCGGTGTATGCGTGCAAGTGTGTGCTCACCCTTACAGGGAGGTGAGGGGGCCCAAACAAAGAAGGGCGGTGTATGCGTGCAAGTGTGTACCCACCCTTACAGGGAGGTGAGGGGGCCAAAACAAAGAAGGGCGGTGTATGCGTGCAAGTGTGTGCTCACCCTTACAGGGAGGTGAGGGGGCCAAAACAAAGAAGGGCGGTGTATGCGTGCAAGTGTGTGCTCACCCTTACAGGGAGGTGAGGGGGCCAAAACAAAGAAGGGCGGTGTATGCGTGCAAGTGTGTGCTCACCCTTACAGGGAGGTGAGGGGGCCAAAACAAAGAAGGGCGGTGTATGCGTGCAAGTGTGTGCTCACCCTTACAGGGAGGTGAGGGGGCCCAAACAAAGAAGGGCGGTGTATGCGTGCAAGTGTGTGCCCACCCTTACAGGGAGGTGAGGGGCCAAAACAAAGAAGGGCGGTGTATGCGTGCAAGTGTGTGCTCACCCTTACAGGGAGGTGAGGGGGCCCAAACAAAGAAGAGCGGTGTATGCGTGCAAGTGTGTGCTCACCCTTACAGGGAGGTGAGGGGGCCAAAACAAAGAAGGGCGGTGTATGCGTGCAAGTGTGTGCTCACCCTTACAGGGAGGTGAGGGGGCCCAAACAAAGAAGAGCGGTGTATGCGTGCAAGTGTGTGCTCACCCTTACAGGGAGGTGAGGGGGCCAAAACAAAGAAGGGCGGTGTATGCGTGCAAGTGTGTGCTCACCCTTACAGGGAGGTGAGGGGGCCCAAACAAAGAAGAGCGGTGTATGCGTGCAAGTGTGTGCTCACCCTTACAGGGAGGTGAGGGGGCCAAAACAAAGAAGGGCGGTGTATGCGTGCAAGTGTGTGCTCACCCTTACAGGGAGGTGAGGGGGCCCAAACAAAGAAGAGCGGTGTATGCGTGCAAGTGTGTGCTCACCCTTACAGGGAGGTGAGGGGGCCAAAACAAAGAAGGGCGGTGTATGCGTGCAAGTGTGTGCTCACCCTTACAGGGAGGTGAGGGGGCCCAAACAAAGAAGGGCGGTGTATGCGTGCAAGTGTGTGCTCACCCTTACAGGGAGGTGAGGGGGCCAAAACAAAGAAGGGCGGTGTATGCGTGCAAGTGTGTGCTCACCCTTACAGGGAGGTGAGGGGGCCCAAACAAAGAAGAGCGGTGTATGCGTGCAAGTGTGTGCTCACCCTTACAGGGAGGTGAGGGGGCCAAAACAAAGAAGGGCGGTGTATGCGTGCAAGTGTGTGCTCACCCTTACAGGGAGGTGAGGGGGCCAAAACAAAGAAGGGCGGTGTATGCGTGCAAGTGTGTGCTCACCCTTACAGGGAGGTGAGGGGGCCAAAACAAAGAAGGGCGGTGTATGCGTGCAAGTGTGTGCTCACCCTTACAGGGAGGTGAGGGGGCCAAAACAAAGAAGGGCGGTGTATGCGTGCAAGTGTGTACCCACCCTTACAGGGAGGTGAGGGGGCCCAAACAAAGAAGGGCGGTGTATGCGTGCAAGTGTGTGCTCACCCTTACAGGGAGGTGAGGGGGCCCAAACAAAGAAGGGCGGTGTATGCGTGCAAGTGTGTGCTCACCCTTACAGGGAGGTGAGGGGGCCAAAACAAAAAGCCGATGGCATCGTCAAAGAACTGAAACAAAACTTTGCCTGCGACATCACATTTTCTTAGGTTCGCCGCTACACAAATCTTACTGTCCGATACAGTTTCATCCTGTCAGATTTGTGTTGGCATCCTTTGTCGATCTCCTCTTTCTTCACATCTATCATATGGTGCATGTGATGTACAAGTTTCTTGGTTGAAGATGAAACATTTCTCTCAATAGTTTTGAAAACATCCGAATAAGCCTACTCTTCGGAATGCCAGGAAGTAGCCGAACACATGGAAAAGGCGCATTGCCATTGGACGTAACTAGCCAACCACAGAGAAGCTTACAAAATGGATGCACTTCAGATAAACTTCTTTCGTCTCCATCATGTGCTCAGTGAACAAAGTCTACAAGAATTCAGTTGATCAAAGATCAACAGGAGGCTAAACAGTGTTGTATTGCACTTCAAAAGTGTAAAATAATAATGAACATGTCTTTTCAAAATATCTTCAACGTGATGTAGTTGGTTACCTTAGGAAAGAAGAAGAGAAAAAGTGACATAACATATGAACGTGTCATAAAAGACGTTTGTCATCGATCGCTCAGACAGGAACAAAAAGAAGTTCAACGCAATAAAGCGAGATCATATTATATTGCTGAAAATGTAGGTTTAGTTCTGTAAGCAGATGAGATTCATCTTCCAAAGTATTTGTGATCCTAAGTTGTTTAAAAAATATACTTATGGAGAGTTCACGTTTCCAAGATTTTGCTTCACAATGTCAGAAAAGGCTTTTAAATAACAAAATGCTGTTTTCGTTAACACATAATGAGAGTGACATCAAAAATAAGAAGCACCAATTGAAACAAATGTACACTTTACACATTTTCATGAAACCAGAAAAAGATGATAGGGTTAGGATCAGCCTAGAGTTGTTGTCATGAAACTGAAAGAAACCAGACTTTGAGATCAAGAGTCATAAACATGAAGAGAATAGGATTAGAATCAGCCTAGGGTTGTTGTGAGTAAACTGAAAACAAACCCCAGACTTTTAGATCGAGACTCATCAACACGAAAAGGATAGGGCTAGGATCAGCTTAGGGTTGTTGTCATGAAACAGAAAGAAACCAGACTTTGAGATCGAAAGTTGTAAACACGAAGAGCATAGGGTTAGGATCAGGCCAAGATTGTTGTCATGAAACTGATGAAAACCAGACTTTGAGATTGACAATCATAAACACGAAGAGAATAGGGTTAGGATCAGCCTAGGAGTGTTGTCATAAAACTGAAATAAACCAGACTTTGTAATTGAGAGTCGTAAACGCAAAGAATATAGGGTTAAGATGAGCCTAGGGTTGTCAGTAAACTGAAAAGAAGCAGACTTTGAGATCGAGAATCATAAACATGAAGAAGATAAGGTTAGGATCAGTCTAGGGTTGTGGTCATTAAACTGACAAAAAGCAGACTCTGAGATAGAGAATCATAAACACAAAGAGGAGAGGGGTAGGATCAGCCTAGCGTTGTCATGAAACTGAAAGAAACCAGACTCTGAGATTGAGAGTCATAAACATGAACAGAAAAGGGTTAGGATCAGCCTAGGTTTGTTGTCATGAAACTGAAAAGAACCAGACTTTTTAAAATGTTATTGCTGTCCCATATGCTGGGTCGTACAGTGGCGTTGCTCCTACGCTGCTCATTCTGAATCCAAAAAAAAAGCAGAAAAACAAAAAGTATACATCAAACATTGACCAACACCCCCCTTCCCTGATCCCTCAGTCAATTTCTCAATCACGCCCAAATAATGAATGACATAATCTACAGTACACTTTCGCAACCAACTTGAAACACTCACACTGATGGACACTTAAAGACGCCCAGGCCACACTATTAACAAATCACACCCACACCCACACTTATAATGATAGAGAGAGAAAGAGAACTAGAGAGAGAAAGAGAAAGACATACAGACAGACAGACAGACAGTGAAAGACAGAGACGGAGACACAGAGAGTCAGACAGAGGGACAGACAGAGAAAGAGAGAAGAGAGAGACACACAAACAGAGACAGAGATATATAGGACTGAAATACAGTTGCATGCATCATAAAATAACAACTTACTATAATTTGTACATACAATAGTCACAAAAAAGGCACATTATATTCAATATTAATAAACATTCACCCCCCCCCCCACACACACACACACACCGACACACACGCACGCACACACGCGCATACACACAAACACACACAATTAGTGGAAAAACATTAAATGAATGACACTCACACACATACTAATAAAATAGCATTTTAAAACACTTATAACGTAAAATCATTTTAAAACAGTGAGACAAAATGGATAAAGAAATAAAAATACACAAGTACATAAAATGTACTCCTGTAATGTAAACACGAAAATAATAGAGGATAGGGTTAGGATCAGCTTAGGGTTATTGACATGACACTGAAAATAACCAGACTTTGAGATCGAGAGCCATACAAATTAATAGAGTAGGGCTAGGATCAGCCTAGAGTTATTGTCATAAAACTGAAAGAAACCAGACTTTGACTTTAGAGACAGTCATAAACACGACGAGAGTAGGGTTAGGGTTAGCCTAGGGTTATTGTCATCAAACTGAAATAAACCAAACTTTGACATCAAGAGTCGTAAACATGAAAAGAATAGAGGGGTTAGGATCAACTTGGGTTGTTGTGAAACTGAAAAGAACCAGACTTTGAGATCGAGTGCGATAAAAATGAATCTGATACGGCAAGGCTCATCCTATAGTCATTGTCAAGAAATTGAAATAAATCAGATTTTGAGATCGAGAATCATAAACACTTAAAGTTTAGGGTTAGGATCAGCCTAGAGTTGTTGTCATAAAACTGAACAGAACCAGACTTTGAGATTGAGTAGTAAACATAAAGAGAGTAGGGTTAGGATCAGCCTAGGGTTATTGTCATAAAACTGAGAGAAACCAGACTTTGAGATCAAGAGTAGTAAACATGAAGAAGATAAGGCTAGGATCAGCCTAGGGATGTCATGAAAATGAAAGAAACCATACTTTGAGATCAAGTCATAAACATGAAGAGGATAGGGTTAGGATCAGCCTAGGGTTGTTGTCATAAAACTGAAAAGAATCAGACTTTGAGATCAAGAGTCGTAAACATGACAAGGTTAGGATCAGCCAAGGGTTGTCATGAAATTGAAAGAAAGCAGACTTTGAGATCGAGGGTCATAAACATGAAGAAGATAGGGTTAAGATCAGCCTAGGGTTGTTGTGAAACTGAAAAGAACCAGACTTTGAGAGATCGAGAGCCATAAAATTGAATAGGATAGGGCTAAGGTCAGCCTAGGGTTATTGTCGTGAAACTAAAAAGAACCAGACTTTGAGATCGAGAGTCGTAAACACGTAGATGATATGGTTAGGATCAGCTTAGGTTTGTTGTCATGAAACTGAAAAGAAAGAGACTTTGAGATCGAGAGTCTTAAACATGAAGAGGATAGGGTTAGGATCAGCCTAAGGATGTTGTAATGAAACTGAAAAGAACCAGACTTTGAGATCGAGAATCATAAACATGAAGAGGATAGGGTTAGGATCAGCCTAGGGTTTATTGTCATGAAGCTGAAAGAAGCCAGACTTTGAGATTGATGGTCATAAACATGAAGAGAATAAGGGTAGTATCAGCCTTAAGTTGTTGACAGGGAGGGTTGTTGTAACGAAACTGAAAAGAACCAGACTTTGAGATCAAGTCATAAACACAAAGAAGATTGGGTTAGGATCAGCCTAGGGTTATTGCCATGAAACTAAAAGAAACCAGACTTTGACATCGAGAACCGAAACACGAAGAGGATAGGGTTAGGATCAGCCTAGGGTTGTTGTCATTAAACTGAAAAGAACCAGACTTTGAGATTAAGAATCATAAACAATGTAGGGGATAGGGTTAGGATCAGCTTAGAGTTGTCATGAAACTAAAAAGAACCAGACTTTGAGATCGAGAGTCGCAATCATGAATATGATACGGTTAGGATCAGCCTATACATGTTGTCATGAAACTGAAATAAACCAGATTTTGAGATCGAGTCATAAACATGAAGAGGATATGGTTACGATCAGCCTAGGGTAGTTGTGAAACTGTAAAGAACCAGACTTTGATACTGAGAGCCATACAAATGAATAGGATAGGGCCAGGATCAGCCTAGGGTTATTGTCATAAAACTGGGAAAAAAACAGACTTCGAGATCGAGAGTCGTACGAAGAGGATAGGGTTAGGATCAGCCTACGGTTGTTGTCATTAAGCTGAAAAGAACCAGACTTTGAGATCGAGAATCATAAACACGATGAGGATAGGATTAGGATCAGCCTTGGGTTGTCATGAACCTGAAAAGAATCAGACTTTGATATCGAGAGTCTGAAGAGAACAGGGCTAGGATCAGCCTAGGGTTGTTGTCATGAAACTGAGAGAAACCAGACTTTGACTTTTGAGATAGAGTCATAAACACAACGAGAGTATGGTTAGGCTCAGCCTACGGTTGTGTGAATGAAACTGAAAAGAACCAAACTTGGCTCATGTTCATCTTTGACTGTCAAATGATTGTGTCCGTCTGCTAACCTTTGTACTAGGCCTATAGAGACTTACCCTGCTTCCATAGCTTTTGGTCAGATTGCTAGGCTAAAGCATATTCATGAGTCTCTCAACGGTCGTGTGATGCACACGGATGAAGAAGAAAGGGGGCGGGGTCAAGGAATAGTCAACTGATAAATGAACAAGAATGTAAACTCCATCCGTAAGTATTTCTTCAAAAGAAAGGGTTTGATGAATTTACAATGCCAAGCAATACAGAAAGAAATAATGTTGTTTCTAATATCCGAGTAATAGCAAAACGAACAGCTTTGCTTCACAGTATACTCCCCCCCCCCCCCCCCCCCCCCCCCCCCCAAGAGAATATTGTCTGCTAAATGAAATCCATTTGACATGATACATTTCGCTTTGTTTTGAGGCCCTGTAAAGGTTTTTCCTGCCAAAAAGGCGAAACATAAAAATGTTAAATGTGCAGTCATTTTACTTTTGTTTTTGTTATTATCATGATGAATGCATTTTTTAATTTATCTTTTTTTGACAATGCACTTGCTGTGATTTAGCAAGTTTGGCAAGGCACTTCTGTGATTTTGCAAAGGCTTAAGCAGACGACACGATCGTCGGTGGAGTGAAGGGGTGGGGTGGAGCGTGGCCGACAGTAGCTTAGTATAGTTAGCGATTGGCAACGGGGGAGGGGGAGGGGGGGGGTAGCAAGAATGTTTAAAGGTGGACCCTGACGGATGAGTTTTTGCAAGAAACATGTCGAGATCACCAGAAAGACAGCCTTTTCAAGGATCAGAAAACTCACTTTGCTCTGGTTTCCTAGAAATTAAACTGTAAAAACAGCGTGATTCCTCTTTGGCAGAGATACTGGAGAAAAGCCATTTTGGATGGGGTGGGTGAAGTTCACTTATTGTGGTTGAAGCGTTTTCTTTTTTTGTAGTGCAGTAACAAACAAAATGGATCTGGTTCTTTTGTTGTGAGTAAAACTCCTTTAGATAAACGGGTAAAGGTAAAGATGTGCCCCCCCCCCTGCATTTCTCGGTTAATTTGCAATTTTCCGTTTTTGCCTTTCTTACCAAACATAAAGCTGTATTTTATGAACCTTTTTAGCTAATAACCTTTTTGGAATACTAACCCTAGCCCTAACCCTAGCCCTAAGCTTAACCTTACCACCCACCCAACCCTACAAGACGGAAAAACGCAATCAACCACGACTGTGACAAATGGCGCCGTACACTGCAGTACATGGGGGGGGGGGGGGGGGGGGGGGGGGGGTTCCTATTAGATAATGGCCTAGGGTTATGGGATAGGGTTAGTATTCCAAAAAGGTTATTAGCTAAAAAAAAAGGTTAATGAAATACAGCTTTATGCTTAGTAAGAAAAACGGCAAAATGGAATTAACCGAGAAATGCAGGGGGGTGGCACATCTTGACCTTTTTTTAATTTTTTTTTTAATGCTTGTATTGCAAAACTTTCGTGCAAACGATTTAGCAGCCATCAGAAAAGAGACAGCGCTCACCTTCTCTTTGAGTGAAAGCATTTGACTTCCTGCTCCTCCGCCAAAGAGGAATCGCCGCGATTTGACTTATAGAAAACCAGAGCAAAGTAAGTGTTGCAATCTCTGTAAAGGGTGTTTTCCTGGTGATCTCGGCGTGTTTCTTACAAAAACTCATAAGTCAGAGTGCCCCTTTAACGGTGTGCCATTTGAGGCCCTGAAAAGGTTTTTCCCGCCTAAAAGGCGAGGAGTAAAAATGTTGTGTGCAGTCCTTTTATTATTTTTGTTGTCATTTTTATGATGAATGCAGCTTTTATTTATTTTTAACAATGAACTTGCTGTGATTTTGCAAAAGTTTAGCAATGCACTTCTGTGATTTTGCAAAGGTTTAGTAATGGTGGTTGTACACTTTTTAAAAAATGCCAAAATGAGGATGAGGCCCTGTCAAGGGTATTATCATCATACAATTCACGCCTCGTTCTTACAACACAAAATTTGTTTTCTTCATAATTCTCTTTGCAGAAGCGTAATAATACACAACTTTAATGTAAAATCGTTTGGCTTTCAAAATTCTGCAATTTTTTTGCATGCTATTCGTATGCTATGCATAATATTTTTGGGGACATGCAAGTTTAAGCAGACGACACAAACTCCAGTGAAAGCAAGACTGTTTACGCACAGAGAGAGAGAGACAGAGAATAATGAGGTTTAGCAGACGACAGCAACTCCAGTGAAGAAAGTGTGGTGGAAGCACGCACAAGCACTAGGCCCTACTAGCCTAGCCTAGTTAAGAGAGAGAGAGAGAGAGAGAGAGAGAGAGAGAGAGAGAGAGGGAGAGAGAGAGAGAGAGAGAGAGAGAGAGAATTGAATTGAATTGAATGAATTTTATTTATAGAGGGTAACAGAGTAAGCAATAACATGCTTTTGTTTTGCTGTGTGTGTGTGTGTGTGTGAGAGAGAGAGAGAGAGAGAGAGAGAGAGAGAGAGAGAGAGAGAGAGACAGGCATACAGACAGACAGAGACAGAGAGCAGGGAGAGAGGCAGGAAAAGACAGGGCAAAAGACAGAGACAAAAAGAGATAGTATGTGGAAACAAAATTGGAAGCCGTGCAAGGCAGAGAAAAAGAAACAGAGAGAGAGAGAGAGAGAGAGAGAGAGAGAGAGAGAGAGAGAGAGAGATTGACGCAGTCACAGCCTAACTCTGTAGGTTAACATGTTCTGGTCACCAGTCTGTTAGGCTGATGCATATTCATGAGGTTCTCAATGATCCACCAGCGCGTCGCACCCACGGACTTACATTACATATAGAGTCGCACGCTCAATTAAAAAGGGCAGACAACTTCAATGACAAAGGGAAGACAACTCTGATGCGCCCAGCAGGTCACGTGCTCCTCCACATACTATAGAACTGGCCAAAAGATCACGTGATCATCCACAGTAAAAAGTCATGTGATGCCCTGCCCAACGCTAATAGGGAGGCTGCCTCCAATAACTAATGAACTCATCAATCTGTACGATCTCTCCCTCTCTGTACTTTTATTAAATTTAGTTGAAGAGAAAAAGTGCATTTGCGTGCAACTCTCATATCCCTGCCATTAAAGACCCACCAGATCACGTGTCAAAATCACGGGTTGCACAGGTTTTCCCTCTTATAACTGGAAAGAAAACGTGTTTTGACCAAGCCTGACTCCCATATAAACGGCCCCAAATTCAAACCGACACATCAGTTTAAAGAGCAGCCTCAATTTCGAGTTGGGGAAATTTGGATGTGGGTCACAGCTACCCAGAAAAAAACAAGAGACTTAATCGTGGCGCGTCACTGGGTCTTTAAGAACAAGTTTTTCTGCCAACAAACAATGTGGCAGACTACAGAAATGTCCATGCCACTTCGGTACAGTGACCCATTGTGCGACTGGATGTTATGAAAGGGTTTAAGTTCACACAACAATGTGGCAGACTGCAGAAATGTCCATGCCACTTCGGTACAGTGACCCATTGTGCGACTGGATGTTATGAAAGGGTTTAGAGCTTGGTTCACACAACAATGTGGCACACTACAGAAATGTCCATGCCACTTCAGTACAGTGACCCATTGTGTGACTGGATGCTATGAAAGGGTTTAGAGCTTGGTTCACACAACAATGTGGCAGACTGCAGAAATGTCCATGCCACTTCGGTACAGTGACCCATTGTGTGACTGGATGCTATGAAAGGGTTTAAGTTCACACAATGTGGCACACTACAGAAATGTCCATGCCACTTCGGTACAGTGACCCATTGTGTGACTGGATGTTATGAAAGGGTTTAAGTTCACACAACAATGTGGCAGACTGCAGAAATGTCCATGCCACTTCGGTACAGTGACCCATTGTGTGACTGGATGTTATGAAAGGGTTTAAGTTCACACAACAATGTGGCACACTACAGAAATGTCCATGCCACTTCGGTACAGTGACCCATTGTGTGACTGAATGCTATGAAAGGGTTTAGAGCTTGGTTAGATTTGATCGGATAACAAAATGGTCAGATTATTATTCCGTTCTTTTTTTCTTCTGCTTCGTCGACCACTAGATGGTGACACCAGTGGCCCTCACGAAGGAAGTAGTCCGCCAAGCTGCCGTAGAGTTTGTCCCTCAGTGATGTTGGGTTTGGCCATGCTGCCTGTCTTCGCCCCGTGGGGATACCGGGGGTGGGTCTTCCATACAAATAGTTGCCCCACCTTCTGGAAGTTCTGTGCTGGTAACTTCATCTAATCTGTCTCATTCTTTGACTGCATTTTTCCTTGCTTTGTGTCATCTGCTATCTTTCTGACTTATTGACCCATTCTCCTGCCTTTAAAAAAAAAGAAATCTTACATAAAATACTTTTCTCCTTTGAGCTCCTCTGAAACCGGAATGTGTCGACTGAATGCAGCGAGGACAGCAGTGAAAACTGGAAAACAGACACATTGTGGCCTTATGGCCTGGGAACGCATTCGAAGAAGAAAGAAGAAGAAGCTGCTTGTCTGGGGCGCATTATGGAGTTAGCAATGTTGCAATATATGCTCTGCATTCATGATATCTGCTCTGCATGGGCATATCTCAGACTTGCTGACCTTGAATGTTCTGAACATACTGGTGCGTAATTTGTTATTTCCCATCCTCAGCCTAATCCTTCTTTCTTTCCCTTTCTGTCCTCCCTTCCTAAGTTCCTTTCCATCCTTAACCCCGCCCATCCATCCACCCATCCAAATACATCCATATAACTTACAATGGGAGCAGTTTCCAGTGTCAACCTCACAGACTCTCTCCTGCGAACGCTGTGTATCCCAACAGCCTTTGCTACAGTGTTCCGAGCAGTCAACACCATGGCGATCACGCAAACACTCTGGAGAGAAACACAATCATTTAAATAATGGATTGCATTGTGGGGTAAAAGCAGCAATGTATTATCAATGTTCTTTACTGTTTTTGTGATACAACATCCATTCAACTGACAAGCCAACTGAGAAGCACAGTGTGATCAGACACTTCTAGCTTTAACCCTTTGATCCGTCTTCAGACAAGCCAACTGAGAAGCACAGTGTGATCAGACACTTCTAGCTTTAACCCTTTGATCCGTCTTCAGACAAGCCAACTGAACAAGCACAGTGTGATCAGACACTTCCAGCTTTAACCCTTTGGTCCGTCTTCAGACAAGCCAACTGAGAAGCACAGTGTGATCAGACACTTCTAGTTCTAGCTTTAACCCTTTGGTCCGTCTTCAGACAAGCCAACTGAACAAGCACAGTGTGATCAGACACTTCCAGCTTTAACCCTTTGGTCCGTCTTCAGACAAGCCAACTGAGAAGCACAGTGTGATCAGACACTTCTAGTTCTAGCTTTAACCCTTTGGTCCGTCTTCAGACAAGCCAACTGAACAAGCACAGTGTGATCAGACACTTCCAGCTTTAACCCTTTGATCCGTCTTCAGACAAGCCAACTGAGAAGCACAGTGTGATCAGACACTTCTAGTTCTAGCTTTAACCCTTTGGTCCGTCTTCAGACAAGCCAACTGAACAAGCACAGTGTGATCAGACACTTCCAGCTTTAACCCTTTGATCCGTCTTCAGACAAGTCTGAGAAAAAAGCTTACTGGAAAATATAAAGGGACAAATCTGAATACTGATTTGAAGCCATGATTCATCCATACATTTAGTGTTATCATCATTATCATCCATTATTATTTGAAAATGCTCTGTTACTTTATTTTTTTTAACACTTACATATTTTGGTTAATGCCTTTTTGGTCATCGGCCACAATGCATGTTAGGGGAATGAAGACACTCAGTTAGTAACAGTTCAATTGTTTATTCACCGTCATCATCATCAACAACATCATGAAATTACAAGCAATCATCATGGTGACGTCATCATCCTTATTATCATCAAGATGATCATCACTATTAATTTCATTATGATGAAATGGAATACCCCAACAGGGAGGCTTTTCCTTCAAGCCAGTGCAGTGTGACAGCCTCTTGCAACAGCTGCCATTTTTTGCCATCGCATTACTACAACTATTACCATAAATCAACATCATCATTACTATCGCTAGTACGTGTTCATGTATTGCTATTGAACGATACTATCTATAATACTATACTATTCATGTCATAGTATTACTACCTTGGCAGAGGGGTTTCTTCCACCCAGTGCTGCAGCCTTGGAGACAGGTGCCGGTGTAGGCGTCACAGGCAGTGTCATCAAGACAATGCCCGCAGACACCTTGGCAGGTGAGTCCGTACCTCTGTGACTGGCACCCTGGGCACATGACAGCAACATACAATATACTCATCCAGCCACTCAAGCTTATCACAGGCACACACACACACACACACACACACACACACACCCATGCACGCATGCAGTCTCTCTCTCTCTCTCACACACACACACATATTTATGACATCAGGATGAAAAAAAGCTTTGTTTAGCTTATTCCTTTATCGTCAGTGAAGATCATTTTGACTTGACATATACAAAAAACATACACAAAACAACAACAAACAAAGAAGCATTGAAAACTCATTCAGTAATTGTTTTTAAAGGTGGTTGAAGTAAACCTTTAAGCAAATTCAATTTCTGATTTCAACAAAAATGCCTGATGCAACCTTCTGATATGTCTGTCAATAATCACCATAAATGTGCTTTTAAAAAGTTACAGTCCAACCTCACTATTCTGACCACCCAACCAACTGTCCGTGATTGTGAGGAGTGGACAACTGGAGGTCAAAATGAAAAGTTGTATGAAAACTGGAAACTCTTTTAGTTTTAGTAATACAATGGAGTACACTTAACACAACATTTAGGGGACAAACATTTTCTGTTTGTTAACCAGTATTTTAATAAAGAGGACTTTCATCAGTTCAAACAGATGTTTGTGGATAAAAGCAATATCACACTCGCAAATCCTAATAACTGATATTGTTGTTATCCAGTTTTGTGTTAAGAGCACTCCACTGTAAATACATAGGGAAGAGACTGGTTAAACCTGTCTGTGATACCGAGGTGCCCACTAGGGCTTGGTAATAATTCAGGGATTCAAATCAAATCGGCAAGTTTTCTATCTCACTGTATTTGTGAAATGCCTGAAAAGAAAGCTATGTTCTTCTTTTTCTTAGTCGATCACTCACTTAAGCAGCCTCCTGTCATTCGAGCGCAGATGTGCCATGCTGCCTATATGCCTACGAAATAGGCCCAGCATGCCCGTCTTGGGCTGGGTATAATCTGTGAAAGAATTCTTAGAACAATGAACCAGAAAGGCAGATAGTAGATGACAGGAAGCAAAAGGAAAAGGTAGATAGTGAAGATAGTAAAGAGTGATAGATTGGGAAAAGTTACAAGCACAGAACTTCCAGAAGGTGGGGGACTTATTTGTAAAAAGAACAAACGGTATCCACACGGGGGGATCCTACGTTCTGACATGTCAATGATAAACTTACCCTGAAGGCACTCTCCTGTTATAGAGTCACAGACCCTGTTGTCCACGTCATAATCCAAACAGCCTTCGCTGCATTTGAACGAGCAGTTGTTGCCATAGTAGTCACGTGCACACACTGCCAGACACAAAACAATCCTCATCAAAGTTGTAATCATAAATACCAAAGTATGTCACCATCCAAACAGCCTTCGCTGCATTTGAACGAGCAGTCGTTGCCATAGTAGTCACGTGTACACACTGCCAGACACAAAACAATCCTCATCAAAGTTGTAATCATAAATACCAAAGTATGTCACCATCCAAACAGCCTTCGCTGCATTTGAACGAGCAGTCGTTGCCATAGTAGTCACGTGCACACACTGCCAGACACAAAACAATCCTCATCAAAGTTGTAATCATAAATACCAAAGTATGTATGCCAAATACTGAAAGAGAAGCAATCAAGGTTCCCACTTTTGAGCTCGAAAAAAACAATTCAAGGATTTTTTCCAGGGTTTTTCAAGGGGATATTTGAATTCTTAAAGGGTCATTGGAGTCACATCAACGATCATAAAAAAGCAGACATGCGCAAAAATAAGGTGACAGACAATCTGAAGGCGTCCGGACAAAAAGGTGAAAACATGGATTTGTACATAGAATCGGCACCAGAAATAATATTGCGTAAGGTCTATGTTACTTTTCATTTGTGATTCGTAAAAACGCACGACTTAAAATTTAGTGAGATTTCATGAGATACATAATAATAATATTCATACAATACAGGTCCGCATGAACAATTTTCAAGGGCATTTCAAGGGGTGATGGAATGCTCTCTAACTTTCAAGGGTTTTCAAACACCTTTTTGGCCAGGTTAAAACGTAAAGGGGGTTCAAGGGTCAGTCAGTTAGTTGGTCTACTATAGTCCCGTCAACAGCTATGGTCATCTCAGGACTGTCACCGCGTAAAGTTCGACCACGTGTTACAAAACACACGTCACTTATTAACGTTCAAAAACCTGAAAACATAACAAAAAATATAGTACAATTCATCACATGACACTCCATCATTGCACCCTATAGCACATAAGTCCACACAGTGCTGGAAACGTTCAGCCATTCCGCTGTATTTATCGGATCCAGGTAAACCAACCAGTATAAAAGGACAACAAACACATGCCATATTGTACGGATCCAGGTAAACCAACCAGTTTAAAAGGACAACAAACACATGCCATATCGTACGGATCCAGGTAAACCAACCAGTATAAAAGGACAACAAACACATGCCATATTGTACGGATCCAGGTAAACCAACCAGTTTAAAAGGACAACAAACACATGCCATATCGTACGGATCCAGGTAAACCAACCAGTATAAAAGGACAACAAACACATGCCATATCGTACGGATCCAGGTAAACCAACCAGTATAAAAGGACAACAAACACATGCCATATCGTACGGATCCAGGTAAACCAACCAGTTTAAAAGGACAACAAACACATGCCATATTGTACGGATCCAGGTAAACCAACCAGTATAAAAGGACAACAAACACATGCCATATTGTACGGATCCAGGTAAATCAACCAGTATAAAAGGACAACAAACACATGCCATATTGTACGGATCCAGGTAAACCAACCAGCTTAAAAGGACAACAAACACATGCCATATTGTACGGATCCAGGTAAATCAACCAGTTTAAAAGGACAACAAACACATGCCATATTGTACGGATCCAGGTAAACCAACCAGTATAAAAGGACAACAAACACATGCCATATTGTACGGATCCAGGTAAACCAACCAGTTTAAAAGGACAACAAACACATGCCATATTGTACGGATCCAGGTAAACCAACCAGCTTAAAAGGACAACAAACACATGCCATATTGTACGGATCCAGGTAAACCAACCAGCTTAAAAGGACAACAAACACATGCCATATTGTACGGACTACAGGGCGATACTTTTTCCTCAACTGAGAACCCTGCACCTTAAAATCATGTGTTACGCCTAGTGTATGACTGAAATCTGATTAAACGAAGTTGTGAATTCTATTCATATCGTGCCTATTAAGATCAATTATCAAACCAAAATCGTAA
>CM065696.1:3078766-3121266 GCA_017654935.2 Phymorhynchus buccinoides | reverse complement strand
AGAGAATAGGGATTTTTGTATGTGCTTTTCTAGAGACTTAGATAAAGCTGATAAAATAGAAATAGGTCGATAATTAGAAGGGATTTTGTGTGTGTGTGCGTGTGTGTGTGTTTGTATGTGTGTGTGTGTGTGTCACTGTGTATGTGTGTGTCACTGTGTGTGTGTGTGTGTGTCACTGTGTATGTGTGTGTGTGTGTGCACACGCGCACATGTGTGTGTGCACACGCGCACATGTGTGTGTTCAAGGATTTTTTTGCTTTCTTCGGGATAGCAGATCTTCAGATTGTCAATGTCAGTGGACCCGGGTCATTGACCCATTTTGACAATGATTTGACCCCTCATTTTGTACAGCCAAGGGTCATCTGACCCTCGGAGTCTGCAATAAAATCTACATTTAATACTAGAGTGACACATTACTACTGGCCCATTGGTGTTTTTAAATCGACCCACCATTTTCTTAAATTAAGTGTCATAATTATAACCCATGAAGTTTAAAAACAATCTGAAGCTCTGGCTAGTGAAAATGTGTTCGGGCGAGTACATTTTTTAACTTACTCGGCCGGAGGGCTAGTGAATGCTTTAAAGTTTGTCCAGCCCTGTAATAGCAAAAACATCTGTGATATGTTGTTGTTGATGTACCCTGGCTAAAAGACTCCAGGGATCATCCCTACAGTCAAAGCAATTGAACACTATGGTACAAATGCATCAGATAGGGATGAGAACATTACATTTGTGACCGGTTTTAATTACCCCGCCACATGGGCAGCCACACTCCGTCTTCAGGGATTTTGGAGACTGGTGATGTTATGCTAGGAGCTTGTCAAGGCTGATCCCCACATAACTATGCAGAGCATAACAACATTTTGATGTAGCCTTGGTGTTCTAGCCTATGTCAATTGGTCTGACATAGGCTTAAGCCAAGGCAAATCTGCGATATGATCTGTGGGTTTTTTTCATGACATCACATGTAGAAAATCCCATAGGCCTCCAGCTTTGTTTGTTGTGATTGACAATGACGTTTGATTTAGGATGCATTTTTCATTCGCTCCCAGTGCTAGTCATGTGGATTAGTTGGCCTCTGGCGATCCTCACACGTACACACACGCACACACAGTGACACACACACACGCACACACAGTGACACACACACACACACACACACACACAGAGTGACACACACACACACACACACACACACACACACACACAGTGACACACACACACACAGTGACACACACAGTGACACACACACACACAGTGACACACACACACAGTGACACACACACATAGGAAGACAGAAAACGCACAGGCCTTTGTGCACATGACTTGCTTTAACGGCAGACACAGTGAAAAAGCTCTAAAAATAGACAAACACATGGCAGGGTTCTTGGCAGTGAATGTGTTTACATTTAGTGGGAGTGTAGAGTGATGTGCTAGAAGAGGTCAGACTTATCCACTTAAGACCTACTTCTCTTAAGACATTGCCCTTCTTTGTAAGTATTAAAATTGCCTCCCTTATACAACTCCCTCCCACTTAAGACCTTATGTTGGATGATTTGTCAAGGTCTTAAAAGGGAGGAATCAGGATGATGAAACACAAGATGAGAAAGAAGTTCTGGCCTGCTGTAGGAAACATTGGAGGAAGCTTGTGAACATATGTTCAAGATTCTTCAGCCTTGGTGACAGAGCCAGATAACACCAGAGAGTTCCTCTCTGATAACACCCGTTCAGCCAACCCCCACGAAGCCCGCAGTCAGAGAGAGCAAGAGAGAGAGCCCAGCGCAAATGGAAAACCAACGCGAGCAGACGACCGCCTACAACAGAGAACATCTCAGCACACTCTCTGATCTCAGCCAGCCAAAGTGTGCCGCGGAAACGTAGGCTAGCCTACAGAGACAAAAAGCAGAGTCCAGCACTGCCAGAAAGCAGCAAGAAATTCGCCCAAACAGAAGCAAGATAAAAGAAGAATGCCAAACTGCAGACCCACGCCGTGGAGAGAGAGAGAGAGAGAGAGAGAGAGAGAGAGTGAGAGAGAGAGAGAGAGAGAGAGAGAGAGAGAGAGAGAGAGAGAGAGAGAGAGAGAGAGAGAGAGAGAGAGAGAGAGAGAGGGTAGGTCAGCAAGTAATGCATGAAAAACAAAAACAAATGTACAGTATAGGTTCAAGTGTTCATTCCCTACGATACTCTATGGACTACCCAGGATTGGGAGGCTTCGCCTTGCGTTGCTTTTCATGAGGCGGTCGCGTAAGGGAAAAAAATCCAACTCTGCCCCCCCCAAAAAAAAACCAACAACCTTACAAGGGAGGTTCCACTGTATTAGGCCACGTACACACATAAGCGGACATTCCATGTGGAAACCTGTGCGTAATCCATAAATAAGTGAAATAAAGAACAGAAAAGATTTGCGCACGTGTCCGAATACACCCTATATGCGTAAACTTTTATCCTTCTTTCTTCCACTTATTTAGGGTTCGCCGTACGGAACTTACGCGTCTAATGTGAACCCGGCCTAATCCTTATTGTTATCAGGGCATTGTATTAGTTCATGTTATCAGAAAGCACTCATTATCCCATGAGTTATTGCGGCATTGCATTGCATCATGTTATTAGAAAGCACTCACTATCCCATGAGTTATTGCGGCATTGCATTGCATCATGTTATCAGAAAGCACTCACTATCTGTGAGTTATTGCGGCATTGCATTGCATCATGTTATCAGAAAGCACTCACTATCCCATGAGTTATTGCGGCATTGCATTGCATCATGTTATCAGAAAGCACTCACTATCCCATGAGTTATTGCGGCATTGCATTGCATCATGTTATCAGAAAGCACTCACTAATCTGTGAGTTATTGCGGCATTGCATCGCATCATGTTATCAGAAAGCACTCACTATTCTGTGAGTTATTGCGGCATTGCATCGCATCATGTTATCAGAAAGCACTCACTCAGCTGTGAGTTATTGCGGCATTGCATCACATCATGTTATCAGAAAGCACTCACTATTCTGTGAGTTATTGCGGCATTGCATTGCATCATGTTATCAGAAAGCACTCACTCAGCTGTGAGTTATTGCGGCATTGCATTGCATCATGTTATCAGAAAGCACTCACTCAGCTGTGAGTTATTGCGGCATTGCATCGCATCATGTTATCAGAAAGCACTCACTCAGCTGTGAGTTATTGCGGCATTGCATCGCATCATGTTATCAGAAGGCACTCACTCAGCTGTGAGTTATTGCGGCATTGCATCGCATCATGTTATCAGAAAGCACTCACTATCCCATGAGTTATTGCGGCATTGCATTGCATCATGTTATCAGAAAGCACTCACTCAGCTGTGAGTTATTGCGGCATTGCATTGCATCATGTTATCAAAAAGCACTCACTATCCCATGAGTTATTGCGGCATTGCATTGCATCATGTTATCAAAAAGCACTCACTATCCCATGAGTTATTGCGGCATTGCATTGCATCATGTTATCAGAAAGCACTCACTATTCCATGAGTTATTGCGGCATTGCATTGCATCATGTTATCAGAAAGCACTCACTATCCCATGAGTTATTGCGGCATTGCATTGCATCAAGTTATCAGAAAGCACTCACTAATCTGTGAGTTATTGCGGCATTGCATCGCATCAAGTTATCAGAAAGCACTCACTCAGCTGTGAGTTATTGCGGTATTGCACTGCATCATGTTATCAGAAAGCACTCACTATTCCATGAGTTATTGCGGCATTGCATTGCATCAACTTATCAGAAAGCACTCACTAATCTGTGAGTTATTGCGGCATTGCATCGCATCATGTTATCAGAAAGCACTCACTATCCCATGAGTTATTGCGGCATTGCATTGCATCAACTTATCAGAAAGCACTCACTAATCTGTGAGTTATTGCGGCATTGCATCGCATCATGTTATCAGAAAGCACTCACTAATCTGTGAGTTATTGCGGCATTGCATCGCATCATGTTATCAGAAAGCACTCACTATTCCATGAGTTATTGCGGCATTGCATTGCATCAAGTTATCAGAAAGCACTCACTAATCTGTGAGTCATTGCGGGCGTACACGGTGATGCCATGAATGATGTAGTTTTTATCCCACTGCAGCTCCCAGCTGGGCTTATTGTCTCCCGAGGCAGTGTGGATGCAGTTTCCTGCGGTGTAATTGGTGATGACGTCATGGTTGATGGCCGCTCGGCAGTCGTTTGGCTTCAGTTTGGTGTCGGTATTAGAGTGATTAGAGCTCTGGCTGCAAACTCCCTCCTGGGCGACATTCTCTGTGGCAGACAACAGAAGAAATAAACAAACACAACAGAGCGTTAGGTTAAAATCCTATTGCAGAGGCCTTCACCATTAGGAACGATTTCCACTAAATAAAATGTTGTCCTGGTTCAGAGTAAGAAGAGGATTTTGATTGAGGTAATCAACTACCTACAATGCACCAAAAATAAGCTATACCTGCAAGTTCAAATACTGTGCCATATTAAGATATAACACTGGCACATTTTCTTACTGATTTCTGCAAGAGCCAGGGCACTGTCCTATTGGTGTCTCTTGTCTCAGGACAGTTTGTCCTGTTGATTTCTGCAAGAGCCAGGGCACTGTCCTGTTGGTGTCTCTTGTCTCAGTGCAGTTTGTCCTGTTGATTTCTGCAAGAGCCAGGACACTGTCCTGTTGGTGTCTCTTGTCTCAGGACAGTTTGTCCTATTGATTTCTGCAAGAGCCAGGACACTGTCCTATTGGTGTCTCTTGTCTCAGGACAGTTTGTCCTGTTGATTTCTGCAAGAGCCAGGACACTGTCCTGTTGGTGTCTCTTGTCTCAGTGCAGTTTGTCCTATTGATTTCTGCAAGAGCCAGGACACTGTCCTGTTGGTGTCTCTTGTCTCAGGACAGTTTGTCCTGTTGATTTCTGCAAGAGCCAGGACACTGTCCTGTTGGTGTCTCTTGTCTCAGTGCAGTTTGTCCTATTGATTTCTGCAAGAGCCAGGACACTGTCCTATTGGTGTCTCTTGTCTCAGGACAGTTTGTCCTATTGATTTCTGCAAGAGCCAGGACACTGTCCTGTTGGTGTTTCTTGTCTCAGTGCAGTTTGTCCCATCATCACTTTTCCGTCCTCAGTATGTCACTGATAATCATAGTCTTAATATTAACCTGAATAGAGGCAACCTTTGGGTGAAATTAGATATTTCAGATCAGTAGATCTCTATGATTTAACCATCATTGGCACATTAGATGCTGCACCAGGGGTGTAAACTTACTATGATACGCATTAAGAAGGGTCCTTTTCAACCATGATAGTTGATAATACAATAATAACAGTAGTACTTAATCCACCCAAACCAATCTGCATAGATCTGTACATCTCATTTTTAAAGTTAAAAGCAGAATCTTCTTCTTCTTCATCTGTGTTCCCAGGCCAAAAGGCCATAATAGGTAAAGTATGTGTCCGTTTTCAGTTTTCACTGGTCTCTCCGCTGCAAACAGCCGACACATTCCGATTTCGGAGGAACTCAAAGGATAAAAGTTATTTGAATTTTTTTTTTTTTAAGGCAGGAGAATGGGCCAATAAGTCAGAAAGATAGTACTAGTAGATGACAACAGTAAGCAAAGGAAAAAAAGCTTCCAGGTGGGGGAATTATTGTTATGAAGGATTAGAGAAAGTTACAAGCACAAAACTTCTAGAAAGTGGGGGAATTATGTTTACGAAAGACTCCCCGGTATCCCCACGGGGAGAGACTCGTGGAGGGGGTGGGGTCGTCCGAAAGCAGAATCAATTATAAATCTAAGATTATAGAGATATAAAAATAATATAAACACCATTTAAATAGAGCGAGATATTTCGAGGGTACCAGCCCTCTAGCTGTTTATCGATCCATAGACAAATAAACAGATCAGTAAGAATAAGTCCTTGGAAGGCCTATATTACTTCCTTGATCTGAAACACAGCCTTAGTTAACCAGCTGCGAAGCCAAAGCCTGTTAGTGTTTCCAGGGCTTTCTGTTTGTTCCTAACTATCATGAAAGCCTGTTAATGTTTTCAGGGCTTTCCGTTTGTTCTTATCTGACTATCATGAAAGCCTGTTAATGTTTTCAAGGCTGACTATCATGAAAGCCTGTTAATGTTTTCAGGGCTTTCCGTTTGTTCACGACTATCGTGAAAGCCTGTTAACGTTTTCAGGGCTTTCTGTTAATTCCCAATTATCATGAAAGCCTGTTAATGTTTTCAGGGCTTTCCGTTTGTTCCTATCTGACTATCGCGAAAGCCTGTTAATGTTTTTTTAAGGCTTTTTGCTTGTTCCTATCTGACTATCGCCAAAGCCTGTTAATGTTTTCAGGGCTTTTTGCTTGTTCCCGACTATTGCGAAAGCCCGTTAATGTTTTTAGGGCTTTCTGTTTGTTCCTGACTATCGCGAAAGCCTGTTAATGTTTTCAGGGCTTTCTGTTTGTTCCTATCTGACTAACGTGAAAGCCTGTTAATATTTTCAGGGCTTTCTGTATGTTCCTGACTATCATGAAAGCCTGTTAATGTTTTCAGGGCTTTCTGTTTGTTCCCAACTATCGTGAAAGCCTGTTAACATTAACTAACATTAACTTAATGTCTTCAGGGCTTTCTGTTTGTTCCTATCTGACTATCATGAAAGCCTGTTAATGTTTTCAGGGCTTTCTGTTTGTTCCTATCTGACTATCATGAAAGCCTGTTAATGTTTTCAGGGCTTTCTGTTTGTTCCTATCTGACTATCATGAAAGCCTGTTAATATTTTCAGGGCTTTCTGTTTGTTCCCGACTATCATGAAAGCCTGTTAATGTCTTCAGGGCTTTCTGTATGTTCCTGACTATCATGAAAGCCTGTTAATGTTTTCAGGGCTTTCTGTTTGTTCCTATCTGACTATCATGAAAGCCTGTTAATGTCTTCAGGGCTTTCTGTTTGTTCCTATCTGACTATCATGAAAGCCTGTTAATGTTTTCAGGGCTTTCTGTTTGTTCCTATCTGACTATCATGAAAGCCTGTTAATATTTTCAGGGCTTTCTGTTTGTTCCCGACTATCATGAAAGCCTGTTAATGTCTTCAGGGCTTTCTGTATGTTCCTGACTATCATGAAAGCCTGTTAATGTTTTCAGGGCTTTCTGTTTGTTCCTATCTGACTATCGTGAACGCCTGTTATTACGGTGTTAATGCTTTCAGGGCATTCTGTTTGTTCCTATCTAATATATATCTATTGTCTATTTATGACTATCTAGCTAGGTGAACATGAAAACGTTTGAACGGATGGACCTAGCAGGCTCAAATGTTGCATGCGGATAGGTATTTAGGATACATAGGCCAAGTTAAAAAATGAAGGTCATTGGTCAAAGGTCAAGGTCACTGGAGCCAAAAATACTGCAGCACACCTGCTTTTCTCTAGTATGCGAGCTAGTTGAGATCCTCACTTGCGCAGGGGTACTGTAAAGTGCAGGTGAAGACTGCTTGACCGGACTTTATTTTCAGGGGTGTTTGTCTCTTTGTTCCTGCAAGGTCACTGGACCCCAACATGCTGCTGTGTGGCTGGTTGATGTAGCATGTTCACACTCTAGTGTTTGAATTTTGTCCAAAGCTACACACTTAACAACAGAATTAATTCATTCATGAATGCAATTAATGAATTAATCTTCTTCTTCTTCTTTGATCGCTGACAGTTTCCTGTCAATGATGAGTGCAGATGCGTCATGCTGCCGTTATGCGCCTAAGAAATAATTAGGCCCAGCATGTCCGACTTCGGCTGGAGGACATTTTTAAAAAAATGCTTATAGACAAAAGGGCAGGTGAATGGACTGGAAGGGCAAACAAAATAGATGACAGCAAGCAAAGGGAAAAGGCAGAGTCAAATAGAGTGACAGTTTAGAGGAAGTTACGAGCATAGAACTTCCAGAAGGCGGGGGAACTATTTATAAATTATACAAAAGACACCCCCGGTATCCCCACGGGGGGATGAATTAATCATAATGATCTCTTTAATTTTTCAATCAAATAGATTCTGCAAAGTTGGAATTTAGTAAAATTAGTGATTATTAAGGCACAAATCAAATAAATGTTTTGCTTTTCACCCCTGTATAAGGTACATCTTAAGGTAGAGGGGGGGGGTCCTGAAACTGGTGTTGAACCATTGTGGTGCATAAATGTGACACTGGCAGTGAAAGGGTTAAAACAACATGCCGTTTGTTGAATTGGTACAGCAGGGTCAAGGGGTACGGCCCGTGTTTCACATTCTCCAGGTGCTAATATTCACATTTCTTCCCGTCAAGAACGATAATTTCAAATTTGTAACGGAAAAGAACATAAATCTAAGATTATAGACATAAAAAAATAAAAACACCATTTAAATAGAGTGAGATATAATTTTGAGTCACGGTCATGGTCCACCCCATCTTGGAGTATGCAAGCCCCATCTGGGACCCCCACAACAAAGGCAGCATTGAAGCTATTGAGAAGGTCCTGAAATGTGCTGCAAGATGGGTGGCCTGCGAGTACCGGCATACAACCAGAACCACAGAGCTCCTGAAAAAACTGAAATGGCCTCTTCTCCAGACCCGCCAAACTGAAATCCAACTGACCACCTTCTATAAGTTCCACACAGGCCTTCTCACAATCAACTCCAAACATCTCCCTACAAAAGAAAAGTCTCCGCCAGTCACACTCTGCCGCCTATGACATTCCCAGCCATAGAACCCAGTACCGTAAAACCACATTCTTTCCTCACAGAGTCACACTATCCCGTAATGGAACAGCCTTCCTCAGCAAGTTGCCACCACCCCGACATTGGAGGCATTCAAAACAGCCCTCCATAAACACCTCCACCAAACCACCCTGCCTCAGTCACCTCCCCCTCCCCCCCCATGTCCCAACCACACATTAAACTAGGGAATTAGGGCCATAGATCAAAGTAGCACTTGGTAAATAAAAGGCAGGAGCTGTGCCGGTCGGGGTTCGACCCCAGGGGCCGCTACAGTAGCCAGATTGGTCTTGCCTAGATAAGTGTGAAAGGTCTGTGGTCCTCTGCATGCAAGATGTGTGACCTACTGGCCCGGATGTCTCTGGCTAGACCGGGGTACGGTCATGTACGACTTTTAACTCGTCTTTCCCTCTGTCACATATCTCTCCCTGCTGTGCCCCCCCCCCCCCCCCCCCCCCCCTTTTTTAAAAATAATTTCATAAACATTCAATGATTCATCTGCAACAGTGCCGTACCCATAGCCGGGATAAACCCGCTATGTACCAGGCCCATTGTCATTGTGTCCCAGGCTTAATCTTTTTTTTCGTTTTTTTTTGTCGTCGTCGGTTTTTTACCCGTGAGTGCGGTGAATACGAGTATGTCTTAATTTGCTTTTATGAGCGTGTTTCTCTATTTTTGAATGTTTGTGAACCTTGTGTGTACCTATATGTATACTTTACTTTTGCGGTCATTGTGAATGTGTAACTTGTTTATGTAAATTCAAAATTGATTTTTTTAATGTAATCTGATTGTAAATTGTTATTTTATTATGTATATGTATTTTATTTATATTTAGTTTAATATGTACATATTTCTTTTGTGTGCGCATGTGTATGTGTGTGTGTGTGTAAGAATGTGAAGGATAGTGTGGAGGTATGTAAGCGGTTGTTTTTAATATGAATAATTATAGGGCAATTGTAAAGCGCTTAGAGCTTAAAGGTGAAGCGCTATATAAATTTTCTTAAATAATAATAATAATATATGTCCCACTTTCCAGGCCCGATATCATCTTCCTGCAGTAGACAACCACCATCATCCTTTTATCGTTTTGATGGTTCTGTTGTGAGTTCTTCTTCGCCTTAGGCAGCCAACTTCAACACGCTGAAGATTCTGCTGCACTGTGACTTTAAGGCCATGCACTTTATTAAAGGATGGTTATAAAATAAAATAAAATATTTACTTGTTGTCAAATCCTAATGAAATTTATGTCACTGGAAAGAGCCCGACAAGACCTTTAAAATGATACCCAACTTATCAAAATCGGTCAAAAATTGAAAAAGTTACGACGTTTTAAAATGATAGCTTTTTTTTTTACATGAGCTATATAAGAAAAAGTTGATCAAGGCTATTACCGTATCAAGGTTTGGATGAATCAAACAGCCATAACTTCTTTTTTTTTTACCAATAAACAAAACATTGGTACCAAAATAAAGCTTATTCAAAGGGGCAACATCAACCCCAAACATGGGAACAAAACAGTCTTCTAACACCGATGTTTTAAGTGGTATTCCCCAGGGTAGCATCCTGGGCCCAGTACTTTTTACAGTTTTTATAAATGATCTCCCAGAAGACATACAAAGTGCATGTAAGATATTTGCAGATGATACTAAGGTGTATAATCGTTCCCAAAATTCAGATGTACTGCAAAACGATATTAACAGACTCATAGAATGGTCAGAGAAGTGGAATTTATATTTTAACGCAGGAAAATGCAAGGTCATGCACGCGGGGTACAATAATCCAAGTAAAGCATATGAAATTACTCATGGCTCATCTAAGCATGTTTTAGATACTTGTACAGAGGAGAAGGACCTAGGGGTTATATTTGATTCAAAACTCAAATTTGATAAGCACATCACAACAGCGATAAATAAAGCCAGTAGGATGCTGGGCTTGATCAGAAGGAGTTTTAAAAACTTAAATAAAGAGGTGTTCATAAATCTTTACAAATGTTTAATACGGCCTCATCTTGAGTATGGCAATATAATTTGGAATCCCTTTCTTAAACGACAGTCCAGTGCAATTGAGAAGGTACAGAGGAGAGCAACCAAACTGATAAAATCCATGAAAAATTTGGATTATGAGGACAGGCTAAGTAAATTAGACTTGCCATCTTTAAAATACAGAAGACTAAGGGGAGATTTGATAAATGCTTACAAGATTCTTCAAGGCACTGACAATACTAACAAAGGCTTGTTTCACTTGTCTAACGAAATTAGAACCCGTAATAGTGAACTTAAGATCCTAACCAGGTACAGCAGAACTAACATTAGAAAAAACTTTTTTTCTAACAGAGTCACCCAATATTGGAACAACCTCCCTGCACATACTAAACTGGCCTCAGATACTAACAAATTCAAAAACCTCCTAGACAGTGATCCAAAAATTGCCCTGTTAAAGTACATCCATGATTAGTGCATCAAAATGGATGCTAAAAACCGCCACAGCAATTGCCAAACTAACCAAAAGGAAGGACGCATTGAGAGGCTGCAAGGCCTGGTCGTCCAAATACCTGACCTGACCATTAGACAGATTAGGCTTAAGCTTTTTGTGCGACTCACAAGATCGCAACATCAACATCAACATGGCAGAAAACAACATGTCGGACAGGCTTCGACGTAACACCTCCCGACTTGTGGAGAACTTGAGCAGCATTGAGATTTATTCTAGATGCACCAAATTTGGTGTACTTGTAGAAAAATAATTAAATGTAACTAAGTATTTGTTTAAAAAAAGCAAGTAGTTACCGTTCAGAAATGGTAAACAAATGAACTGGACCCAAATATTGGATCGCTTGTCTCTCGCGATCGGCTGTCTTCGCGTAAAAAAAAGATCGTTCCCGAATGACCGGGTAGGTGTCTGCTTCCAGAAAAAACAACTTGGATGGTCAGCGCCAAGAATAACCATCAATAAAAACAAGCAAAGGAAGTGACTGTTTGGCACATGGCTAAAATCGGTGTTCAGGATTTTGACAGGAAAAATCTCTGCGGTTTGACCTAATTCCGTCGTTTATTAATTATCATAATTATTATGTCCCCAAAGTGGGACATTTTCACTTATGCCATGAACCAAAATCCACAAGAGAAACTTGAAGAGAAAAAAAATCGAACCTGATTTACTCCATCTCTCAGATCTAACTATTCTATTCAATTACCGTTCACTGGTTGACCTGTTATAATCGTCTTCTACCCAAGAAGCCACGCCCAGTAGTATAAAAAAAATGGCGCCAAGTTTCAAGGGAAATCACTCTACAAAAGAGGAGCAGAAAGAGCTTGGCGTGAGAATTTGTTTTACGTCCTCCCGGCCTAAGCCATCCATATGGGACATTTCTTTTTATAAAGTTACGGAAGGAGCTTGGCTATGTAGTAGTAGTAGTAGTACAGTTGAACCCGTTTATAAGAAACCCGCTTATAAGAAAGCAATTTTTCCCCTTGGCCGAACTCCTTCTTTCTTTAACCCTTTGGTCCGTCTTCAGACAAGCCAACTGAACAAGCACAGTGTGGTCAGACACTTCCAGTTCTAGCTTTAACCCTTTGGTCCGTCTTCAGACAAGCCAACTGAACAAGCACAGTGTGGACAGACACTTCCAGTTCTAGCTTTAACCCTTTGGTCCGTCTTCAGACAAGCCAACTGAACAAGCACAGTGTGGTCAGACACTTCTAGCTTTAACCCTTTTGTCCGTCTTCAGACAAGCCAACTGAACAAGCACAGTGTGGTCAGACACTTACTTCTAGCTTTAACCCTTTGGTCCGTCTTCAGACAAGCACAGTGTGGTCAGACACTTCCAGTTCTAGCTTTAACCCTTTGGTCCGTCTTCAGACAAGCCAACTGAACAAGCACAGTGTGGTCAGACACTTCCAGTTCTAGCTTTAACCCTTTGGTCCGTCTTCAGACAAGCCAACTGAACAAGCACAGTGTGGTCAGACACTTACTTCTAGCTTTAACCCTTTGGTCCGTCTTCAGACAAGCCAACTGAACAAGCACAGTGTGATCAGACACTTCCAGTTCTAGCTTTAACCCTTTGGTCCGTTTTCAGACAAGCCAACTGAACAAGCACAGTGTGGACAGACACTTCCAGTTCTAGCTTTAACCCTTTGGTCCGTCTTCAGACAAGCCAACTGAACAAGCACAGTGTGGTCAGACACTTACTTCTAGCTTTAACCCTTTGGTCCGTCTTCAGACAAGCCAACTGAACAAGCACAGTGTGGTCAGACACTTACTTCTAGCTTTAACCCTTTGATCCGTCTTCAGACAAGTCAACTGAACAAGCAGTGTGATCAGACACTTCTAGATTTAACCCTTTGGTCCGTCTTCAGACAAGCCAACTGAACAAGCACAGTGTGGTCAGACACTTACTTCTAGCTTTAACCCTTTGATCCGTCTTCAGACAAGTCAACTGAACAAGCAGTGTGATCAGACACTTCTAGATTTAACCCTTTGGTCCGTCTTCAGACAAGCCAACTGAACAAGCACAGTGTGGTCAGACACTTCTAGCTTTAACCCTTTGGTCCGTCTTCAGACAAGTCAACTGAACAAGCACAGTGTGATCAGACACTTCTAGCTTTAACCCTTTGGTCCGTCTTCAGACAAGCCAACTGAACAAGCACAGTGTGGTCAGACACTTCTAGCTTTAACCCTTTGATCCGTCTTCAGACAAGCCAACTGAACAAGCACAGTGTGGTCAGACACTTCTAGCTTTAACCCTTTGATCCGTCTTCAGACAAGCCAACTGAACAAGCACAGTGTGGTCAGACACTTCTAGCTTTAATAATAATAATAATAATGAATATTTAGGGCGCTTAATCTTAACAAAAGCCCTAAGCGCTTACAATCATGATAAAAACAATACTAACAAAATGAAAAGCTGGACAACACACAAAACACTCACACGAACTTAAGGTCAAACACACACACACACACACACACACACACACCACACACACACACACACACACACACACACACACACACACACACACACACACCAACAAAACACACACACACACGCACGCACACGCACACACACACATGACTCAACGGATAACCTTTGCAGGAGGAGGATGAGAAAGATTATGTTTTGGTCCGTCTTCAGACAAGTCAACTGAACAAGCACAGTGTGATCAGACACTTCTAGCTTTAACCCTTTGGTCCGTCTTCAGACAAGCCAACTGAACAAGCACAGTGTGGTCAGACACTTCTAGCTTTAACCCTTTGGTCCGTCTTCAGACAAGCCAACTGAACAAGCACAGTGTGGTCAGACACTTCTAGCTTTAACCCTTTGGTCCGCACGCCTGTTTGCTGATGATACTATCTGCCATCAGGACATTCAAGCTTCCACTGATCAGGACCTACTTCAGGACGATCTTGACAGACTTGCCTCATGGGAAGACCGTTGGAAAATGGCTTTCCACCCCCAGAAATGCTCTGTCCTACATGCGACCAGGCGCAGAAAGACACTGGAGAAGGCCTATATCCTTCACGGACACCAGCTCCAGTGCGTGCCCCATGCAAAGTACTTGGGTGTCACGATTTCTGCTGATCTTAGGTGGGACACCCAAGTGAATGACATGGTCAGCAGGGCAAACAAAAGTCTGGGATTCCTGAGGAGGGCCTTGAAAGTGAACAACAAAAAAGTCAAGGAACAGGCCTTCAAAGCTATGGTGCGTCCCCTCCTGGAATACGCCAGTCCAGTCTGGGACCCCCACAACAAGAGCAGCATTGACGCCATCGAAAAAGTCCAGAGCTGAGCTGCAAGATGGGTGGCCCGAGACTACCGTCATCATCCTTATTATCATCAAGATGATCATCACTATTAATTTCATCATGATGAAATGGAATACCCCAACAGGGAGGCTTTTCCTTCAAGCCAGTGCAGTGTGACAGCCTCTCGCAACAGCTGCCATTTTTTGCCATCACATTACAGTCAGACAAGTCAACTGAACAAGCACAGTGTGATCAGACACTTCTAGCTTTAACCCTTTGGTCCGTTTTCAGACAAGCCAACTGAACAAGCACAGTGTGGTCAGACACTTCTAGCTTTAACCCTTTGGTCCGTTTTCAGACAAGCCAACTGAACAAGCACAGTGTGGTCAGACACTTCTAGCTTTAACCCTTTGATCCGTCTTCAGACAAGCCAACTGAACAAGCACAGTGTGATCAGACACTTCCAGCTTTAACCCTTTGATCCGTCTTCAGACAAGTCAACTGAACAAGCACAGTGTGATCAGACACTTCCAGCTTTAACCCTTTGGTCCGTCTTCAGACAAGCCAACTGAACAAGCACAGTGTGATCAGACACTTCCAGCTTTAACCCTTTGATCCGTCTTCAGACAAGTCAACTGAACAAGCACAGTGTGATCAGACACTTCCAGCTTTAACCCTTTGGTCCGTCTTCAGACAAGTCAACTGAACAAGCACAGTATGGTCAGACACTTCTAGCTTTAACCCTTTGGTCCGTCTTCAGACAAGCCAACTGAACAAGCACAGTGTGGTCAGACACTTCCAGCTTTAACCCTTTTGTCCGTCTTCAGACAAGCCAACTGAACAAGCACAGTGTGGTCAGACACTTCTAGCTTTAACCCTTTGGTCCGTCTTCAGACAAGTCAACTGAACAAGCACAGTGTGATCAGACTCTTCTAGCTTTAACCCTTTGGTCCGTCTTCAGACAAGCCAACTGAGAAGCACAGTGTGATCAGACTCTTCTAGCTTTAACCCTTTGGTCCGTCTTCAGACAAGCCAACTGAGAAGCACAGTGTGGTCAGACACTTCTAGCTTTAACCCTTTGGTCCGTCTTCAGACAAGTCAACTGAACAAGCACAGTGTGATCAGACACTTCTAGCTTTAACCCTTTGGTCCGTCTTCAGACAAGCCAACTGAGAAGCACAGTGTGGTCAGACACTTCTAGCTTTAACCCTTTGGTCCGTCTTCAGACAAGCCAACTGAACAAGCACAGTGTGGTCAGACACTTCTAGCTTTAACCCTTTGGTCCGTCTTCAGACAAGCCAACTGAACAAGCACAGTGTGATCAGACACTTCTAGCTTTAACCCTTTGGTCCGTCTTCAGACAAGCCAACTGAGAAGCACAGTGTGATCAGACACTTCTAGCTTTAACCCTTTGGTCCGTCTTCAGACAAGCCAACTGAACAAGCACAGTGTGATCAGACACTTCTAGCTTTAACCCTTTGGTCCGTCTTCAGACAAGCCAACTGAACAAGCACAGCTTATAAGAAAGCAATTTCCCCCCCCCCCCCCCCCCCCCCCGGCCGAACTCCTTCTTTCTTATGTATTATCAAAACTCGGATATAAGAAAACCGCTTATAAGAAAACCCAGTTATAAGGAAGCAAATTCGTTCTCCCATCCGCGATGTAAACTCGGATATAAGAAAATGATTTCATACAAGGGAGTTGGTTTGCAGTTCATTTTCTTATAAGCGGTTTGATTTTCTTATAAGCGATTTTTTAAAAATTAGGGCATGAACTGAATTGATGTTCCAAAAAGTGCAGTGTTCCAACAAAACAAACAAAAGAGGAAAATTTACGTCAGAGCAGCTACGTCACAGACACTATAACCTTAATATAGAAAGATACAGCCGAATCCGCTTATACGAAACTCGCTTATAAGAAAACCTTATAATGAAGAAAACAAATTTCCCTGCCGAACTTCTTCTTTCTTATCTATGATCAAAACTCAGATATAAGAAACTCGCTTATAAGAAAACTCGATTATATAGCATGCAAATTCCTTCTCCCATCTGCAATGGAAACTTGGACATAAGAAAAGTATGTCATACAAGAGAGTTGGTTTTCAATCAAATAAAATAAAAATACACTTGTGGCGGTGCCATAGCCGATGAGGTTTAACTGAGGCGTGGTCACCGCTACAGCTATCTGCATTAATTTAAAAAATCGGGACTTTACTGGTTTCGTACTGCCTCTGGGCATTGCCTCCAGTATTGTTCCCACCATATTTGTATTTACAAATGTCCCATATGTACAGTGGAGTCCAACTATAACGAACTCGCTTTTAACGAAATTTCGCGATTAACGAACTGACTTCAATTTCCCGGCAAATGCCCTTCTATTTGTCACTTGCAAAGCCATGGGTATAACGAACAAAAAATCCTTTTGAAATAACGAACATCCGCTTTTTACGAACACATGTTCTACGCCCCAGGATAATTTTATTTACTTGGAAAAATAGCCTATAACGAACTCAGCCTGTGCGATGCGCTGCAAAAACCTAGGCCTTCAAACTCCAAGCTAGAACGTGTTGTCAAGAGGAAGGAAGTTGGAAAATATGAACTGCGCATGCGTGAACTCATTTAGATTCACATTGGGTTGTCTGCTAGGCCTAGGCTTCCTACAGATCATTCGGTTTCTCAAGGTCGCTTTACAATTCGCGCTCAAAATAAAGATAGAAAAGTTTGTGAAAGCCTATAACAAACTAAATTTGTGTGATGTGTTGTCACTTAATGGACAAACTTGTTGAAAAGTGTGCCAAAACAGATCAGCGTCAGACAACACTGCTGAACTTTTCAAGCCTTGTACATCCCGTGATTAAGACAGACGATCCAAACTGGTCAAGTTTATGTTTTCGGTTATCATTGGTGAGTGTTTGAACTGTTTTTGTTTTCAACATACATTGTACATGTACATGTATAACGAAATCCTGATACAACGAACTGAGTCTGTGTTCCGTTAAAATTCGTTTTACCCGGACTCCACTGTATCTGATTCAGACCAAGAGGACGTAAAACTCCATCCTCAATTTGAAGTTGGGGGAATTTGTGTGTGGGTCACAGCTACCCAGAAAAAACAAGGGACTTAATCGTGTTGGGTCAGTGTGTCTTTAAAAGTGAGTTGGACCTGAACTGAAAGGATGTTCCGAGAAAATTGAAGTCATTCCAAAAAAGGAAAGTTTACCTCATACCAGCTGCGTCACAGACAGTCTAAACAGTACATGCACTTGATTGCAAGACTAATTGAGTTGTTTTTGTTCCTTTATTCCATACTTTCCTTCAGTATTCTGTGAAAAATAAATGTTGAGCAGAAGAAGAAAAATAAAATATGAGTGCCTGTACTTTTGTGTTGGTGGTAGAGAGACTGCCAAGACTTTTATTTTCAGCAGCAATGGCAGAGAGGAAAAGGCAATCCATTTCTTTAAGAAGATAAATACAAATAAATAATAATAATAATAATAATTTCACTTATATAGCGCGATACAAATCATGCTAAAAGCAAGCTCTCAGCGCTTTACAAACATTGATAAAACCATGTAAAAATATAAATGAAAAATTAACACATTGACACACCATGTTTCATAACAATGATATAGAATAATAGTAACATTATTTAATAACACATGAAAGAGAGAGAGAGAGAGAGAGAGAGAGAGAGAGACGGAGAGAGAGAGAGAGAGAGAGAGAGAGAGAGAGTGAGAGGCAGGGAGGAGGTGGAGGGGTCAGGGTAAGGGGGGGGGGGGGGGGGTCAGGGTTAGACAGACAAAAAGGCGGAGACAAGTGGGCAGGGCAAACTTTGACAGGAGTAAGACGGAGAGGCAGAGATAAAGAGAGAGAGGGGGCGGGATGGAGAGAGAGAGAGACAGAGGGGAAGGGAGGGAGAGAGAGAGAGAGGACAGGTAGACAGAGCGTAAGGAAACAAAGAGAACATAATAAGAAATAATAAGAAAAAAGCACTAAAAAAACTTAAGCAATATACATTCACATTTCTAAGATAAAAGCACTAAAACCATTTATAAGATAAAAGTTCTAAGACTTTAAGCAATACAAATTCAATTCGCTGCATGGGTGGACAAAAGCTGCATGGGTGGACAATAAATGGCAATAGTTCAGTACAAGATAGGTGAATGGGTACGTATTTGATAACAGTAAAAAGAAGAAAAAAAGCTTGTTAGTTTGAGTGGTTGTAGGCACCTTTAAATCTTCTTCTTAGTAGATGATTTTGATTTTATGATGTAAGAAATGCATCAAATTAGGAAAAAGGATTTTCTTTTTCTGTCCTTCTTTTCTTTTCTTTTTCTTTACTCTTTTCCCTTTTCCCCATTCAATTTGGTTATCAGGAAAAAAACCTTCAAAATGTTTTCTTATGTCCGAGTTTTGGATATAAGAAAACTTGGATATGGTAATAAGCAAAAAAATGATCTCCCTTCGATTTTCTTATAACAGAGTTTTGCTGTATTTTGATTTTATGATGTAAAACATGAGTCATAGGTCGCAAATTTCTTTATTGTTCATTGGCATTGCACAAACGCAAATACAAAATTGTCTTCCACTGTGTAAAATGAGTTATACATCCAAATTAGAATATTGATTAAAAACAAGAAACTGAGAAATTTACATTTAAACAAATATGTTACTCCTACACCACACCCACTCATTCATCTGCTCTCCGCTATCTTGCTCGCTCATTATGCAACTCACACCACGTCTGCCTTCATTTTTGTTTTTAATTTTCTGCTATGTTCTTTCTTTTTTCCTCCTTTGCTTTGCATTTTTCCCTTTTATTCATGCACCAAATTAGGTAAAAGCATTTTCTCTTTGTTTTACGTTTCTGTTTGTCTTTTATTTTATTTTTCTCCTTTTATCTTTTATTTTTTTCCATTTTTTCCCATTCAAATCGGTTATAAGAAAATAAATTCAAAAAGTTTTCTTATATCCGATTATCGGATATAAGAAAACCCGGATATAAGAAAACCAAAAAAATGCTCCCTTCGATTTCCTTATAACCGGGTTCCACTGTAGTAGCAAAGACTATACAGTCTATCTTTTGCTACTCTTTTTCCTACTACCCCTAAAGTGCAGCAGAATCTTCAACGTGATAAAGTTGGCTGCCTAAGGAGAAGAGAAGATCACCCCTAATTCTTCTTCCTTTGAGTGAAAACAGATTTAGATATTTAAACCTGTTATAATAATCCATATGTTTGCACTCCTTAACAAGTTGTGTTTCTCTGCGTTGCACGTTTTCAATTGCTGACGACTGGTATTTATATTTGGGGAACAGATGTTTCCATATTCTAAATGGGGTCTTACCAATGCCTTGTACAATTTGATAAATATATCCCGATCAATGTTCACAAAGGTTCTTTTAATTAGACCAATCTTCTTGTTCTTATTCTTCTTCGATAACTCAGACAGTTTCCTGTCTATTACGAGCGCAGATACGTCATGCTGCCGTTATGCGCCTAAGTAAAATATAATTAGGCCCAGCAAGTTCGACTTCGGATGAAGGAAATGTATTTGAAAGTGTTTCGTGAAAAAAAAGGCAGGAGAATGGACCAGTAAGGCAGAAAGATAGTAGATGACAGTAAGCAAAGGGAAAAGGCAGGAGAATGGACCAGTAAGGCAGAAAGACAGCAGATGAGTAAGCAAAGTAAAAAGCAGGAGGGAACCAGTAAGGCAGAAAGACAGTAGAATGGAAGCCAGGAGAATGGACCAGTAAGGCAGAAAGATAGTAGATGACAGTAAGCAAAGGGAAAAGGCAGGAGAATGGACCAGTAAGGCAGAAAGACAGTAGATGACAGTAAGCAAAGGGAAAAGGCAGGAGAATGGACCAGTAAGCAGAAAGACAGCAGATGACAGTAAAAGGAAAAGAGGAGAATGAGAAGGCAGAAAGACAGTAGATGACAGTAAGCAAAAAGACAAAAGGCAGGAGAATGGACCAGTAAGGCAGAAAGATAGTAGATGACAGTAAGCAAAGGGAAAAGGCAGGAGAATGGACCAGTAAGGCAGAAAGACAGTAGTAAGCAAAGAAAGGCAAGAATGGACCAGTGAGCAGCAGATGACAGTAAGCAAAGGGAAAAGGCAGGAGAATGACCAGTAGATGACAGTAAGCAGAAAGATGGAGTAAGATGACAGTAAGCAAAGGGAAAAGGCAGGAGAATGGACCAGTAAGGCAGAAAGATAGTAGATGACAGTAAGCAAAGCAAGAATGGACCAGTAAAAAGAAAGACAGTGAGAATGGACAGGAGAATGGACCAGTAAGGCAGAAAGAAAAGGGCAGGAGAATGGACAGTAGACAGTAGATGACAGTGAAAGGGAAAAGGCAGTAGAATGGACCAGTAAGGAAAAGATAGCAGTAAGCAAAGGGAAAAGGCAGGAGAATGAACCAGTAAGGCAGAAAGATAGTAGATGACAGTAAGCAAAGGGAAAAGGCAGGAGAATGGACCAGTAAGGCAGAAAGACAGTAGATGACAGTAAGCAAAGGGAAAAGGCAGGAGAATGGACCAGTAAGGCAGAAAGATAGTAGATGACAGTAAGCAAAGGGAAAAGGCAGAGTTAAAGAGAGTGACAGATTAGAGGAAGTTACAAGCACAGAACTTCCAGAAGGTGGGGGAACTATTTATGCAAAAGACCTCCCGGTATTCCCACGGGCGAGGGGGGGGGGGGGGGGGCAATCTTCTTATTAGCAGTGTTAATACAGTTCTGAATATGTTTGTTGAATAACAAATCCTTATCGAAAGTTACCCCTAAGTCTTTTTCATGATCACAATTTGTTACTGGACATGCCACATTGTTATCCATGGATTTCTGTTACCAACATGCATTACCTTGCATGTACCTGTGTTGAAATAAAGATTATTAGACAAGAGGTGCTCGGGGGGAACTGTCAGAAATAAAGTCACAGGGGAAGACAGTCACAGTAATGAAGTCACAGGGGAAAACAGTCACAGTAATGAAGTCACAGGGGAAAACAGTCACAGTAATGAAGTCACAGGGGAAAACAGTCACAGTAATGAAGTCACAGGGGAAAACAGTCACAGTAATGAAGTCACAGGGGAAAACAGTCAGTCACAGGGGAAAACAGTCACAGTTGAAGTCACAGGGGAAAACAGTCACAGAAATGAAGTCACAGGGGAAAACAGTCACAGAAATGAAGTCACAGGGGAAAACAGTCACAGTAATGAAGTCACAGGGGAAAACAGTCACAGAAATGAAGTCACAGGGGAAAACAGTCACAGAAATGAAGTCACAGGGGAAAACAGTCACAGTAATAAAGTCACAGGGGAAGACAGTCAGTAATGAAGTCACAGGGAAAACAGTCACAGAAATGAAGTCACAGGGGAAAACAGTCACAGAAATGAAATCACAGGGGAAAACAGTCACAGAAATGAAGTCACAGGGAAAACAGTCACAGTAATGAAGTCACAGGGGAAACAGTCACAGTAATGAAGTCACAGGGGGAAACAGTCACAGTAATGAAGTCACAGGGAAAACAGTCACAGTAATGAAGTCACAGGGGAAAACAGTCACAGTAATGAAGTCACAGGGGAAAACAGTCACAGTTGTGAAGTCACAGGGGAAAACAGTCACAGTAATGAAGTCACAGGGGAAAACAGTCACAGTTGTGAAGTCACAGGGGAAAACAGTCACAGAAATGAAGTCACAGGGAAAACAGTCACAGAAATAGGGAAAACAGTCACAGAAATGAAGTCACATGGGAAAACAGTCACAGTTGAAGTCACAGGGCCAACACCGATCACAGGTCATAGACAGTCACAGAAGATGGGACATTGTGTGTTGTTATTATGAATTTAGGAAACTCAAAACATGCGCATCTACAAATTATAACAATATGAGTATTATTATTGTTAAAACCACGTTTATTTGTTTGAATGATTCTAAAGCTTTAATTAGTGACTTTCTGTGACTTTTTTCCTACCAATTTCTGTGACATTTTTTTCTTTCTGTCACTTTTTTCCTACCAATTTCTGTGACACGATTTCTTTCTGTTATTTGTCCCCCTACAATCTGGCTAAGATGTATGAAGATGCTCAGAGAGAGAGAGAGAGAGAGGAGGGGAGAGAGAGGGAGGGGAGGCACAGCGGGTAAACACATGCATGAGTTGATTAAACAATCTGATCACCCACACACACACACACACACACACACACACACACACACACACACACACACACACGGGAAACACGTCACAGAGAGAGAGAGAGAGAGAGAGAGAGAGAGAGAGAGAGAGAGATCGGACATTCCTCAAAACTTCTCACCCATATGTGGATGGTCTCCCAGCGACGACCCAGAAGAAGACAAACCACCCCCACCCCCTGAATCACCATTCGGTGCCGACCTCACGCGCCGGTTAGCCCCGTCCAGTAGCTGACTTTGAGATGGATCGAAGAAGAATGTGAATAATAAGAGTAGCAGAAAACAAATCAAAGATGTCATGGAGAAATTCTTCAACCGCATCACGATCACGAATGAAATTGCAGCTTACAGGCCCAATTCTATGATTGTTAGGCTAACATAATAATGTTGCTCCTCTTCTCTCTCACACAGTAATGTAGGGGGTGTGTCAGAATGCTTTATATTATGGTCTTCCACATCAAGTGGTTTTATATAATTGCAGGCTTCGAAGCTTCCTGGTCATGGCTTTGGTGGGTAGCTAGAGAGAGAAACAGGAAATAAAGGCCTGCAACAATGCACATCATGTAATTCGTGAGTAGGCCTAATAGTAGGAGACAATACTTTGTACACGGATGTGATTTTGAAGGATCCGTTGGGGCTGAGTGAAAATCCGTTTAACGTCTTGAAACAGACACATATGGGACATTAGTAGATATAATGATGGTTGGAACGATCCTGGAGGCAACGCCCGGAGGCAGTACAACCCCAGGAAAGTCCCGATTTCCCAAACGATACAGATGTTTCCTATAGTTTTTGGTAAAATAAACCCGTTGGGGCTGGTTTGAATGCTATGTTATATAGGAATACTGGAACATGATGATGGCCATACGTTTGTCACGGCCTGTGTTGGGGCTGGTTTGAATGCTATGTTATACAGGAATACTGGAACATGATGATGGCCATACGTTTGTCACGGCCTGTGTTGGGGCTGGTTTGAATGCTATGTTATATAGGAATACTGGAACATGATGATGGCCATACGTTTGTCAAGGCCTGTGTTGGGGCTGGTTTGAATGCTATGTTATACAGGAATACTGGAACATGATGATGGCCATACGTTTGTCAAGGCCTGTGTTGGGGCTGGTTTGAATGCTATGTTATATAGGAATACTGGAACATGATGATGGCCATACGTTTGTCGAGGCCTGTGTTGGGGCTGGTTTGAATGCTATGTTATACAGGAATACTGGAACATGATGATGGCCATACGTTTGTCACGGCCTGTGTTGGGGCTGGTTTGAATGCTATGTTATACAGGAATACTGGAACATGATGATGGCCATACGTTTGTCAAGGCCTGTGTTGGGGCTGGTTTGAATGCTATGTTATATAGGAATACTGGAACATGATGATGGCCATACGTTTGTCAAGGCCTGTGTTGGGGCTGGTTTGAATGCTATGTTATACAGGAATACTGGAACATGATGATGGCCATACGTTTGTCACGGCCTGTGTTGGGGCTGGTTTGAATGCTATGTTATATAGGAATACTGGAACATGATGATGGCCATACGTTTGTCAAGGCCTGTGTTGGGGCTGGTTTGAATGCTATGTTATATAGGAATACTGGAACATGATGATGGCCATACGTTTGTCAAGGCCTGTGTTGGGGCTGGTTTGAATGCTATGTTATATAGGAATACTGGAACATGATGATGGCCATACGTTTGTCACGGCCTGTGTTGGGGCTGGTTTGAATGCTATGTTATACAGGAATACTGGAACATGATGATGGCCATACGTTTGTCAAGGCCTGTGTTGGGGCTGGTTTGAATGCTATGTTATACAGGAATACTGGAACATGATGATGGCCATACGTTTGTCACGGCCTGTGTTGGGGCTGGTTTGAATGCTATGGTATATAGGAATACTGGAATATGATGATGGCCATACGTTTGTCACGGCCTGTGTTGGGGCTGGTTTGAATGCTATGTTATACAGGAATACTGGAACATGATGATGGCCATACGTTTGTCAAGGCCTGTGTTGGGGCTGGTTTGAATGCTATGTTATACAGGAATACTGGAACATGATGATGGCCATACGTTTGTCACGGCCTGTGTACACGTTAACATTTTTCACGAGATATTTCTATTTCCCCATGGAAACACAGAAGAAGACAAATCTGGTGAACGTCCTCCGGTCTCAAACAGACACATATGGGACATTGGTAGATATAAAGATGGTGGGAACGATCCTGGAGGCAATGTTCGGAGGCAGTGCAACACCAGGAACATCCCGAGTTTTTAGCAATACAGATATTATTAGCAACACACTCTTAAATATGACTTACAGCTGACTGTGTTGCCATGGGGAAATAGCTATAGCTTGTGAATAATGTTACGTGCACACGGACCTTTACCAAACACGCACGCAAGCCCCCCTTCCCCTACGCACACACGCTCACTCTCTTAGTCTCTCAAAAGATCTGAAAAGCTTAAAATGAGAGAGAGTGAGAGAGAGAGAGAACACGAACACGAACACGATGTTTTATTGAGGGAAAATAGATAAGCTACAAAGCTTCTTTTCACTCTACCCTCACACAAAAAGGGACACTAAAGAAACAGATACAAATATTAATCAAACAGAAAGAATAGTGAGAACAGAAAAAGGAAAAGCATTCAAACACATAATGTAAATACAAAGCAAATGTGCAACAACATCTAGACATCATCATGAAAATTATATCACACTAAAACTGAAATGGCATGTACGTAAGCACCAGAAACACACTCTCATAGGTTAGCCTACTAGAGAGAGAGCGAGGGAAGAGAGAGAGAGAGAGAGAGAGAGAGAGAGAGAGAGAGAGAGAGAGAGAGAGAGAGAGAGAGAGAGAGAGAGAGAGATTTCATGAAATGCACTTGTTGCTTTGAGATCAGCAGACTCTATTACAGTGTATTTCCCGTTTTTCTTCTTATATCAAAAGCATGTAGAAACACTGACAGAATCAAGATAACTACACCGTTTCCGCCATCAACTTACCATCAACACAAAATACAATGACATCATTGTTGAATCCGGAATCCGGATCGAGTCTTCTTCCAATATAGTTAACAAAGTCAGTTATGACCATTATTTCAACTGAAAATAATGAGTCAGATCGAACACACACGTACACACACACACACACACACACACACACACACACACACACACACACACACACACATATTGTAAAAACGTGATTTGCATTTGTGGCCAAAAAATTACACCATTTCATGTCATTTTTCTTTGCGGAAATACAAAGAAATATTTACCTACTTGGTTATTAGATATGGAACCATCAATGACAAATTTTTGGGACATTTTTTTTTTAACGAATCGAAGGCTATAGAAGTTGTTAGGGCACTTGTTAAGAGTCCAGTTGGACATTTACTTTGATTCTCGAGTTTATTTGTTTGATTTAACTTCTTATTATTTTAACATTTAAAAAATTGTCTTGTTTCTTTATAAATGTCCAGATATGAACACAGGCTGGAGTAGTTTACCGTTATGCCAGGGCTTAAATGAGGGTCCCTTATTCTTATCTCATTAATTTATTAACATATGCATGCATAGTTTAGCGTACTATATTACTTCCACACTCCACACATTCTTAATCACATATTTAAAATAACACATACATTTATGCCCCCCCCCCCCCCCCTGGACCCCTTTTGTATTTTGTGTTTGTTTGTTTGTCTTTTTGTGTGTCTAAGATCACTGTAAGGTGGATAGACATTAAACTAAAGAACGACACACACACACACACACACACACACACACACACACACACACACACACTGTGGTACGCTAAGAGAGAGAGAGAGAAGGAGGGAGAGAGAGAGGAGGGAGAGAGAGAGAGAGGGAGGGAGAGAGAGAGAGAGAGAGAGAGAGAGAGAGAGAGAGGGAGGGAGAGAGAGAACGAACGAACGTATGAACCTTTTTTTTTTTTTACTGAGGGATAAGAATAACTGAGCACTATACAGGCTTGTTTGCATCCAGCCCTCAGAGAGAGAGAGAGAGAGAGAGAGAGAGAAGAGAGAGAGAGAGAGAGAGAGAGAGAGAGAGAGAGAGAGAGAGAGAGAGAGAGAGGAGAGAGACAGAGAGAGAGAGAGAGAGACATAGGAGAGAGAGAGAGAGAGAGAGAGAGGGAGAGAGAGAGAGAGACAGAGAGAGAGAGAGAGAGAGAGAGAGAGAGAGAGAGAGAGAGAGAGACAGAGAGAGAGAGAGAGGGAGAGAGAGAGAGAGAGAGAGAGACAGAGAGAGAGAGAGAGAGAGAGAGAGAGAGAGAGACAGAGAGAGAGAGAGAGAGAGAGAGAGAGAGAGAGAGAGAGAGAGAGAGAGAGAGAGAGAGAGAGAGAGAGAGAGAGAGAGAGAGAGAGAGAGAGAGAGAGAGAGAGAGAGAGAGAGAGAGAGAGAGAGAGAGAGAGAGAGAGAGAGAGAGAGAGAGAGAGACAGAGAGAGAGAGAGACAGAGAGAGAGAGAGGGAGAGAGAGAGAGAGAGAGAGAGAGAGAGAGAGAGAGACAGAGAGAGAGAGAGAGAGAGAGAGAGAGAGAGAGAGAGAGAGAGAGAGAGAGAGAGAGAGAGAGAGAGAGAGAGAGAGAGAGAGAGACAGAGACAGAGAGAGAGAGAGAGAGAGAGAGAGAGGAAGGGAGACAGAGAGAGAAAAGAGAGGAATTATGACTGACTTATTACTCCCCTGAAATCGGAATGTGTTGGCTGAATGCAGCGAGGAGACCAGTGAAAACTGGACACAAACGCATTTCACCCATTGATGGCCATATGCTTTGGGAACGCAGAATAATAATAATAATAAAAAGACCGACTTGCCTCATACAGTAGGACAATTTCAGTCTGAATTATCTCCGTTTGTTTTTTTCCCTTGGCGGAAGTTTGCAGTTTCAGTGCTTTCTACTTTGCCTCATTTTTATTATTTCTTCAAAAATCAGAATAAAAGGGGCAGGAGGATGACAGAGAGGGTAAGACGTTTGCCTGCCCATTCACTGCCTGAGGGGCAGGAGGATGGCAGAGAGGGTAAGACGTTTGCCTGCCCATTCACTGCCTGAGGGGCAGGAGGATGGCAGAGAGGGTAAGACGTTTGCCTGCCCATTCACTGCCTGAGGGGCAGGAGGATGGCAGAGAGGGTAAGACGTTTGCCTGCCCATTCACTGCCTGAGGGGAAGGAGGATGGCAGAGAGGGCAAGACGTTTGCCTGCCCATTCACTGCCTGAGGGGCAGGAGGATGGCAGAGAGGGCAAGACGTTTGCCTGCCCATTCACTGCCTGAGGGGCAGGAGGATGGCAGAGAGGGTAAGACGTTTGCCTGCCCATTCACTGCCTGAGGGGCAGGAGGATGGCAGAGAGGGTAAGACGTTTGCCTGCCCATTCACTGCCTGAGGGGCAGGAGGATGGCAGAGAGGGTAAGACGTTTGCCTGCCCATTCACTGCCTGAGGGGAAGGAGGATGGCAGAGAGGGCAAGACGTTTGCCTGCCCATTCACTGCCTGAGGGGCAGGAGGATGGCAGAGAGGGCAAGACGTTTGCCTGCCCATTCACTGCCTGAGGTGAAGGAGGATGGCAGAGAGGGCAAGACGTTTGCCTGCCCATTCACTGCCTGAGGGGCAGGAGGATGGCAGAGAGGGCAAGACGTTTGCCTGCCCATTCACTGCCTGAGGTGAAGGAGGATGGCAGAGAGGGCAAGACGTTTGCCTGCCCATTCACTGCCTGAGGGGCAGGAGGATGGCAGAGAGGGCAAGACGTTTGCCTGCCCATTCACTGCCTGAGGTGAAGGAGGATGGCAGAGAGGGCAAGACGTTTGCCTGCCCATTCACTGCCTGAGGTGAAGGAGGATGGCAGAGAGGGCAAGACGTTTGCCTGCCCATTCACTGCCTGAGGTGAAGGAGGATGGCAGAGAGGGCAAGACGTTTGCCTGCCCATTCACTGCCTGAGGTGAAGGAGGATGGCAGAGAGGGCAAGACATTTGCCTGCCCATTCAATGCCTGAGTGACCTGGGTTCCAATCCCAGCCTCGTCTGCTCTAATTCGAAGGGCAACTGGTTTGAACTAGACGTTGAGTCCTTCGGATGGGGACTTAAAGCAAGTCTGACCCGTGCACTTTATCATATGTATGTAAAAGAAGCTCGCGCCAATGTGTGTATTTTGTGTGTGTGTTAGCGGAGGAATGAGTGTGTGTGTGTGTGGTGCGTGTGTGCATGTGTGTGTGTCTTGTGTTTGTGTGTGTGTGTGTGTGTGTGTGTGTGTGTGTGTGTGTGTGTGTTGTCATTGTTGTTGTTGTTACATGTTTTTGTTGTTCATGTAAAATATATTATTTTTGTGAAGCGCCTAGAGACCCCACGGGAGATTAGGCGCTATATAAATGATCATTTATTATTATTAAGAGCAAAGAGAAACCTGGTGTAAACCAATTTGATAGCTAGGTTTCCCTTGTCCTCCCCCCTGTAAAAAATAGGTGGCGTTGCAATAGTGGCCACGAGCTCTCCAGGTGGGAGCAACCCGAATTTCAGAGAGACGAGTCTCTGTGACTAGGTAATACTAAATACCAAATACCTGACAATGCTGTTTCGTCTGAGAAGATTCGTGAAAGTATTCCCACAGACGGGGACATTTACAGATGGGGACATTAACAGACGGGGACATTAACAGACGGGGACATTTACAGACGGGGACACATTAAGGACAAAAGAAAAGGGTTAAAAATGAAGGCGGAAGTGGTGGTGGGTTGCATGATGAGTGAACAAGATCACTAGTGGAGAGCGGATGAATGATTGGGTGTGGTGTGAGAGTTACATATTTGTTTTAATGTAAAGTTATTTTTCATATCTTTATTTAATATTTGTAGTTTGATATATCTCATCTTATTTTACACGGTGGAAGACCAGTTTCCATGTGCGTTGTACAATGCCAATGGACAATAAAGAAACTTATGACTTATGACATAAAGACGGAGTCACATAAAGATGTTGACATATAGGTGGGGGCACATAGAGATGTGGACACAATGACGGGGGAAACATGACAGAGACGTTGACACATAGAGCAGTAGTACATCACGCTAATCCTGAGTTAACATCGACTTGAGCAATTCTAGCTTCAGGATTGTCCAATGAACTCAGCTATAGCCAAGTTGATACATCCGTTTCCAATATCAATGACACATCAAGGCACAATTCTTGTCATTTCAACTTTTATTATACAGAATGGATTTCTGTGTACAAAAGACATGAACATTTGAAAACATTCTCTTTCCATTTAAAAAAAAATCATGACTAATATCTAAGCAGCATAATAAAAGCATATACTCATACACACACACCCATGCATGCAGCGCACAAACACACACAATGTCACACACACTATACTTTATATTATGTTTATCACATTGCTATTCACATTTACATCCACAGATACACCATAATATTATATGAACATAAATAATGCCAATGCCAGTAACCCAGCAAATGACTCGGAATAATCTTAATAATAATAATAATAATAATGAATATTTAGGGCGCTTAATCTTAACAAAAGCCCTAAGCGCTTACAATCATGATAAAAACAATACTAACAAAATGAAAAGCTGGACAACACACAAAACACTCACACGAACTTAAGGTCAAACACACACACACACACACACACACACACACACACACACACACACACACCAACAAAACACACACACACACGCACGCACGCACACGCACACACACACATGACTCAACGGATAACCTTTGCAGGAGGAGGATGAGAAAGATATGTTTTGAAGAGAGTTGTGTTTGAGGGAGTTGACTTGAAAGAAGAGAGGCTGTTTGAGGTTCGGAGTGCAGAAGGGAGGCCATTCCAGGAGGAGGGAGCTTGGAAAGAAAAAGAACGTTCGCCAAGAGTTCTGGCACGGAAACGGGGGATCTGCAGAACGTGAGTGTCAGAGGAGGAGCGAAGCAGTCTAGTGGGAGTATAAATCGATAGAAGATCAGAGAGATATGATGGGGCCAAACCATTCAGCGACTTGTAACATAATAGAGAGAGTTTATACTCTATGCGCTTTTCAACAGGGAGCCAGTGGAGAGATTGAAGCAAAGGAGAAACATGAGAGGTCCTCGGGCATTTCAGGACGAGGCGAGCAGCATTATTTTGGACTTTCTGCAATTTAATCAGGAGATTTTGTGGGCAGCCAGCAAGGAAAGAATTACAGTAATCAAGTCTTGAAAGAACAAAGGCAGAAATGAGGGTTTTGGTGGCTTCTTCAGACAGAAGATGACGTACAGAACTGATGCGCCGAAGCTCCAAATAGCAAGCACGGCAGACAGAAGAAATTTGACTTTGAAAAGAGAGTGTCTGGTCCAGTACAACGCCTAGATTGCGCACGGTAGTAGAGGTCTGAATGAGAGAGTTTCCAAGTTGGACAGAAGTAGGGACAGAGATTGTAGACATGAGCCTTTTTGATAGAATGAAAATCAGTTCAGTTTTGTCGTTGTTTAGCTGGAGCTTGTTGTAAGTCATCCATGCCTTGATGTCAGAAATACATAGCTGTGTACGTTCAATGATGGAGGGGAGTATAGAGATATCACCAGAGGTGTAGATTTGGTTGTCATCAGAGAAGCAGTGATGGTAAATGTCATGATGGGCCACAATGTCAGAAATAGGTTGAGTGTATAGAACAAAAAGAATGGGACCCAGAACAGATCCCTGGGGAACTCCATGCTTCAAATCGGCTGAACTTGAAGAGAAGCCGTTGACAGAGACAACTTGAGTACGACCGGAGAGGTACGAGTGAAACCATGTCAGTGCATTAGAAGAGATGCCAAAAGTATGTTGAAGTCTAGAGAGGAGGGTGGAGTGATCGATGGTATCAAAGGCAGAAGACAGGTCTAGAAGAGAGAGCAGAGAAACCTGACCACCATCAAGAGCAGACAGAAGATCGTTTACTATCTTCAACAGAGCGGTTTCTGTGCTGTATCCAGTGCGATAATTAATCTAACACATGATGCTACATACAAAAATCGTGAACACATTTTCAAGTACCAAGGATTGCAAACATCATTCAGGAGTGCAATGCCTACATAATTGACGTGACACATCCAAATGAATAAATAAACAAACAGAAAACATATTCACTTTCTGACCCAATGAATTATGTGCTAACATTATTCCAATGTATCTGGCTATATCCAAGATCAAGCCAGATTTACAAATGAACAATGGTAATAAACAACAGCACAATGGAATTCCCTCTGTAAAAGCATTTGCCTCTCTCTCTCTCTCTCTCTCTCTCTCTCTCTCAACTGCTTTGCTACCTTTGTATTCAGCTCTGTATGTATAATAGTATGCCTTGCCATGTTTGTCTTTTGTGTTAAGTATATATGTATCAAGGACAGATTGGAAGAATAGGCTTTGCCTAAAATCTTAATCCTTGGAAAATAAAGTTTTCAAGTTTTCTCTCTCTCACTCTCTCTCTCACACACTCTCTCTCTCTCTCTCTCTCTCTCTCTCTCTCTCTCTCACACACACACATACACACACGCACACTATATTTGAGTGAAGTAGGGAGGGAAGGACAAAGGAATGCAAGGAAATAAATGGTGGGGATGGAGGGCGGTTCTCAGTGAGTTGGGAATGAAGCTTGCACCGACTTCAAATATGCCCAACTTCTTGTGAAGCATGATTGACTGTCCTTTCTTTTCCTTAGTTTTGCTATCATTTTGTATGCATGAATATTGTGTTTTCTGGTTTGTACTGTGCTTGTATGAGATCACACTGTCATTTTTTTTAAACGAGACAATAAACTATCTATGAATTTGATTTTGACTTCAACACACACACAGAGAACCAAATATTGCAGATTTTAGAGTAAACAATACTGAAAATCAAAGTTCAAACACACTTATTCCCATCCTTTCTTTGTTCAAAACAAACATTTCTTGTGGAATGTGACACTTTATCTTACTTGTGGCAGTGCCATAGCCGATGAGGTTTAACCGAGGCGTGGTCACCGCTACAGCTATCTGTATTAATAAAAAATCAAGACTTTACTGGTTTCGTACTGACTCCGGGCATTGCCTCCAGTATTGTTCCCACCATATTTGTATTTACAAATGTCCCATATATGTCTGATTCAGACCAAGAGGACGTAAAACTCCATTTTCATTCGAATGTGACACTTTCATTTTGTACAGTGACAAAAATGGCTGGTGCCAAAAGTAGAAAGAAACAAGCTTGAAGAGGAGATGTCAGGTGAAAACCAGAAGGCATGATTACAACAGGAAAAGAGAAGGCTGAGAGTACCTTCTGGCTTTGATGCAATGAGAAATAATTCTTTATTCATAAGGTACACAACTCCTTTCAAGGCCGCCGACATAACCACTTTGCCTAGCCCCTCTGTGGGTAAAAGACACAGTGGAACAAACTAGAGGAAATCTCAGGAAATCTTGTTTCTCTGTGCTTTTTACCTGTCCAGGGTCAAGGCGAACTGGTGTAGTGAACGGCCTTGAGAGGAGTTATGCACCCTTTAAATGAAGAGTTCTTTCCCTTTGTTTATTGTGTTATTGAAAAAAGAAATGTCTGTACGTGTCCGTACATATGATTTACTGGACTGTGGACGCACATCATAGCAGGATGATATAGGCTTTGAAATATACACATGATAGTTGTAATATGATTTTTTTTAAAATGTCAGTTTGAAATAATCAGGCTACAGTTATGGACAAACAAACAAAGCAACAACAAAAAAATCATTTCCTGAATCATTCTGATCGCTTCTCGGCCTTTGGCTAAGACAGTGATTCAGGAACATAATTTTTTGTTTATACCCTGGTTGGTTTGTTCAGCCCGTCGTACATGGCAAAAGCCGATACGCGACGTTAAACTGAACTTCCATTTCCTGAATTGCTCAAGCATTATTAACATCATTAAATATTGTGCAATAGGTATACAACATGATACAAAATGCCTCTAAAAAATGAAATTGCAGGCCAAAAATACAACTCCACATTATTGCATTATTCACATCATTGTTGCCGTGTTTCACACTCACCACATGACAACCTCGTACATAATGCACACACACACATACGATATATTAGGTACTCTGATGGGCAAGTGATTTTACCGCTCAACATTACACATGCAAACGCACAATATATTGAACTGATTTGATGCAAACCATAAATTACGAAGAACGAGTCAGCATACAGTAAATAAATAATTCCTGGTTATGTAGGAGTTTACGCAAGCACACACATTTGTTAACACTAAAGACACAACGCCATAAAGAGGAAATCAAATGTTCTTCTCTTAAAAGACTTTTTTTGCTCGTGGGTCTTGTCTACGCTGAAATATCAACACAGCTTTGAGAGAGTCGCCACAAATGTTATCTTCATCATTTTCGGGGCTTTGTTTTTAATGTAAGTTTTGTTGTAAACCATCACATCAAAATAATAATTAAAAAATAATAGTACATTTCAGGGCAGTGAGTAGACTAAGATATAAGTAAACCTTGTCTTTAGTTTCATATGCATTACAAAATAAAATAAAACACACAAAGGTGCGCGCGCACACACACACACACACACGCGCACTATATCTCTATACACACACCTCTAAAAATCACACACACACACACACTATATCTCTCTATCTCTATGCACACCTCTAAAAATGACACTCACGCACAAGCCAGAACGCACCCTAACCCACAGTTATATACAAAATCCATGCAAAATATCCTCAATTATCACAAAACTTCTGGGTGCATATACATTCATGCATGACAGTGCAACTTTTTCTTCTTCAAAATTTCCTGAAAACCCATTCATAGATTCTGCAACAGCTAAGCAAAACAGCCATTAAAAACAACAATGGAATGTTTTTTGACTGACACCCCATTTTTCACCAAATGCTTTTTCATAGACCCACTGACCCGGCTGGGTGAAGTCCCTTGTTTTTTTCTGGGTCGGTGTGGCCCACATACACTTTCGTCATATACGATTGAGGCTGCTCTTTAAAGTGATGTCTCGTTTTCGTGCATGAGAAAATTTGTATGGGAGCCACACTTGGTCAAAATAAGATGTCTTACCAGCGAGAGGGAAACATGTGAAACCCGTGATTTTCACTCACGGACCTGGTGGGTCTTTAAAATAAAAACTCTTTGATGGATTAGGTAAAAATATAATAAAGACCAACGGACAGACAGACAGACGCCAAAACAGAGACACACACACACACAAAGACAAAAAATCAGATTGAAAAACGACTCTAAGTTTACCATGCTCGCCTCATGAGTTTAAATGTTTGGGTTCCAAACAGGGCAGCAAAAAAACCCACTATCTTAAAAACAGACCTTACGTTCTCTCCCATTCAAACAAACAAGATTCAAAATAATATATGTAGGTGCCTTTGACATGCACAGTCAGTTTTCTGATCATACAACTTTTCTCTGAAAACAAAAGGCTTTTCTCACTCAACTGTTACAGTGGAACATCTCTTATAAGACCCCCTCCCACTTAAGACCTACTTCTCTGAGACATTGCCCTTCTTTGTAAGTATTAAAATTACCTCCTTTGTAATACAATAACTTATACAACTCCCTCCCATTGAAGACCTCATTTTGGATGGAACGGATATTGGGTTTAACATCCTTTCGGTCCTAAGGACACATGTGGGACAATAGTTCTTATTTCGTTTTTGGTAAATCATTTTGGATGATTTTTGAAGGTCTTATTAGGGAGTATCCACTGTACTAAACCTTTCTGTTGATCTCCAAATCATTGAACAGATCGTTTGATAAAGGCCCAGTCACACCGTCCAACTTTATCAAGGCAAACAGGCTGTGTGTTACACCAAGTACACTTAGCTTACACAAACACTGACCACAACCTGACACTTTACACTACTTATTGTAGTTCAAGTAGTGAAGCCACATGTTGACATGCCACTCTCCCCTTATCCTAGGCATGCTAAAGGGTGAGTGGTAGTTTGATTGCTCTGCTGAACTTGTCACTCTCCCCTGGACCTAGGCATGCTAAAGGGTGAATGGTAGTTTGATTGCCCTGCTGAACCTGCCACTCCCCCCTAGACCTCAGCACGCTAATGGGTAAATTAATGGCAAAAACGATGCCAGATGTGGCTTCAAGCCGGGAGCCAAAGGCCCTGTATTTGTGTACGCTCAGTATTTGGTATATTCTAGTCACAGAGACTTATCTCTGTGAAATTGGGGCTACTCTCCCCTGGGGAGTGTGTCACCGTAAGTGCAGCGCCTACCCCAATTTTTTTTTTGGGGGGGGGCACAGGGTGAGGAGAGGGTGGGGGGGGGGGGGGGGGGCACACTTGGAAAACCTAGCTATCAATTTGGCCATACCAGGCAGCAGGATTTATCCCTGCTCTTACCGACTTTCAACTGCCGTGGGATTTTTACGTGCGTAAAGCGCACGGGTCAGACTAGCTTTAAGTCCCCATCCGAAGGACTGGACGTTCAGTTTGATTTCCCTGTCAAACTAGAAAGAAAGGGCATGCTAAAGAGAGAGTGGTAGCTGTTTGGTTGCCCTGCTGAACCTGTCACTCCCCCCTCAACAGGCATGCTAAAGAGAGTGGTAGCTGTTTGGTTGCCCTGCTGAACCTGTCACTCCCCCCTCAACAGGCCTTCGCTACAGCCCCCAAGTCTTTCCCTCTTGCCATCCCCAAAGGGAAAACAAAACAAAGAAATAATGAATAGAAAATAGGCTTGATGATTTTAAACCCAGTCATATACAGTAGCTATCACTATGATCTTTTGTTATTCTATTCTAAAAGCAAACTGAACAGGGTTTGGCTACAATAATCAAGGGGAAATGCTACAAACAAACAAACAAACAAACCCACAACAAAAGCAAAGAAACAAACACACACACACATTGTAGGATGACTGTAGGAGGGGGCCCCAGCTACCATGCTAGATGGTGCTGGGGGTCGGCTGGTCCAGCTGATTCGTCAGCTGGATGAAAAGCGAAATGTTGTAGCCCATCAATCATCACAACCGCTCCGCCCCAGTTTTGTTTAACATTTAAAAAAAAAAAAAGGGACTATTAGGGTAATGTGCTCTCCCCAGTTTCCCCTGTTGATGTTTACGTCAATTGGATCCTGCCAATGTACTGCACCAAGATCAAGATCAAGACACACACACACAGCCCCACCCCCCAAAAAAAAAACAACCCCACACACAAAAACCCCAATAACAACAAACAGAACCCATCAGACAAGCAAACTACCTAAGCAAGCAAGCAGCTACAAATGAAGTAGTATACTGTATGTGTATTTGTTCATTAAGCATTACTGCTATAATCCACACTTTTTGGGACCATAATAAAAACAAGATAATGATTTATCAACACTGACCAACATCACATTATGTATTGGCTATTCGTATCATCACCATCATTTTCAAGCATTTATTTTAAAAAATCGCCATCACTGATCGCACACTTCATGCTCACCAATTCACACTATTGGCAACCTGTGTTATCACTGATGGTGTTAAAACCAGAATTATTTCTATTACAATGGAAACAACAGTTCTTAAAACATTCTGACACAAACATCAAACCATATAAACTGTGGTACATCCACTTACTGAGTGGAAGATCACAATAATAGTCTCATATTTATACACTAAACGCACATAGATTCACACATCCAGCTTGCTCTGTACCCTCTCTCCCCTCTTTTAAGCTTCTGACCACAGAATTCACATCAATTATTATTATCTAAAGCACACCCAGATTGCTCTGTTCTTGCAGCACCCCTATCTCTCTCTCCCCTCTCTGTCTTTAAGTGTCTGACCACAGAAGCCACTGTTCTGATCACATGCATAAGAACTTGCCATATTTTTAGATTTTCTTACTGTATTAGTAATCACATTATAAGGCGCAGGGGTCTCCTTGTGGGGAGAAAGTGTCGCCTTATAGCCTGAAAAATAGGGTAGTTCAAGTGAACCAATTCATATGATCTCGTTTACATTTGCACTACAATTCTCTAACCCACTTTTTCTGCAGTGCTTTTGTAACATGGCACAGTGAGCAAAAGCGTGTGTGATATGCAAGTGATGTTCAAACAGCATGAAAGGGAGTGCGTGTATTGGTTGTGGGTGATTGTAATCTTTGGCAACTGCACGAAATTTCTACTTTCCTTTTATTGTTAAGATATTTCTTTTTAAAAACAGTTCTCTGCACGCTTAGCATGAAGTTTTGCTGAGAAGTGCATGTGTTTGTGTTGAGTGAGTTCTGAAGTTTTGCTGAGAAGTGCATGTGTCTGTGTTGAGTGAGTTCTCAAAAAGACGGAAACAAAGTTGATTTTGGCAATGGAGCTTCAGTTGTCGTTTGACCACCATTGACACGTATAAGTATTGATAAGTATTGGAATAACCTCTCTGCACAAATCAAGCTTGCACCAAACATTAACCAGTTTAAAAACCTCCTGGACAAAGACCCTAAATTGACAGAATTGAGATACCAACATGACTGATTGTGTCATCAAAAACCGTCACAGCTGTGCTCAATACTAAAAAAACTATATTGAAAGGGCACTTCAGAGGCCGCGAGGCCTAGTTGCCCTCATTACCTGACCTGACCTGACACTGTGTGGCTTCTTTATTGTGTTCCACAGGTGAGAATTCCTCTATTGTTACAAAACATTGATTTTGTTGTTATAAAGTAAAACTAAAAGGGTGTTGAAACTCGTAGATTAAAATGAAAAGTACTTTAGTGTTAATTTCATACATTTTAATTCATGATACATAGAAAATCAGTTATAAGTCTTAATGTTTGCTTACAGTAAAAGTCCAGCAAATGATTTGGTTTGTATAACTTGCTTTATGGATTTTAAAAATAAGAGTTGTCGTTTGACCACCATTGACACTGTGTGGCTTCGTTACTGTGTTCCACAGGTAACACTTTCACAACAACAATAACAATGCAGACATTGGACGTGGATGATGGATTCACACACTGGTTTTTATCCATTTCTTCGGCCACATTCAGCAGAACTGCAGCACCATGTCGCTCTCTCTCTCTCTCTCTCTCTCTCTTGCTCTCTCTCTCTCTCTTGCTCTCTCTCTCTCTTGCTCTCTCTCTCTCTTGCTCTCTCTCTCTCTCTCTCTCTCTCTCTCTCTCTCTTGCTCTCTCTCTCTCTTGCTCTCTCTCTCTCTCTCTTGCTCTCTCTCTGCTCTCTCTCTCTCTCTCTCTCTCTCTCTCTCTCTCTCTCTCTCTCTCTCTCTCTCTCTCTCTCTCTCTCTCTCTCTCTCTCCGTTTCTGCATCCTCTGTTTATCCCCAATAACAAGAACAGTGCATGTACTGGAAGTGCACCAATTCATATATTCTGTTGCCCCCGTGGGGATACAGGGGGGCCTTTTGTACAAATAGTTCCCCCACCTTCTGGAAGTTCCGTGCTTGTAACTTCCTCTAATCTGTCACTCTCTTTGACTCTGCCTTTTCCCTTTGCTTACTGTCATCTACTGCAGACCTGTTTACCCCTATTTTGCTAAGTTGTAATTTCTGAAACAAAAAAACGTAATTTTGAACACAAAAACTGTAATCCAACGCGTGACCAATGAATGTCAATATCGTACTGACCTGAGTGTGCAATACTAATGTCCGTCGAGCAGTAGACACAGAACACATGCTCGTCACCTAGTGCTGAACGACATATTCCTGGAATTTTTAGGTCACTTTCTCGGAATTTCTGTGCCATTTAAATGACTTTTGATGTCTTTTCTTTTGATTTTTTTGACCAGAAGATACAGAAGCTTCGGAATGCACTCGCTTGGACGCCATTTTGAAACAGAAAAGGAAATGGCGCGAAATGACTTTTCACTGCATCGTTTCAAAAGCTTCGCTTACCGATCCAACTGTAGTTTTTCTTTTATATTTAGGATTATGTTTTCCCGTATTTTTTTTTCGTAGCCATAATTACCATAATTTGACTTTCCCCCCGTAAAAATTACGGCAAAATCGGGATGGTAAACAGGTCTGTCTACTGTCTTTCTGCCTTACTGGTCAATTCTCCTGCCTTTTTTTTATATAGAAACTCTTACATTTTCTCCCGCCGAAGACAGACATGCAGGGCCTGACTATTTCTTAGCCTCTAAATTTTATCAGCAGCTCACTCCCTGACAACGTCCAGCATGCGCCCCACCTGAGGCACCAGTTCCCTCCACTGTTTCTCCAACGTCTTGACCACCCTGTGCACGTCTTTAGAACTCTGCACCCACAGCCTCAACACCACCTCTGGGCTCACCACCCTCCCCTTGCCCTTCCACTTCCTCCCCCCACCCCCCCTCCCCTTCCCCCATCCCCCCAAAGTGTTCCATGTCAGTGTCGACCACGAGCTCTTCGGGCTCATCCCAGAACACCAGGGTAAGGACGTGGGGGTCCCCCGCTGGAGAGAGCAGCACGCGCTTGAGGCTTTCCAGCCGCCGCGTCTCCACCACGTCGTACTGGGGCTGCTCCGGCAGGCCGCGCACAAAGTCCGGCAAGGGGTAGGTGACTGTGTCCTCGCGCGCAAGGCACAGGTGTCGGCTGGTCACGATGACGCTGATGGGGCGGATCCTGTCGGGCGGCACGGCGCTGACGCTGTCCGTGAAGGGCGGGAGCAGCTGGTAGGAAAGAACGTACAGCCACATGGCTTCCTTGGGAGTGGTAAGGGCTGGGGGGAGTTGATGATGATGATGAGTGTGTCTCCTCCCTACTCCTCCGCCCTCCTTCATCAGATTGGCCTGCACCCTAGCCCGGACGAGGAACAGCAAATCCTCGATGGCCTCATCCCCGGGGTAGGTGAAGCTGACCCGGTTGAACTCCCCCGAGGTGGACAGGGTCCGCTTGTAGAACGCCTGGTAGAAGTCCTGCTCCATGTCTGAAGGGGTCCGGTCCCCAAGCGGCGACGAAGCAGGGACCGTCAGGGCCAGACAACTCTTGAGGCGGTCGATGAAGGCGGCGGTGAGAGTGCAGTCCCTGGTGGCCAGGGTGAAGACGGTGTGGGCTGTGGGCCCCGTCAGTCGCACGAACTGGTCGAACAGCCCCATGGACACCTGCGACAACTCGCTCAGCAGCACCACCCCGTGCGCCTTCACCCGCCCCCACCCACTGCTCCCCCCGCTGGTCCTGGGCGAAGGGGACCTGGAGGAGTGCCAGCTGACGGCCGAGTCGGACTGGTGTCGGTTGTGCGTCATCCAGGAAGGGCGGGAGGAGGAGGGCGCGGCGGTGTTTAGGGCAGTGTCTGACACCAGGTACACCGCCCGGCTGCTGAGCATGCACAGGGCCACGGCCTCTCTCCCGGGGTCTGAGTAGGGAACCACGCTGGTCCACATGGCCAGGCACAGCTCCTCCCTCTCACCGTCTCTACTCCCCCCGCCCTCTCCCCCCGCAGTAGCAGTGGAAGGGGACCCTGCGATCTTGCTGCGGAAGAAGTTGACCACCTCCCGCCCGCTCATCATGGAGATGGGACGAAGTCGCGCTGGCACGGGCGCCAAGAGGGCATACCTCCGCACCGCCTGTCTCAGCTCCTGCTCCAACGCAGTTCCCTCCCCTCCTCCTCCCCCTTCCTCCCCTTCTCCTCCCCCCACCTCCCCGCTAGACTGGATATCCGCCAGGTAGCTGCTTTTCATTGACAACTCTCTCCGATGATGTTGGGACTCTGTAGAATCATGGGGAAGAGCCGTTGTGTCGCTACAGGTGGTGGAATCGCCATCTTTGAAGTAGTAGCCCTTCCAGTCGAAGCTGGAGGGAAGGGAGGAACCGGGGTAGGTGATGGATACCCTGGGTGAGGGGCAAGGCATGCCGCTTTTCGCGTCAACCTCTTCAGCGCTGACAGAAGTGAGGTTTTTAGTGGAGGAATCAGCACCATTACCTCCACCCAAACCGCCGTTGCTCCCATCCGTGCCGTTGGGGCCCAGAGTCTCGTTGCCCCCCTCGGGGGCCTGGCGCACAGAGGAGGGGGGCGGGGGGGTCATCCTGTGAGCGTGCTCAGAGCGCAGGTTGGTCAGGCGCCCCAGGAATGCGTCACGAGCCGCGCCCGCGCTGAATAGCAAGCTCAGCTCCCCCTGGTGTCGATGTTGATGATGAGGGGCGGATAATGTCAGGGTGAGAGACACTGGGGCAAAGTCTGGGGCAGGAGTGGTAGCGATGGTGGAGGGGTGGTGGAGAGAGAGGTCTACTATGTGGTCCATGATGGAGAACTCCCTCATCACTTTCAGCCGCATACCCCCTCCTTCCTCGTCTCCTCCCCCTCCTGTATCCTGATGATGAAAGGAGGGCGGGGGCCAGTACACGCACTCTGTATCCACGCAGTACACCATGTTTTCCGACAACACCAGCAAGCATGGGCCCACCTCCTCTCCTTTCCCCTTCGCCCTCACCATCAACACGAATGCCAGACGATCCGACGGGAGGCCTAACCCTTCTTCTCTCCGACAAACCTCCCTCAACAGATCCGACCGCAGGGAGAGATCTAACGTAGGGGTACTCACGCACAGACGCTCGCAGCAAACCGTCAAAGCATCGGCGAAATGTTTCAACGCATCAGCGTCTGCGGCGAACAACGTGAACAGACCCCCTTCTCCCACGAAGGCCTCCTCCAAGCGAAGGTACCCGTAGCAGGGGCCGATCACCAGCTGCTGAATGCTGCCAAGGGGGAGAATCACGCTGGGTCTGAGCCGGGGAAGGCCCGGGAAGCTGCCCTTATCCGCCCCTGAGCACAGCCTCTCCACGATGACCTTAGCCGAGGTGAGAACCACGCAGCAGGGGAAGACGACCGCAGGGGAGGAGAAGCGCTGGACGTGGCACCACATC
>CM065696.1:3036266-3071266 GCA_017654935.2 Phymorhynchus buccinoides | reverse complement strand
CATGCATACGCACTCACACACAGAGACACACACACCAAACACACATACAGACACATACACACAATAATAGGCCGTTAAATTTCTTTATTGAAAAACCCACCAGAGATACAGCCTGCATTTTGGTCCTCACCTTAACACTAACCTAATTTCAATCACTGAAAATAAAACCCAAGGTTACCATGACTATTATAGTGTTTCTGCTGTGTGTGTTATTACATGAGAAAGGCACCCTGGCAATGAAACCCAAGGTTACCATGACTATTATAGTGTTTCTGCTGTGTGTGTTATTACAATAGAAAGCAGGCACCCTGACAATGAAACCCAAGGTTACCATGACTATTATAGTGTTTCTGCTGTGTGTTATTACAATAGAAAGCAGGCACCCTGACAATGAAACCCAAGGTTACCATGACTATTATAGTGTTTCTGCTGTGTGTTATTACAATAGAAAGCAGGCACCCTGACAATGAAACCCAAGGTTACCATGACTATTATAGTGTTTCTGCTGTGTGTTATTACAATAGAAAGCAGGCACCCTGACAATGAAACCCAAGGTTACCATGACTATTATAGTGTTTCTGCTGTGTGTGTTATTACAATAGAAAGTAGGCACCCTGACAATGAAACCCAAGGTTACCATGACTATTATAGTGTTTCTGCTGTGTGTGTTATTACAATAGAAAGCAGGCACCCTGACAATGAAACCCAAGGTTACCATGACTATTATAGTGTTTCTGCTGTGTGTTATTACAATAGAAAGCAGGCACCCTGACAATGAAACCCAAGGTTACCATGACTATTATAGTGTTTCTGCTGTGTGTGTTATTACAATAGAAAGCAGGCACCCTGGCAATGAAACCCAAGGTTACCATGACTATTATAGTGTTTCTGCTGTGTGTGTTATTACAATAGAAAGCAGGCACCCTGGCAATGAAACCCAAGGTTATCATGACTACTATAGTGTTTCTGCTGTGTGTGTTATTACAATAGAAAGCAGGCACCCTGGCAATGAAACCCAAGGTTACCATGACTATTATAGTGTTTCTGCTGTGTGTGTTATTACAATAGAAAGCAGGCACCCTGACAATGAAACCCAAGGTTACCATGACTATTATAGTGTTTCTGCTGTGTGTGTTATTACAATAGAAAGCAGGCACCCTGACAATGAAACCCAAGGTTACCATGACTATTATAGTGTTTCTGCTGTGTGTGTTATTACAATAGAAAGCAGGCACCCTGACAATGAAACCCAAGGTTACCATGACTATTATAGTGTTTCTGCTGTGTGTGTTATTACAATAGAAAGCAGGCACCCTGACAATGAAACCCAAGGTTACCATGACTATTATAGTGTTTCTGCTGTGTGTGTTATTACAATAGAAAGTAGGCACCCTGACAATGAAACCCAAGGTTACCATGACTATTATAGTGTTTCTGCTGTGTGTGTTATTACAATAGAAAGCAGGCACCCTGACAATGAAACCCAAGGTTACCATGACTATTATAGTGTTTCTGCTGTGTGTGTTATTACAATAGAAAGTAGGCACCCTGACAATGAAACCCAAGGTTACCATGACTATTATAGTGTTTCTGCTGTGTGTGTTATTACAATAGAAAGCAGGCACCCTGACAATGAAACCCAAGGTTACCATGACTATTATAGTGTTTCTGCTGTGTGTTATTACAATAGAAAGCAGGCACCCTGGCAATGAAACCCAAGGTTACCATGACTATTATAGTGTTTCTGCTGTGTGTGTTATTACAATAGAAAGCAGGCACCCTGATAATGAAACCCAAGGTTACCATGACTATTATAGTGTTTCTGCTGTGTGTTTATTACAATAGAAAGCAGGCACCCTGACAATGAAACCCAAGGTTACCATGACTATTATAGTGTTTCTGCTGTGTGTGTTATTACAATAGAAAGCAGGCACCCTGACAATGAAACCCAAGGTTACCATGACTATTATAGTGTTTCTGCTGTGTGTGTTATTACAATAGAAAGCAGGCACCCTGAAAATGAAACCCAAGGTTACCATGACTATTATAGTGTTTCTGCTGTGTGTGTTATTACAATAGAAAGCAGGCACCCTGGCAATGAAACCCAAGGTTACCATGACTATTATAGTGTTTCTGCTGTGTGTGTTATTACAATAGAAAGCAGGCACCCTGACAATGAAACCCAAGGTTACCATGACTATTATAGTGTTTCTGCTGTGTGTGTTATTACAATAGAAAGCAGGCACCCTGACAATGAAACCCAAGGTTACCATGACTATTATAGTGTTTCTGCTGTGTGTTATTACAATAGAAAGCAGGCACCCTGACAATGAAACCCAAGGTTACCATGACTATTATAGTGTTTCTGCTGTGTGTTATTACAATAGAAAGTAGGCACCCTGAAAATGAAACCCAAGGTTACCATGACTATTATAGTGTTTCTGCTGTGTGTGTTATTACAATAGAAAGCAGGCACCCTGACAATGAAACCCAAGGTTACCATGACTATTATAGTGTTTCTGCTGTGTGTTATTACAATAGAAAGCAGGCACCCTGACAATGAAACCCAAGGTTACCATGACTATTATAGTGTTTCTGCTGTGTGTGTTATTACAATAGAAAGCAGGCACCCTGACAATGAAACCCAAGGTTACCATGACTATTATAGTGTTTCTGCTGTGTGTTATTACAATAGAAAGCAGGCACCCTGACAATGAAACCCAAGGTTACCATGACTATTATAGTGTTTCTGCTGTGTGTTATTACAATAGAAAGCAGGCACCCTGACAATGAAACCCAAGGTTACCATGACTATTATAGTGTTTCTGCTGTGTGTGTTATTACAATAGAAAGCAGGCACCCTGACAATGAAACCCAAGGTTACCATGACTATTATAGTGTTTCTGCTGTGTGTGTTATTACAATAGAAAGCAGGCACCCTGACAATGAAACCCAAGGTTACCATGACTATTATAGTGTTTCTGCTGTGTGTGTTATTACAACAGAAAGCAGGCACCCTGACAATGAAACCCAAGGTTACCATGACTATTATAGTGTTTCTGCTGTGTGTTATTACAATAGAAAGCAGGCACCCTGACAATGAAACCCAAGGTTACCATGACTATTATAGTGTTTCTGCTGTGTGTGTTATTACAATAGAAAGCAGGCACCCTGACAATGAAACCCAAGGTTACCATGACTATTATAGTGTTTCTGCTGTGTGTGTTATTACAATAGAAAGCAGGCACCCTGACAATGAAACCCAAGGTTACCATGACTATTATAGTGTTTCTGCTGTGTGTTATTACAATAGAAAGCAGGCACCCTGACAATGAAACCCAAGGTTACCATGACTATTATAGTGTTTCTGCTGTGTGTGTTATTACAATAGAAAGCAGGCACCCTGACAATGAAACCCAAGGTTACCATGACTATTATAGTGTTTCTGCTGTGTGTTATTACAATAGAAAGCAGGCACCCTGACAATGAAACCCAAGGTTACCATGACTATTATAGTGTTTCTGCTGTGTGTGTTATTACAATAGAAAGCAGGCACCCTGACAATGAAACCCAAGGTTACCATGACTACTATAGTGTTTCTGCTGTGTGTGTTATTACAATAGAAAGTAGGCACCCTGAAAATGAAACCCAAGGTTACCATGACTATTATAGTGTTTCTGCTGTGTGTTATTACAATACAAAGTAGGCACCCTGACAATGAAACCCAAGGTTACCATGACTATTATAGTGTTTCTGCTGTGTGTTATTACAACAGAAAGTAGGCACCCTGGCAATGAAACCCAAGGTTACCATGACTATTATAGTAGACAATGAAACCCAAGGTTACCATGACTATTCTGCTGTGTGTTATTACAATAGAAAGCAGGCACCCTGACAATGAAACCCAAGGTTACCATGACTATTATAGTGTTTCTGCTGTGTGTTATTACAATAGAAAGTAGGCAGTGTTTCCCTGGCAATGAAACCCAAGGTTACCATGACTATTATAGTGTTTCTGCTGTGTGTGTATTACAATAGAAAGGCACCCTGACAATGAAACCCAAGGTTACCATGACTATTATAGTGTTTCTGCTGTGTGTGTTATTACAATAGAAAGCAGGCACCCTGACAATGAAACCCAAGGTTACCATGACTATTATAGTGTTTCTGCTGTGTGTTATTACAACAGAAAGTAGGCACCCTGGCAATGAAACCCAAGGTTACCATGACTATTATAGTGTTTCTGCTGTGTGTTATTACAATAGAAAGGCACCCTGACAATGAAACCCAAGGTTACCATGACTATTATAGTGTTTCTGCTGTGTGTTATTACAATAGAAAGCAGGCACCCTGATAATGAAACCCAAGGTTACCATGACTATTATAGTGTTTCTGCTGTGTGTGTTATTACAATAGAAAGCAGGCACCCTGACAATGAAACCCAAGGTTACCATGACTATTATAGTGTTTCTGCTGTGTGTTATTACAATAGAAAGCAGGCACCCTGACAATGAAACCCAAGGTTACCATGACTATTATAGTGTTTCTGCTGTGTGTTATTACAATAGAAAGCAGGCACCCTGGCAATGAAACCCAAGGTTACCATGACTATTATAGTGTTTCTGCTGTGTGTGTTATTACAATAGAAAGCAGGCACCCTGGCAATGAAACCCAAGGTTACCATGACTATTATAGTGTTTCTGCTGTGTGTTATTACAATAGAAAGCAGGCACCCTGACAATGAAACCCAAGGTTACCATGACTATTATAGTGTTTCTGCTGTGTGTGTTATTACAATAGAAAGCAGGCACCCTGACAATGAAACCCAAGGTTACCATGACTATTATAGTGTTTCTGCTGTGTGTGTTATTACAATATAAAGCAGGCACCCTGACAATGAAACCCAAGGTTACCATGACTATTATAGTGTTTCTGCTGTGTGTTATTACATGAGTACTTATATAGCGCCCTTGTAGGCAAAACCTACTCAGGTCGCTTTACAAATTAAACTTCACTAAAGCACCATTCACACATCGAATATAATACAACTAACAAACCAGACTGCTTCACTCACTCACTCACGCGCACACACATGCACAAGCGTGCACAAGCATGATGCACACATGCATACGCACTCACACACAGAGACACACACACACAAACACACATACAGACACATACACACAATAATAGGCCGTTAAATTTCTTTATTGAAAAACCCACCAGAGATACAGCCTGCATTTTGGTCCTCACCTTAACACTAACCTAATTTCAATCACTGAAAATAAAACCCAAGGTTACCATGACTATTATAGTGTTTCTGCTGTGTGTTATTACATGAGAAAGGCACCCTGGCAATGAAACCCAAGGTTACCATGACTATTATAGTGTTTCTGCTGTGTGTTATTACAATAGAAAGCAGGCACCCTGACAATGAAACCCAAGGTTACCATGACTATTATAGTGTTTCTGCTGTGTGTGTTATTACAATAGAAAGCAGGCACCCTGACAATGAAACCCAAGGTTACCATGACTATTATAGTGTTTCTGCTGTGTGTTATTACAATAGAAAGCAGGCACCTTGACAATGAAACCCAAGGTTACCATGACTATTATTGGGGGGAAGGAGCAGAGTTGGGAAACCGAGCTATCAATTTGGTCATACCAGGCAGCGGGATTTCTCCTACTCTTACTCTTGTGTAAATGATTGAATACGCGTTCATCCCATTTACCCGAGTTCATGTTGTGCGCAGTACACTGTGCACCCAAAGCAGCGTGAGGCAGGTTGTCCCCCCTTCCCATTTACCTGAGTTCATGTTGTGCGCAGTACACTGTGCACCCAAAGCAGCGTGAGGCAGGTTGTCCCCCCTTCCCATTTACCTGAGTTCATGTTGTGCGCAGTACACTGTGCACCCAAAGCAGCGTGAGGCAGGTTGTCCCCCCTTCCCATTTACCTGAGTTCATGTTGTGCGCAGTACACTGTGCACCCAAAGCAGCGTGAGGCAGGTTGTCCCCCCTTCCCATTTACCTGAGTTCATGTTGTGCGCAGTACACTGTGCACCCAAAGCAGCGTGAGGCAGGTTGTCCCCCCTTCCCATTTACCTGAGTTCATGTTGTGCGCAGTACACTGTGCACCCAAAGCAGCGTGAGGCAGGTTGTCCCCCCTTCCCATTTACCTGAGTTCATGTTGTGCGCAGTACACTGTGCACCCAAAGCAGCGTGAGGCAGGTTGTCCCCCCTTCCCATTTACCTGAGTTCATGTTGTGCGCAGTACACTGTGCACCCAAAGCAGCGTGAGGCAGGTTGTCCCCCCTTCCCATTTACCTGAGTTCATGTTGTGCGCAGTACACTGTGCACCCAAAGCAGCGTGAGGCAGGTTGTCCCCCCTTCCCATTTACCTGAGTTCATGTTGTGCGCAGTACACTGTGCACCCAAAGCAGCGTGAGGCAGGTTGTCCCCCCTTCCCATTTACCTGAGTTCATGTTCTGCGCAGTACACTGTGCACCCAAAGCAGCGTGAGGCAGGTTGTCCCCCCTTCCCATTTACCTGAGTTCATGTTCTGCGCAGTACACTGTGCACCCAAAGCAGCGTGAGGCAGGTTGTCCCCCCTTCCCATTTACCTGAGTTCATGTTCTGCGCAGTACACTGTGCACCCAAAGCAGCGTGAGGCAGGTTGTCCCCCCTTCCCATTTACCTGAGTTCATGTTGTGCGCAGTACACTGTGCACCCAAAGCAGCGTGAGGCAGGTTGTCCCCCCTTCCCATTTACCTGAGTTCATGTTGTGCGCAGTACACTGTGCACCCAAAGCAGCGTGAGGCAGGTTGTCCCCCCTTCCCATTTACCTGAGTTCATGTTCTGCGCAGTACACTGTGCACCCAAAGCAGCGTGAGGCAGGTTGTCCCCCCTTCCCAGGCACCCCTCCAGACTGGCAGAGGAGGAGGTCTGAAAACAAAATGCACGGGGACAATGTGGTACAGTGGTTTGGACTTTACATACTGAAAGATTGGTTTAACCCTTTCGCCGCTAGCCATTTTTCAAACAATACCATTAAACTGAACTGGGTAGAGAAAAAAAAATTATAGATATCTGCAATATTGAGAATTCTTCTGTGACATGTATAACATTAGGCCTATCCTTACCTCCCAAAATTAAGAAAATAGGGTCTTCGGATAACAGGCCCTGATTTGATGCCTTTTAGTGACATGGGTGTTAAACCATTGTGGTGCATAAATGCGACATTGGCGGTGAAAGGTTTAAGTATTTAAACTGCTGAGAGTTTTAATCTGAAGTGATATCAAAGAGCAATGCATGGACAGCATTTGAAAGCTCATACTAATGGTGGAAACACCCCCTAGTGATATTACTAGCGTATGCCTCTGTTGCCATGGAGAAAGAGTGAAAGCTATTGTGCGCTGATAGCGATGGATGACAAGCACATATGTACAGCAATGTCCTCTTTAGTCATTATTCAAACAAAAGTTCACAATAAAAAAAGGCAATAACAAAAACCGAGCTCAGACTCACACAGAGAGAGAGAGGGAGAATACGAATAAAAAATAAAAAATCAGATATAGGCATAGGCCCCTTCCTGATGGGGGTGTCACAATGATAGAAACATAAATCATGAAATAACGTATTTGGTTACACATAGATACATACATATTTTCGGTAAAGGTAAAGATGTGCCATCCCCCCTGCATTTCTCGGTTAATTGCAATTTTCCGGTTTTGCCTTTCTTTCCAAACATAAAGCTGTATTTTATGAACATTTTTAGCTAATAACCTTTTTGGAATACTAACCCTATCCCTACTAACCCCCCCCCCCCCCCCCCCCCCCCCCCCCCCCCCCCCCCCCACTCCCCCCCCCCCCCCCCTCCCCCCCCACCCACCCCCCCCCCCCCCCCCGCTCCACACCCCCCCCCCCCTCCTATAAGACGGGAAAACACAATGAACCACGACTGTGACATATGGCGCTGTGTACTGCAATACATAGGGGGGCGGGGGTCCTATTAAATAATGGCCTAGGGTTAGGGATAGGGTTAGTATTCCAAAAAGGTTATTAGCTAAAAAGCCAAAAACGGGAAAATGGAATTAACCGAGAAATGCAGGGGGGGGAGTGGCACATCTTGACCTTTACCATATTTTCTTTTACTTTTTTTAAGCATTCATATTCTTGCAAAATTTTAGCTACTCGCTGTACGTAATCTTCGTGTGTGTGTGTGTGTGTGTGTGTGTGAGAGAGAGAGAGAGAGAGAGAGAGAGAGAGAGAGAGAGAGAGAGAGAGAGAGAGAGAGAGAGAGAGAGAGAGAGAGAGAGAGAGAGAGAGAGAGAGAGAGAGAGAAGAGAGAGAGAGAGAGAGAGAGAGAGAGTTAGAAAAGACTGAATCATTCTAGAACCAAGCAATCAACACCCTGAGAGGCTCAAGGATTTGGGTGTTTGCCGATTACTTGTTTGGGGGGGGGGGGTGTTATCTGAAGACCCTGTCATCCAGCTCACCGTAGAGTTTCTTTGCACAATTTGAAAAGTGTGGCACTCACAGATAGGACAATATCAACCAGTTGCTCGCAAATTCATCGGAGCTCAGAAGCAAAGTTATTGATTCTGCAATCTGACAAGCCAGGGTGTGGCTGCGAGTTGGGACTCAGAATGAGCGGCATGGGAGCAACGCCAAAGTTCGGCCCAAAAGATGGGACAGCCACAACAACAACAACAACAAAGCCTTATTGACAGACCCAACATTGCGGCACTTGCTTTGTGAGGCCCTGCTAGATATTGGGAATGAGCGGCCTGGGAGCAACGCCAAAGTTCGGCCCAGAAGATGGGACAGCAACAACAACAACAACAAAGCCTTATTGACAGACCCAACATTGCGGCACTTGCTTTGTGAGGCCCTGCATGATATTGGGAATGAGCGGCCTGGGAGCAACGCCAAAGTTCGGCCCAGAAGATGGGACAGCCAAAAACAAAGGTATTTTTGACAGGCTCCCCCCATGCAGGTACCGGGTGTGGGTGTGGGGGTGTGGGGGGTCTTCCGTACAAATAGTTCTCACACCTTCTGGAAGTTCTCTGCTTATAACTTCCTATAATCTTTCACTCTCTTTGACTCTCACTTTTCCCTTTGCTTACTGTCATCTACTATCTTTCTGCTTTACTGGTCCATTCTCCTGCCTTTTCCCTTTGCTTACTGTCATCGACTATCTTTCTGCTTTACTGGTCCATTTTATTCTGCAGCCCTTTTTCAAGAAAAACTGACAACGATTTTCTGTAGCCAAAGACGGGCAATATGGGCCTAACTATTTTTTAGCATGACGCATATGCGCTCATATGACAGGAAACTGTGTGAGCGATCGAAGAAGAAGCTGATTTACAGGCTTAAAAAACAGAGGTACTCACTTTGCGGGGTCCTGCGGCTTGGAGTCCTTGGCTTTCTGTAGGGCCAGACTGTGTGAGCGATCGAAGAAGAGAAAAAAGAAGATTTACAGGCTGAAAATGGAGGCACTCACTTTGCGGGGTCCTGCGTGGCGCAACTTTAAGTCCTTAGCTTTCTGTAGGGCCAGACTGTGTGAGCGATCGAAGAAGAAGATGGAGAAGAAGAAGATTTACAGGCTGAAAATGGAGGCACTCACTTTGCGGGGTCCTGCGTGGCGCGGCTTGGCGTCCTTGGCTTTCTGTAGGGCCAGACGTACTGCCACTGTGTCCTTCTCTGTCTGACTGGCCGCCTGGTTGTCCAGGTAAACCTGTCATGTAGGAACATAGCAAGCAGTGTCACTAGGTCCTTCTCTGTCTGACTGGCCGCCTGGTTGTCCAGGTAAACCTGTCATGTAGGAACATAGCAAGCAGTGTCACTAGGTCCTTCTCTGTCTGACTGGCTGACTGGTTGTCCAGGTAAACCTGTCATGTAGGAACATAGCAAGCAGTGTCACTAGGTCCTTCTCTGTCTGACTGGCCGCCTGGTTGTCCAGGTAAACCTGTCATGTAGGAACATAGCAAGCAGTGCCACTAGGTCCTTCTCTGTCTGACTGGCCGCCTGGTTGTCCAGGTAAACCTGTCATGTAGGAACATAGCAAGCAGTGCCACTGTGTCCTCTGTCTGACTCGCTGTCCAGGTAAACCTGTCATGTAGGAACATAGAAAGCAGTGCCAAAACACACACACACATAAATGCATGTACATTTTTGTTTATTTCAAGCATTGAAATTGATGTAAATCACATTCTTTGGATATTTTTGTTTAAGTAAGTATTGTAATTTTCTTATACTATGCACTACGCCAGACCTGACTATGCCCCCCCCCCCCCCCCCCCCACACCACAAAAGCAGGCACCTTGTTGCTATCAATTACCTCATTGACACGTTCGCCAAACATGACGAGCACTTGAGTGCGATAGTCGACGTTTCCATTTCATGAAAAATTCTCCAATGCTATTATCATCGCACTGTCATTATTACTTTATTACAAAACCTCATCAACACGGTCTCCAAACATGACGAGCACTTGAGTGCAATAGTCGACGACGTTTCCATTTCATGAAAAATTCTCCAATGCTATTATCATTATTATTACTTTATTACAGAACCTCATCAACACGGTCTCTAAACATGACCAGCACTTGAGTGCAATAGTCGACAACGTTTCCATTTAATGTCAAATTCTCCAACACTATCATCATTATTATTACTTTATTACAGTTATCATTACCATGTATTACCTCGTCAACACGTTCTCCAAACATGGTGAGCACTCTAGTGCGATAGTCAACGGTGTTGGCGACAACGTTTCCGTTCAATGTCAGTTTCTCCAAACATGGCAGGCGACAGGCCGCTTCGACATCTTCCACCTGTCATAACAAACGATCGTTATTTGCTACAATGTCGGGGCAGTGGGTGGATGCCTTGTGCCTCCATACCGGGATCTGGACGACCCTGCTTCCTCCACGGGTCTCTCCCCGTGAGAATACCGGGCGGGGGGTGTCTTTCATGCAAATAGTTCCCCCGCCTTTTGGAAGTTCTGTGCTTGTAACTTCCACTAATCTGCCAGTCTCTTTGACTGCCTTTTCCCTTTGCTTTCTATCATCTAATGTCTTTCTGACTTATTGGCCCATTCTCCTGCCGTTTTATACAAAAAATCTTCCGAATAATTTTTCTTTTAGTTCCTCCGAAATTGGAATGTGTTAGCTGTACGCAGTGGGGAGACCAGTGAAAACTGAAAACTGGACACATAAGTTTCATAATAATAATAATAATAATAAATAACATTTATAGAGCGCCCTTTCTCTCTTGAGCTCACGGTGCTTCACAATTGTTTAAATAAATACATAAATCATAAATAAGCTACTACAATACCAACTATCACAAACATGCACACAGCCACAACACGCACGCACGCACACACCCACACCCACATACGCGCGCACACCCACCCACCCACAATGTGGGGGACATCATTTTAAGGCAGGAAACAGGACAAGGAAGAAATCAGAGGTATTGCCGAAGAGGTGAGTTTTAAGAGCGGTTTTGAAAGACTGGAAAGATTTAGCAGAACGAAGTTCATATGGTAGGGTGTTCCAGACAGAAGGGGCGCTGAAAGAAAATGAACGTTCACCATTTGTCTTAGTGTTTGTACGAGGAATAGAAAGGATAAGTTTGTCAGAAGAGGAACGGAGAGACCTGGAGGGTGAGTACAGGTGAACGAGATCAGAGAGGTAGGCAGGACCAGATGAATGGACAGCATTGAAACAGAGGCAAGCAATTTTATACTTTATTCTTGCCTCGACTGGAAGCCAGTGTAAGGTCTTGAGGTGGGGTTTGATGTGGTCTGTACGAGGGACGTCAAGGATTAATGGGCATCATGCCCATTATGGCCATATGGTCATGGAACGCAGAAGAAGAAAAAGTTACAATGTATGAGAGTGCCAGGCATAATGGAATTATTACACAAATCCAGGTTTTGTGTTTCCATAAGGCAGTGAATAATAAGATCCTTGTGACAGACATGCAGAAAGCAAGATGCACGTCATGAATACGAAGCATGAGAACAATCTAAGCATAATGGAACTTTTAACAAAAATTGAGATTTGGCTTCTCTAATGAACCATATTTTCCCGTCTACAAAGCGAGCTGTTGTCTAAGCCTCACTCCTGAATAAAATTCAGGAAAACAACAACAATAAAGCCGCATTCAGTGTCTAAGCCACAAGAGACTGAAAAAAAAAAACGAACCTGAGCTGACGAACGATCGAAAGCCACGGCAACTTTGACGGCCCGTGTTGCACTCGCACACAAACTACACAGTACAGACCTAATCTTCGCCATAACGGACCTACTAAATACTGGATTCTGCACAACGACACAACGCAACACAAAACATGACAAAGTAACGCACTGGCAGTTCATTTTTAATCAGTTTGCACACACGAAACGCTTACTGCGCATACAACTCGGCTAACAAAATGGCGCAGCGCACTCTGCAGATACAAAATCACGGCAAACGCTAATGCGCCAGCTGCTTTCATTTATTGGATTTTGAAAGTTGTTTGCATTCAGCAAGTGTTTCAGTGAAAACGCTAATGCTGATTTATCAGTTTAATAACGCAAAGGAGCTGCTTTTCAACTTCTTTTTTTGCAAAGTGAGACCATTCACTGAGTTCCAACTTATGGAGTGAGATCGATCACTTAGTTTCAACTTGGAAGTTGACTTAGCATTTACGTGTGCACAGAGTTTGTAAATATCAGCACGGTCGCGACTGTTTCAGTTCAAACTTTGATCATAAACTGCTCAGTGATGAGACATGTGCACAACAGTGGTGAAATGTAGTGGTCAGATCGTATTATCGCTGATTAAATTCTTCAGTTTCGGCCTGAGAACGGTTCGTGGTTTTTTTGCTGAGATTGACGATGTCAACACGCACAGGCTGGAGTTGACGACCAGCCTAAAATAGGTGAAATATTCACAAATTAGCCGCAATCGTTGTTTTAGCCGCAGGGGTCAAAGTTGAAGAGAAAAGTAGCGGCTTATAGCCCGGAAAATACGGTATGGGCGAGATCTCTGACAGTGAGAGACAGGCAAACATCTGCATTTGAATAGTACAGTGGAACCTCCCTTATAAGACCCTCCATTATAAGACTCCCTCCCTCGTAAGACCTACTTCTCTGAGACATTACCCTTCTTTGCAAGTATTAAAATTACCTCCCTTATAGTACAACTCCCTCCCATTTAAGACCTCATATTGACTGATTTTTGAAGGTCTTATAAGGGAGTTTCCACTGTAGCACTAATCTGTGCTAGGCTGTTGTTTGAAATTTCACTTTTACCAAATGACATACACACGCATGCAGGAGTACACACAGACACACACCATCAAAATCATCTTATATCATTTCCTGCAGGAAATATTAATTGCTACTAATATTTTAAGAAGATTGCTCCACGACTAAGACAAGATAGTCTTCAGTAGGGGGCTTAGTAGGTGGTGTCCTGAACAGACTCCACTGAACTCCACTGAAGAGCAGCACTGTGTCTCCTCAGTTGGTTGCCTCCTGACGGCCTAACATAGATTCGCTCCCCTTGGACTGCTGGTCTCGGATTCTGCGACCTGAACAAGCCAGGGTGTGGCTGCGAGTTGGGATTTGGAATGAGCGGCGTGGGAGCAACGCCACTGTATGGCCCAGAACATGGGACAGCAAAAAAACAAAACAACATAACATGTCAAAACGGATGCCTACCTTGGAAATTTTGTTGTCGCTGACATCCAATATCTCCAGGGAGAACAGCTTGGAGAACCCTGTGCAGAAAACACACCACTGTAAACTACATTGTCGCTGACATCCAATATCTCCAGGGAGAACAGCTTGGAGAACCCTGTGCAGAAAACACACCACTGTAAACTACATTGTCGCTGACATCCAATATCTCCAGGGAGAACAGCTTGGAGAACCCTGTGCAGAAAACCACCCATGGTAAACTACATTGTCGCTGACATCCAATATCTCCAGGGAGAACAGCTTGGAGAACCCTGTGCAGAAAACCACCCATGGTAAACTACATTGTCGCTGACATCCAATATCTCCAGGGAGAACAGCTTGGAGAACCCTGTGCAGAAAACCACCCATGGTAAACTACCTTTAAACCACTGCAGCATTCATTTAACTAACAGAAAAAAATAAGAAGAAAATCATGTTAGAAATCGAACCCTAAACAATATGTTTAGCGCACAACACATTCAGCATTAACTTTTTCACGCCTAACCGGTCGCCAGTAACCGAGAGCGATCTTGCAACTTGTCGCCGACTGGCTGTGACGCGCTCTCCAAGTGGGAGCAACCCGAATTTCACAGAGATGCCTCTGTGACTATAAAGCACCAAAGTGCCCGTTTCCTGACAGCAGCAGGCACCTAGGTTCTGTTCTGGAGAGCTGGGCTTTGATCTGCTTCAAAGTGGAAAAGCCTTGCCCAAGGTACACCCCCAATATTCACCATGCAGTGACGTCAGCCTTGCCCATGGTACACCCCCACTACTCACCGTGCAGTGACGTCAGCCTTGCCCATGGTACACCCCCACTACTCACTGTGCAGTGACGTCAACCTTGCCCATGGTACACCCCCACTACTCACCATGCAGTGACGTCAACCTTGCCCATGGTACACCCCCACTACTCACCGTGCAGTGACGTCAACCTTGCCCATGGTACACCCCCACTACTCACCATGCAGTGACGTCAGCCTTGCCCATGGTACACCCCCACTACTCACTGTGCAGTGACGTCAACCTTGCCCATGGTACACCCCCACTACTCACCGTGCAGTGACGTCAACCTTGCCCATGGTACACCCCCACTACTCACCGTGCAGTGACGTCAACCTTGCCCATGGTACACCCCCACTACTCACCGTGCAGTGACGTCAACCTTGCCCATGGTACACCCCCACTACTCACCGTGCAGTGACGTCAGCCTTGCCCATGGTACACCCCCACTACTCACCGTGCAGTGACGTCAGCCTTGCCCATGGTACACCCCCACTACTCACCGTGCAGTGACGTCAACCTTGCCCATGGTACACCCCCACTACTCACCGTGCAGTGACGTCAACCTTGCCCATGGTACACCCCCACTACTCACCGTGCAGTGACGTCATCCTTGCCCATGGTACACCCCCACTACTCACCGTGCAGTGACGTCATCCTTGCCCATGGTACACCCCCACTACTCACCGTGCAGTGACGTCAGCCTTGCCCATGGTACACCCCCACTATTCACCGTGCAGTGACGTCAACCTTGCCCATGGTACACCCCCACTACTCACCGTGCAGTGACGTCAGCCTTGCCCATGGTACACCCCCACTACTCACCGTGCAGTGACGTCAACCTTGCCCATGGTACACCCCCACTACTCACCATGCAGTGACGTCAGCCTTGCCCATGGTACACCCCCACTACTCACCGTGCAGTGACGTCATCCTTGCCCATGGTACACCCCCACTACTCACCGTGCAGTGACGTCAACCTTGCCCATGGTACACCCCCACTACTCACCGTGCAGTGACGTCAACCTTGCCCATGGTACACCCCCACTACTCACCGTGCAGTGACGTCATCCTTGCCCATGGTACACCCCCACTACTCACCGTGCAGTGACGTCATCCTTGCCCATGGTACACCCCCACTACTCACCGTGCAGTGACGTCATCCTTGCCCATGGTACACCCCCACTATTCACCGTGCAGTGACGTCAACCTTGCCCATGGTACACCCCCACTATTCACCATGCAGTGACGTCAACCTTGCCCATGGTACACCCCCACTATTCACCGTGCAGTGACGTCATCCTTGCCCATGGTACACCCCCACTACTCACCGTGCAGTGACGTCATCCTTGCCCATGGTACACCCCCACTACTCACCGTGCAGTGACGTCATCCTTGCCCATGGTACACCCCCACTACTCACCATGCAGTGACGTCAGCCTTGCCCAAGGTACACCCCCACTACTCACCGTGCAGTGACGTCATCCTTGCCCATGGTACACCCCCACTACTCACCGTGCAGTGACGTCAGCCTTGCCCATGGTACACCCCCACTACTCACCGTGCAGTGACGTCATCCTTGCCCATGGTACACCCCCACTACTCACCGTGCAGTGACGTCAACCTTGCCCATGGTACACCCCCACTACTCACCGTGCAGTGACGTCAACCTTGCCCATGGTACACCCCCACTACTCACCATGCAGTGACGTCAGCCTTGCCCATAGTACACCCCCACTACTCACCGTGCAGTGACGTCAACCTTGCCCATGGTACACCCCCACTACTCACCGTGCAGTGACGTCAGCCTTGCCCATGGTACACCCCCACTACTCACCGTGCAGTGACGTCAGCCTTGCCCATGGTACACCCCCACTACTCACCGTGCAGTGACGTCAGCCTTGCCCATGGTACACCCCCACTACTCACCGTGCAGTGACGTCAGCCTTGCCCATGGTACACCCCCACTACTCACCGTGCAGTGACGTCAACCTTGCCCATGGTACACCCCCACTACTCACCGTGCAGTGACGTCAACCTTGCCCATGGTACACCCCCACTACTCACCGTGCAGTGACGTCATCCTTGCCCACCCCCACTGCAGTGCGTCAGCCTTGCCCATGGTACACCCCCACTACTCACCGTGCAGTGACGTCAACCTTGCCCATGGTACACCCCCACTACTCACCAGCAGTGACGTCATCCTTGCCCATGGTACACCCCCACTACTCACCGTGCAGTGACGTCAACCTTGCCCATGGCACACCCCAACTACTCACTGTGCAGTGACGTAAGCCTTGCCCATGGTACAGCCCCACTACTCACCGTGCAGCGAAGTCAGCCTGTTCCCACACAGCAGCAGACACTTGAGGTTTCCCAGCTTGGTGTGCAGAAAGTCCAGGACAGGCTGCTTTGCCCATGGTACAGCCCCACTACTCACCGTGCAGTGAAGTCAGCCTGTTCCCACACAGCAGCAGACACTTGAGGTTGCCCAGCTTGGTGTGCAGGGAGTCCAGGACAGGCTGCCTTGCCCATGGTACAGCCCCACCACTCACCGTGCAGCGAAGTCAGCCTGTTCCCACACAGCAGCAGACACTTGAGGTTGCCCAGCTTGGTGTGCAGGGAGTCCAGGACAGGCTGCCTTGCCCATGGTACAGCCCCACCACTCACCGTGCAGCGAAGTCAGCCTGTTCCCACACAGCAGCAGACACTTGAGGTTGCCCAGCTTGGTGTGCAGGGAGTCCAGGACAGGCTGCCTTGCCCATGGTACAGCCCCACCACTCACCGTGCAGCGAAGTCAGTCTGTTCCCACACAGCAGCAGACACTTGAGGTTGCCCAGCTTGGTGTGCAGGGAGTCCAGGACAGGCTGCCTTGCCCATGGTACAGCCCCACCACTCACCGTGCAGCGAAGTCAGTCTGTTCCCACACAGCAGCAGACACTTGAGGTTGCCCAGCTTGGTGTGGAGGGAGTCCAGGACTGGCAGGTGGTTGTGGGAGAGGTCCAGGTGGGTCATGTGACTCAACCACTGCAGGTGCTGGATGGTCTCCAGCCGGTTGAAGGACAGGTTGACACGCTCCGCACGCCACAGGATTGGCTGCACACAGGGCAACACCGCATCATTAACCCCTTCACTGCCACAGGATTGGCTGCACACAGGGCAACACTGCATCATTAACGCCTTCACTGCCACAGGATTGGCTGCACACAGGGCAACACCGCATCATTAACCCCTTCACTGCCACAGGATTGGCTGCACACAGGGCAACACCGCATCATTAACCCTTCACTGGATTGGCTGCGCACAGGGGAACACCGCATCATTAACCCCTTCACTGCCACAGGATTGGCTGCGCACAGGGGAACACCGCATCATTAACCCCTTCACTGCCACAGGATTGGCTGCACACAGGGCAACACTGCATCATTAACCCCTTCACTGCCACAGGATTGGCTGCACACAGGGCAACACCGCATCATTAACCACTTCACTGCCACAGGATTGGCTGCACACAGGGCAACACCGCATCATTAACCACTTCACTGCCACAGGATTGGCTGCACACAGGGCAACACCGCATCATTAACCACTTCACTGCCACAGGATTGGCTGCACACAGGGCAACACCGCATCATTAACCACTTCACTGCCACAGGATTTGCTGCACACAGGGCAACACCGCATCATTAACCACTTCACTGCCACAGGATTGGCTGCACACAGGGCAACACCGCATCATTAACCCCTTCACTGCCACAGGATTGGCTGCACACAGGGCAACACCGCATCATTAACCACCACTGCCACAGGATTTGCTGCCACAGGGCAACATCGCATCATTAACCACTTCACTGCCACAGGATTGGCTGCACACAGGGCAACACCGCATCATTAACCCCTTCACTGCCATAGGATTGGCTGCACACAGGGGAACACCGCATCATTAACCACTTCACTGCCACAGGATTGGCTGCACACAGGGCAACACTGCATCATTAACCCCTTCACTGCCATAGGATTGGCTGCACACAGGGCAACACCGCATCATTAACCCTGTCACTGCCACAGGGCAACACCGCATCATTAACCCCTTCACTGCCACAGGATTGGCTGCACACAGGGCAACACCGCATCATTAACCCTGTCACTGCCACAGGGCAACACCGCATCATGAACCCCTTCACTGCCACAGGATTGGCTGCACACAGGGCAACACCGCATCATTAACCCCTTCACTGCCACAGGATTGGCTGCACACAGGGCAACACTGCATCATTAACCCCTTCACTGCCACAGGGGCAACACCGCATCATTAACCCCTTCACTGCCACAGGATTGGCTGCACACAGGGCAACACCGCATCATTAACCCTGTCACTGCCACAGGGCAACACCGCATCATGAACCCCTTCACTGCCACAGGATTGGCTGCACACAGGGCAACACCGCATCATTAACCCCTTCACTGCCACAGGATTGGCTGCACACAGGGCAACACCGCATCATTAACCCTTTCACTGCCACACTGCCACAGGGGAACACTGCATCATTAACCACTTCACTGCCACAGGATTGGCTGCGCACAGGGGAACACCGCATCATTAACCCCTTCACTGCCACAGGATTGGCTGCGCACAGGGGAACACCGCATCATTAACCACTTCACTGCCACAGGATTGGCTGCACACAGGGGAACACCGCATCATTAACCACTTCACTGCCACAGGATTGGCTGCGCACAGGGGAACACCGCATCATTAACCACTTCACTGCCACAGGATTGGCTGCACACAGGGGAACACCGCATCATTAACCACTTCACTGCCACAGGATTGGCTGCACACAGGGCAACACCGCATCATTAACCCCGTCACTGCCACAGGAAAACGGAGAAATCATCGATTTATGTTATTATAAAATTTTAAAGAGACCTGTTTTTAGCCTCAATCTGAGAAAATGGTAATGGACGAAGTCTGTTATCTAGGTCACATTCACCCCCTACTCAATCAATTTCTAAAAGTTACCTCGCTAAAAAGCTGTCAAAATCACCATAATCATCTACGATATAATTTAACAGACGCGATAATTCTTCCTCGGACAACTAAACTTTTTGTTGACTTAAAAAAATCACAACTTCGTGAAAACTTGATCAATTTTGATACAGTAAAGTCCAAAAGATACTGCAGGAAGTGGTTAACACGTAAGTCTCGGGGTTCGAGATTCTCGTTTATGTAAACAGTACAGTCTGTGGACTTAGTCGGCAAGTGCAAATTGGGCGCTAATGGGCGCTCCGAGAAAATGGACAGCGATTTTTTACCTAGCGCTGGCGGGCACTCTACGGGTTTATGGGTTAAACTGCTTAAGACTTGAATGAATGAAAACAACAACATTGTAGTTTGGACAACAAATTATCAGTTTATTGACGAGCTAAAACTGAGTTGGCCAACTGACAAAAACCATGCTAAATGACGTCATTTTTGTTCTTATGCCATCAACGTCAGTGTTTTAACTGTGCAAAGTGTCGCTTACAGCTTTGTCAGAATACCCCTTGCCATGATGAGCATATCAAAATTGATTATCCCTCATAGGCGGAGTGTGGCTGCCCATGTGGCAGGGTAATAAAAACAGTCACACACGAAATGTTCTCATCCATAGCTGATGCATTCGTACCATAGTGTTCAAGTGCTTCCGCTGTTGGGATGATTCTCTGGAGTCAATTTAGCCAGGGTATGTCAACAAAAACAACAACATTGATTCATTTTGAGTTATATTACTTTAATTCCCAGGCGGTGAAATGAGGGTCTTCAGCCCAAACTGTCCATCAGCCTTCTGTGGTTCTTTTGAGATAGATGTCTTTAGCAGGACATTCTCAATCATATTATCAACACTGTACATGAGGGTCTTCAGCCCAAACTGTCCATCAGCCTTCTGTGGTTCTTTTGAGATAGATGTCTTTAGCAGGACATTCTCAATCATATTATCAACACTGTACATGAGGGTCTTCTGCCCAAACTGTCCATCAGCCTTCTGTGGTTCTTTTGAGATAGATGTCTTCAGCAGGACATTCTCAATCATATTATCAACACTGTACATGAGGGTCTTCTGCCCAAACTGTCCATCAGCCTTCTGTGGTTCTTTTGAGATAGATGTCTTCAGCAGGACATTCTCAATCATATTATCAACACTGTACATGAGGGTCTTCTGCCCAAACTGTCCATCAGCCTTCTGTGGTTCTTTTGAGATAGATGTCTTCAGCAGGAAATTCTCAATCATATTATCAACACTGTACATGAGGGTCTTCAGCCCAAACTGTCCATCAGCCTTCTGTGGTTCTTTTGAGATAGATGTCTTCAGCAGGACATTCTCAATCATATTATCAACACTGTACATGAGGTTCTTCTGCCCAAACTGTCCATCAGCCTTCTGTGGTTCTTTTGAGATAGATGTCTTTAGCAGGACATTCTCAATCATATTATCAACACTGTACATGAGGGTCTTCAGCCCAAACTGTCCATCAGCCTTCTGTGGTTCTTTTGAGATAGATGTCTTCAGCAGGACATTCTCAATCATATTATCAACACTGTACATGAGGGTCTTCAAAATGTCCATCAGCCTTCTGTGGTTCTTTTGAGATAGATGTCTTCAGCAGGACATTCTCAATCATATTATCAACACTGTACATGAGGGTCTTCAGCCCAAACTGTCCATCAGCCTTCTGTGGTTCTTTTGAGATAGATGTCTTCAGCAGGACATTCTCAATCATATTATCAACACTGTACATGAGGGTCTTCTGCCCAAACTGTCCATCAGCCTTCTGTGGTTCTTTTGAGATAGATGTCTTCAGCAGGACATTCTCAATCATATTATCAACACTGTACATGAGGGTCTTCTGCCCAAACTGTCCATCAGCCTTCTGTGGTTCTTTTGAGATAGATGTCTTCAGCAGGACATTCTCAATCATATTATCAACACTGTACATGAGGGTCTTCTGCCCAAACTGTCCATCAGCCTTCTGTGGTTCTTTTGAGATAGATGTCTTCAGCAGGACATTCTCAATCATATTATCAACACTGTACATGAGGGTCTTCAGCCCAAACTGTCCATCAGCCTTCTGTGGTTCTTTTGAGATAGATGTCTTCAGCAGGACATTCTCAATCATATTATCAACACTGTACATGAGGGTCTTCTGCCCAAACTGTCCATCAGCCTTCTGTGGTTCTTTTGAGATAGATGTCTTTAGCAGGACATTCTCAATCATATTATCAACACTGTACATGAGGTTCTTCTGCCCAAACTGTCCATCAGCCTTCTGTGGTTCTTTTGAGATAGATGTCTTTAGCAGGACATTCTCAATCATATTATCAACAGTCACACATGAAATGTCTTCTGCCCAAACTGTCCATCAGCCTTCTGTGGTTCTTTTGAGATAGATGTCTTTAGCAGGACATTCTCAATCATATTATCAACACTGTACATGAGGGTCTTCTGCCCAAACTGTCCATCAGCCTTCTGTGGTTCTTTTGAGATAGATGTAGCAGGACATTCTCAATCATATTATCAACACTGTACATGAGGGTCTTCTGCCCAAACTGTCCATCAGCCTTCTGTGGTTCTTTTGAGATAGATTCTTTAGCTTTACATTCTCAATCATATTATCGGTGTACATGAGGGTCTTCAGCCCAAACTGTCCATCAGCCTTCTGTGGTTCTTTTGAGATAGATGTCTTCAGCAGGACATTCTCAATCATATTATCAACACTGTACATGAGGGTCTTCAGCCCAAACTGTCCATCAGCCTTCTGTGGTTCTTTTGAGATAGATGTGTTTAGCAGGACATTCTCAGTCATACTATCAACACTGTACATACAGACAGACACAGACACATACACGACACATACTTCCAGACACACAAATGACACACACACCAGGCATGGTAGTGGGGGCTAAGTGGTTTTCAAGGAAAATGGCCGGGGGTTCAGGGGGCCGAAGAAAATTCAATAAATGAGAGTGAAATGTTCACTTTTTCATGCCATTTCAATGCATTTTTTAATAATATTGTTTCAAACTGTTTCGCGGATTTTCAGCGATTCGCGGAGGTCTACACACATGCCTGCATACACACATGCCCGCATGCGCACACGCATACTTGCATGCACACGCATGCTCACACACACAAACACACTCACCACACTATCGTCAATCACTTTGATGGAATTGTGGGAGAAATCGACATTGGTCACATGATCCCAGCCAGCCACTAGCTGCGTCCCATCGCTTTCCTTCCACCGAGGAACCTCCTGTAGTACCACCTCCTTGTGGACGAAAAGGAAACAATCATGCTGGTTACGGATGAAATGACTTGCCCAGAATGCACTCCCACTTCACGCTTTACACACATTTGACCCAGTAACCCAGCCTTACCTTAATGCTAATAGCTGTGCAATAAACGTTCAATAATACACGCTTTACACACATTTGACCCAGTAACCCAGCCTTACCTTAATGCTAATAGCTGTGCAATAAACGTTCAATAATACACAGCTTACACACTTTTGACTCAGCTGTGCAACTTAACATTACCTTAAATGTACTAGCTGTGCAATAAACATTCAATAATACACACTTTACACACATTTGACCCAGTAACTCAGCCTTACCTTAACAGTACTAGCTGTGCGATAAACGTTCAATAATACACATATTACACACTTTTGACCCAGTAACTCAGCCTTACCTTAACAGTACTAGCTGTGCGATAAACGTTCAATAATACACACTTTACACACTTTTGACCCAGTAACTCAGCCTTACCTTAATAGTACTAGCTGTGCGATAAACATTCAATAATACACATATTACACACTTTTAACCCAGTAACTCAGCCTTACCTTAACAGTACTAGCTGTGCGATAAACGTTCAATAATACACACTTTACACACTTTTGACCCAGTAACTCAGCCTTACCTTAATAGTACTAGCTGTGCGATAAACGTTCAAAGACGTCAGAGTCTGTTTAATCGTCTCAAGTCCTTGAAGCATCTGAAAGTTGCAGGAAAGCACCTGGAAAAGAAAACAATCAAAATTCTTCTTCACTCAGACAGTTTCCTGTCAATTATGAGCCCAGATGCGTCATGCTGCCATTATGCGCCTAACTGAGAAATAGTTCAGGCCAGCATGTCCATCTTCAGATGGAGAAACACTTTGTAAGAATGTTTAAAAAAAAAGGCAGGAGAATGGACGGTTGGGCAGAAAGATAGTAGACGACATAAAGCAAAGGGAAAAGGCAGAGTCAAAGAGAGTGACAGATTAGCGGAAGTTACAAGCACAGAACTTCCAGAAGGTGGGGGAACTATTTTTACAAAAGACCCCCCCCCGGTATTCCAATGGGGGAATGAAACTGAATACGTAAGGCAACGATACAATTATTTGCTTGTTTCACTTGAGCAACGATGTTTGCTAAAGTGCATTTTTCACCTTTCAAAGCACTTCCGAGATTACACACCAAGAAACAAAACAGCAACGATACAATGCATTGTGCTAGCAGATTACGCCCTGCTTGTTTCACTTCGCTTTCACCTCTCTCCAACAAAACAGCAACGATACAATGCATTGTGCTAGCAGATTACGCCCTGCTTGTTTGACTTCGCTTTCACCTCTCTCCAACAAAACAGCAACGATACAATGCATTGTGCTAGCAGATTACGCCCTGCTTGTTTCACTTCGCTTTCACCTCTCTCCAACAAAACAGCAACGATACAATGCATTGTGCTAGCAGATTACGCCCTGCTTGTTTCACTTCGCTTTCACCTCTCTCCAACAAAACAGCAACGATACAATGCATTGTGCTAGCAGATTACGCCCTGCTTGTTTCACTTCGCTTTCACCTCTCTCCAACAAAACAGCAACGATACAATGCATTGTGCTAGCAGATTACGCCCTGCTTGTTTCACTTCGCTTTCACCTCTCTCCAACAAAACAGCAACGATACAATGCATTGTGCTAGCAGATTACGCCCTGCTTGTTTCACTTCGCTTTCACCTCTCTCCAACTCGTTCCCCCCTCATCACTGGTCACCACCACTACACCCTTCCTTACCCGGCATCACCAATGCACACAACTTGCTTGCAGCCAGAACAAACACACTCACACAGACAATTTCATGATAGTGCATAGATTATCGTGTGAATGAGACCTAAACATTGCATCAGCACAATCAGATATTTGCATGTTACGCTAAAAATGTTCACATTCATTTAAACCATACGTACGCGTAATATAAATTAATCTGAAACTAAGCTTGATTTGCTGACATAACACATAATTTATGTAAACAAATGCAGAAAGACACAGTCATGTACTGCTATGGAAACAATTATAGAACACCACACACACACCACACACACACACAAACACTCACACACACACACACACACTCACACACACACCACACACACACCACACTCACACAAACACACAGAGTTTCTTACTTCCAGAGACTGCAGAGACTTGAACAAACTAAGGTCAAACTTGAGTTGGTTCATCAGAATATTGCTGCAGCCCACCGCCTCCTCACTGCCACAGATCTGCACACAACAACAACATACAGCATTATACAACGCTAACCCTTGATAGCAATCAAATCAAAGTGCGTACACACATTAACATTCTTAACGCATGCAGCAGGGCTCTCAGCCACATCCCAGCGATGAAACCCTGAGCAAGCGCCCCCACCCCAGTCCCTTCAGCCCCATCCACAATTGTCTTTTTTACCCCAGTAGTTAGGGATCTGTTTGTTTGTCTTTGTTTGTCCTTTTGGTTGGGGCCTGGGCACTGCCTTATGGAGTGTCTAGGGTCGGCTAGTTCCCAGCTTCCTGGGGGTGAACGTGAAAATTAGTAGCTGCCGGCAGCTCCCTGTAAATATGCCCATCCCAGTCCAGAAATAGGATTTTTTTAGTTTTGTTTGCTGCATCTTATATTTTTTTCTATTGGACCCAAGTAAATTTAAGTAGACTATGTGTGAAACTGTGATAGCTGATTTCTGTCTTTGCTTTTCTTTTCTCTCTCTCTCTGGCTTCTTTTTCTATGGTCACCCCCTAAAGTGTGTACAATTACTTCTATATAAAGAAGCTGGTCACCACCACAGAAAAAGAAGAACAAAAACACCATAAATGGATGAACAGAAAAAAATAACTTGACACATTAGACATCAAAAGTAAGCAAAAGAAACAGACCTAAAAGCAAGAGAGAGGGGGGTAAGTGAGCTTCATTGAGGGGGAACAGGTGGGTTTTGAGATTGGATTTGAAAGCGGAGAGGGTCGGTCGCTGAAGGAGGGAGAGAGGAAGTTTGTTCCAGGCACACACATCATAAAACACACTGTCAAACGCATAGTGAAAAGTACTGTCGCGCCTGACACAGGACAGAACGTGACAACACATTATGCACAGCAAAACGCATGGTCACAACTTGCTCACACAGCACAATGCATTATGCACAGCAAAACGCATGGTCACAACTTGCTCACACAGCACAATGCATTATGCACAGCAAAACGCATGGTCACAACTTGCTCACACAGCACAATGCATTATGCACAGCAAAACGCATGGTCACAACTTGCTCACACAGCACAATGCATTATGCACAGCAAAACGCATGGTCACAACTTGCTCACACAGCACAATGCATTATGCACAGCAAAACACATGGTCACAACTTGCTCACACAGCACAATGCATTATGCACAGCAAAACGCATGGTCACAACTTGCTCACACAGCACAATGCATTATGCACAGCAAAACGCATGGTCACAACTTGCTCACACAGCACAACACATTATGCACAGCAAAACGCATGGTCACAACTTGCTCACACAGCACAATGCATTATGCACAGCAAAACGCATGGTCACAACTTGCTCACACAGCACAATGCATTATGCACAGCAAAACGCATGGTCACAACTTGCTCACACAGCACAAAACATTATGCACAGCAAAACGCATGGTCACAACTTGCTCACACAGCACAAAACATTATGCACAGCAAAACGCATGGTCACAACTTGCCCACACAGCACAATGCATTATGCACAGCAAAACGCATGGTCACAACTTGCTCACACAGCACAACACATTATGCACAGCAAAACGCATGGTCACAACTTGCTCACACAGCACAATGCATTATGCACAGCAAAACGCATGGTCACAACTTGCTCACACAGCACAACACATTATGCACAGCAAAACGCATGGTCACAACTTGCTCACACAGCACAACACATTATGCACAGCAAAACGCATGGTCACAACTTGCCCACACAGCACAATGCATTATGCACAGCAAAACGCATGGTCACAACTTGCTCACACAGCACAACACATTATGCACAGCAAAACGCATGGTCACAACTTGCTCACACAGCACAATGCATTATGCACAGCAAAACGCATGGTCACAACTTGCTCACACAGCACAAAACATTATGCACAGCAAAACGCATGGTCACAACCTGCTCACACAGCACAATGCATTATGCACAGCAAAACACATGGTCACAACTTGCTCACACAGCACAAAACATTATGCACAGCAAAACGCATGGTCACAACTTGCTCACACAGCACAATGCATTATGCACAGCAAAACGCATGGTCACAACTTGCTCACACAGCACAACGCATTATGCACAGCAAAACGCATGGTCACAACTTGCTCACACAGCACAACACATTATGCACAGCAAAACGCATGGTCACAACTTGCTCACACAGCACAATGCATTATGCACAGCAAAATGCATGGTCACAACTTGCTCACACAGCACAACACATTATGCACAGCAAAACGCATGGTCACAACTTGCTCACACAGCACAATGCATTATGCACAGCAAAACGCATGGTCACAACTTGCTCACACAGCACAACACATTATGCACAGCAAAACGCATGGTCACAACTTGCTCACACAGCACAATGCATTATGCACAGCAAAACGCATGGTCACAACTTGCTCACACAGCACAATGCATTATGCACAGCAAAACGCATGGTCACAACTTGCTCACACAGCACAATGCATTATGCACAGCAAAACACATGGTCACAACTTGCTCACACAGCACAACACATTATGCACAGCAAAACGCATGGTCACAACTTGCTCACACAGCACAATGCATTATGCACAGCAAAACGCATGGTCACAACTTGCTCACACAGCACAATGCATTATGCACAGCAAAACGCATGGTCACAACTTGCTCACACAGCACAATGCATTATGCACAGCAAAACGCATGGTCACAACTTGCTCACACAGCACAATGCATTATGCACAGCAAAACGCATGGTCACAACTTGCTCACACAGCACAATGCATTATGCACAGCAAAACGCATGGTCACAACTTGCTCACACAGCACAATGCATTATGCACAGCAAAACGCATGGTCACAACTTGCTCACACAGCACAATGCATTATGCACAGCAAAACGCATGGTCACAACTTGCTCACACAGCACAAAACATTATGCACAGCAAAACGCATGGTCACAACTTGCTCACACAGCACAATGCATTATGCACAGCAAAACGCATGGTCACAACTTGCTCACACAGCACAATGCATTATGCACAGCAAAACGCATGGTCACAACTTGCTCACACAGCACAATGCATTATGCACAGCAAAACGCATGGTCACAACTTGCTCACACAGCACAATGCATTATGCACAGCAAAACGCATGGTCACAACTTGCTCACACAGCACAATGCATTATGCACAGCAAAACGCATGGTCACAACTTGCTCACACAGCACAATGCATTATGCACAGCAAAACGCATGGTCACAACTTGCTCACACAGCACAATGCATTATGCACAGCAAAACACATGGTCACAACTTGCTCACACAGCACAATGCATTATGAACAGCAAAACACATGGTCACAACTTGCTCACACAGCACAACACATTATGCACAGCAAAACGCATGGTCACAACTTGCTCACACAGCACAATGCATTATGAACAGCATGTGTAACAGTTTACAATCTTACTAAATGAAATTGAAGTTGCGACCTCTACTAGTAGAGTTTAAAACTCTTCCAGATTTTAATCTCTACACTAACACACATCTGTATGTCAAAACATGTCACACACAGGCAAAAATTCACATCGTGTACGAGGCAAAAAACCCACATTCTAATGTAATGCCTAAAAATACAAAAGGCGAGGTAACAATAAAAAATCAAAAATCTGAGGTGTTATCTCTGAGGTAGCAAGTTCTCCTCATAAAAAAACAAAACCAAGTTTATTTCCTGGCTGCGGCAGAAGTTGTTTACGCTCACTCTCCACTATGAACTCTCCACTCTCCACTATGAACTCTCCACTCTCCACTATGAACTGGACGCTTAGGCTATACTGTGCACATGATGAAAACTTCCATGCGGAAATCCATCCGCAAATAAAGTCAAAGTCAGAAATAAGCGGATGAAATGTGTCTTCGTGCACACTCCTTAATTTTTACTTCGATTATCCCTGTGGGGATACCGGGGGGGTCTTTAGTAAAAATAGTTCCCCCACCTTCTGGAAGTTCTGTGCTTGTAACTTCATCTAATCTGCCACTCTCTTTGACTGCATTTTTCCTTTGCTTTCTGTCATCTACCGGTACTATCTTTCTGACTTATTGGCCCACTCTCCTGCCTTTTTTCCAAAACATTCTTCCAAATAACTTTTCTCCTCTGAGCTCCTCCAAAATCCAAATGTGTCGGCTGTACGCAGCGGGTAGACCAGTGAAAAATGAAAACGGACACATACGTACTTTGCCCATTGTGGCCTTTTGGCCAGGGAACACAGAAAAAGAACAACTTCCACATTTTATTTGGCCGATTGTGGATAGGTCTCATTCCAGAAGTTTTTGTCTTAATCTATCAGATGAGATGACAAAATCAGAGGTCCCACTTTCTCGCAAATGTGAAAAAAAGACCCACACACAGTAGCAACAAAGAAGTTGTCATTTGGTGAACGTTTGGTCAGAGAAACAGATACAAAAGAAACCAGAGAGACATGTGGACAAAAGAAGACATGCTTCGTCTTCTTACTGTCGATCGCTCTTCTTCCATCGCTCAGTTCCTGTCAATTATGAGCGCAGATGCGTCATGCTGCTGCTATGCGCCTAACTAAGAAATAGTTAGGCCCAGCAAGTCCGACTTTGGCTGGAGGAAATCTTTTTTGAAAGCGTTTCTTGAAAAAAGGCAGGAGAATGGACCGGAAAGGCAGAAAGATAGTAGATGACAGTAAGCAAAGGGAAAAGGCAGAGTCAAAGAGAGTGACAGATTAGAGGAAGTTACAAGCACAGAAACTTCCAGAAGGTGGGGGTACTATTTATACAAAAGCCCCCCTCCTGGTATCCCATGGGGGAAGAAGACCTGCTGACCTGTAAGTGTTTGGCCCTGGTGATGAAGTCCAGTATATGACCCAGGTCCTTCTTCGCATCGCCGCTATCTGGTGACATGAAAAACAGATAACTTGATGCCTTTCTACCCCCCTCTCTCTGGTTCGTTGTGCTTGCTGGTTATTGTTTGCAGGCATGGGAATGAGGAAACATGAAGAAAGCTGAAAAGCTGTGTCAGGGAACAACAGATAACTTGATGCCTTTCTACCCCCCTCTGTCTGGTTCGTTGTGCTTGCTGGTTATTGTTTGCAGGCATGGGGATGAGGAAACATGAAGAAAGCTCAAAAGCTGTGTCAGGGAACAACAGATAACTTGATGCCTTTCTACCCCCCTCTCTCTGGTTCGTTGTGCTTGCTGGTTATTCTTTGCAGGCATGGGAATGAGGAAACATGAAGAAAGCTGAAAAGCTGTGTCAGGGAACAACAGATAACTTGATGCCTTTCTACCCCCCTCTCTCTGGTTCGTTGTGCTTGCTGGTTATTGTTTGCAGGCATGGGAATGAGGAAACATGAAGAAAGCTGAAAAGCTGTGTCAGGGAACAACAGATAACTTGATGCCTTTCTACCCCCCTCTCTCTGGTTCGTTGTGCTTGCTGGTTATTGTTTGCAGGCATGGGAATGAAGAAACATGAAGAAAGCTGAAAAGCTGTGTCAGGGAACAACAGATAACTTGATGCCTTTCTACCCCCCTCTCTCTGGTTCGTTGTGCTTGCTGGTTATTGTTTGCAGGCATGGGGATGAGGAAACATGAAGAAAGCTGAAAAGCTGTGTCAGGGAACAACAGATAACTTGATGCCTTTCTACCCCCCTCTCTCTGGTTCGTTGTGCTTGCTGGTTATTGTTTGCAGGCATGGGAATGAGGAAACATGAAGAAAGCTGAAAAGCTGTGTCAGGGAACAACAGATAACTTGATGCCTTTCTACCCCCCTCTCTCTGGTTCGTTGTGCTTGCTGGTTATTGTTTGCAGGCATGGGAATGAGGAAACATGAAGAAAGCTGAAAAGCTGTGTCAGGGAACAACAGATAACTTGATGCCTTTCTACCCCCCTGTCTCTGGTTCGTTGTGCTTGCTGGTTATTGTTTGCAGGCATGGGGATGAGGAAACATGAAGAAAGCTGAAAAGCTGTGTCAGGGAACAACAGATAACTTGATGCCTTTCTACCCCCCTCTCTCTGGTTCGTTGTGCTTGCTGGTTATTGTTTGCAGGCATGGGGATGAGGAAACATGAAGAAAGCTGAAAAGCTGTGTCAGGGAACAACAGATAACTTGATGCCTTTCTACCCCCCTCTCTCTGGTTCGTTGTGCTTGCTGGTTATTGTTTGCAGGCATGGGAATGAGGAAACATGAAGAAAGCTGAAAAGCTGTGTCAGGGAACAACAGATAACTTGATGCCTTTCTACCCCCCTCTCTCTGGTTCGTTGTGTTTGCTGGTTATTGTTTGCAGGCATGGGAATGAGGAAACATGAAGAAAGCTGAAAAGCTGTGTCAGGGAACAACAGATAACTTGATGCCTTTCTACCCCCCTCTCTCTGGTTCGTTGTGCTTGCTGGTTATTTTTTGCAGGCATGGGAATGAGGAAACATGAAGAAAGCTGAAAAGCTGTGTCAGGGAACAACAGATAACTTGATGCCTTTCTACCCCCCTCTCTCTGGTTCGTTGTGCTTGCTGGTTATTGTTTGCAGGCATGGGAATGAGGAAACATGAAGAAAGCTGAAAAGCTGTGTCAGGGAACAACAGATAACTTGATGCCTTTCTACCCCCCTCTCTCTGGTTCGTTGTGCTTGCTGGTTATTGTTTGCAGGCATGGGGATGAGGAAACATGAAGAAAGCTGAAAAGCTGTGTCAGGGAACAACAGATAACTTGATGCCTTTCTACCCCCCTCTCTCTGGTTCGTTGTGCTTGCTGGTTATTGTTTGCAGGCATGGGGAATGAGGAAACATGAAGAAAGCTGAAAAGCTGTGTCAGGGAACAACAGATAACTTGATGCCTTTCTACCCCCCTCTCTCTGGTTCGTTGTGCTTGCTGGTTATTGTTTGCAGGCATGGGGATGAGGAAACATGAAGAAAGCTGAAAAGCTGTGTCAGGGAACAACAGATAACTTGATGCCTTTCTACCCCCCTCTCTCTGGTTCGTTGTGCTTGCTGGTTATTGTTTGCAGGCATGGGGATGAGGAAACATGAAGAAAGCTCAAAAGCTGTGTCAGGGAACAACAGATAACTTGATGCCTTTCTACCCCCCTGTCTCTGGTTCGTTGTGCTTGCTGGTTATTGTTTGCAGGCATGGGAATGAGGAAACATGAAGAAAGCTGAAAAGCTGTGTCAGGGAACAACAGATAACTTGATGCCTTTCTACCCCCCTCTCTCTGGTTCGTTGTGCTTGCTGGTTATTGTTTGCAGGCATGGGAATGAGGAAACATGAAGAAAGCTGAAAAGCTGTGTCAGGGAACAACAGATAACTTGATGCCTTTCTACCCCCCTCTCTCTGGTTCGTTGTGCTTGCTGGTTATTCTTTGCAGGCATGGGAATGAGGAAACATGAAGAAAGCTGAAAAGCTGTGTCAGGGAACAACAGATAACTTGATGCCTTTCTACCCCCCTCTCTCTGGTTCGTTGTGCTTGCTGGTTATTGTTTGCAGGCATGGGAATGAAGAAACATGAAGAAAGCTGAAAAGCTGTGTCAGGGAACAACAGATAACTTGATGCCTTTCTACCCCCCTCTCTCTGGTTCGTTGTGCTTGCTGGTTATTGTTTGCAGGCATGGGGATGAGGAAACATGAAGAAAGCTGAAAAGCTGTGTCAGGGAACAACAGATAACTTGATGCCTTTCTACCCCCCTCTCTCTGGTTCGTTGTGCTTGCTGGTTATTGTTTGCAGGCATGGGAATGAGGAAACATGAAGAAAGCTGAAAAGCTGTGTCAGGGAACAACAGATAACTTGATGCCTTTCTACCCCCCTCTCTCTGGTTCGTTGTGCTTGCTGGTTATTGTTTGCAGGCATGGGAATGAGGAAACATGAAGAAAGCTGAAAAGCTGTGTCAGGGAACAACAGATAACTTGATGCCTTTCTACCCCCCTCTCTCTGGTTCGTTGTGCTTGCTGGTTATTGTTTGCAGGCATGGGAATGAGGAAACATGAAGAAAGCTCAAAAGCTGTGTCAGGGAACAACAGATAACTTGATGCCTTTCTACCCCCCTGTCTCTGGTTCGTTGTGCTTGCTGGTTATTGTTTGCAGGCATGGGAATGAGGAAACATGAAGAAAGCTCAAAAGCTGTGTCAGGGAACAAAGCCCCATGAAGCTTTTTTTGCAATCTAAGTCTCAGCATAAGAAATAGAACTGATGTATTTAGTTCATTTTTGCATTCACTCATTCACTTTGGGTAAGAACGTCTTTTCTGTGTGTTTGTGTGTGTGTGTGCTGTGTGTCGTGTGTGCGTGTGTGTGCGCGTGTGTGCGTACGTGTGAAGTATCGGATTTGTATTTAATATATATATTTCTGAAATGTTTTGTGTTTTATTAACTATTGTTGTTGTTGTTGTCTAAAGTTAACTTTGTAAGAGCTCTGAGCTCTTTGGAGAAAGAGCGCAACAACATATCCATTATTATTATTATTATATGATTAAAACAAAGAACTGGTCCTAGTGGTCATTTATATTCTCAAGTATTATTATTAAAGTAATGTTTACTCAGTTGGTTTCTTTTTTTTATTTCAAAAAGGTCCTCTTGGGTCATGAAAAAATCTGACATTTGCTGAAAAGCTGAACATTCCCATGCCTGGTTTGACCTGCTTTGCTTTGCTTTTTCTCTTCTTGTTTTTCTTTATTTTTTGAGGGCTAGATGTACACAAGCATCACGGCATATTAAGAGATTTGCTCTTTCGTTTGATCGTTCTTTCGATCATTCAGTTTGATCGTTCTCTCTCTCCCTGTATGTTTTTTTCTCTTAATGCTTTACAATTAAAACTTGCTACTTATGCTTACAAATCTTTTTGTAATTAGAAATGGTTAAATAACTGCTATACGATTGTGTACGTGTATATCTCTGATTTGTGTTCACTCTTGTGATATGGGTCTAAGGCATAATCAATAAAAAACATTGTCAAATGTCAAGTCATGGGTGCTTCTGGGAAATAAAAAAAATCCTGCAAGTGGGCGGCGGCCCCAGCGGAGTGCAGGGGCAGCGCGCACACATTCACATTTACTGCTTTTTTTCATCCCTTTAGACTAGTACAAAGTGCTACATTCCTTTGAATATAGCAAAAATGATTATGTAGGCCCTTTTTAATATACAAAATTGTGTGTGTGTGTAAGAAAATCGTTGCCTCTTAACTTCTCATAATCCGGCGACGCCGGCGCTAGGTCCAGCTTCAGTTAAAGATAAAAGGAAACTCCATCAAGTCTTCAAGACATCCTCAAAAATCATAGGCCACAAACTGTCATCCCTAGATGACATCTATAGTGTGCTCATAAGACGCGAAGCTAAATCCATCATATCTGATAGCACACACCCAGCCAACCATCCGTTTCAATCTCTCCCTTCTGGTAAAAGGTTTTGCTCTTTTAAGTGCAAATCTAACCGACTGAAGAACAGCTTTTACCCCTCTGCTGTCAGAGCCATCAATACTCAGTAGGCTCACTCCCTAGGGGAATTCTTTATCCTATTTTGCTCAGACTTGTGCCTGCATGCTCGCGGTCTTGTGTGTGCGCTGTTGTGTGTGTGCGTGTGAGTGTGTGAGGAGGTGGGACATGTGTTGACATAATTGTGTATGCACACGTGTATGTGTGTACTTATGTTGTTGGGGTATGTGTTGGTGTGTTGTTTGTGTGTGTGTGTGTGTTGGTTTATGTGTGTGTGGGTGTATGTGTGTGTGTTGTGTATGTGTATGTGTGTGCATCTGAGAGAAAGAGAGAATTGAGGGAGGAGACGATAACGATGATGAATGTGATTTTGATACCTTTTTTATTTTCGATATTATATTGGTCTGTCCATTCGATGTCCATGCTTCGTTGTTGTTGATTGTGTTTG
>CM065696.1:2968765-3035766 GCA_017654935.2 Phymorhynchus buccinoides | reverse complement strand
GTTGACTCCCCCCCAAAGCTGCTTTGAAATATCTTTCAATGGTGTACATGGAATTTTTTTAGTTCATCTTATTGCCCATGTTATGCTATCTGCACATACTATATTTCATAAATGCATGCCACTGTAACGAATGAAGTATGATGATTATACCATTTAATGCGTTGCTGAAAAAGTTTGATCTAATCATGCATACGTTTGATTATTATGAAACAAAATTAAAGAAAACGAACAATTAACTCACATTGGTATCTTCCTAAAACCTCCTTTTTAATGACTTATTGTTTGTTTTTGCTCTAGTTTTGCAAACACAACAACATACAGATTATACGGTGCTGATCTTGATAGAAATCAAATCAATAGCTGCTAACACACTTAGCATTCCTAACGACATTCAAACAAAAACCAATACAATCGACACTCACGTATTAGGCATAAATGGAATACAACAGATACAGACCTAGAGGCAAGGGAGGGAAGCGAAGAGAGCAGAGCTTTAATGATGGGGGAACAGGTGGGCTATCAAGTTAAACACCAGCAAGTACATATCTTGTCACATTAGCGGAAAACCTATAATTGGTTCGTACAAGAAATTGTTATGGGCGAGTTGCATGCAAATGATGTGTGCGTATGCGTCATGCGTGCACAATTTTATGGTATGAGTTTAATGTGGATGGTGGATGTCAACGTTAATGGGGGGGGGGGGGGGAAGGTTACAAAGCGGGAAGGATGAACACGATGATGGTGTGTGCAGACCTCTGCCTACTGCTACGATTTGGCCGTAGCACTACAAAAATAAAGCTTGGCACTGGAGCTACGGCAAACCTTAACATTGCTAACGGCTAATAACAAAATGCCGCGCATTTTTATTTATTGCTTATAACCGTTCCCAGTTTTTGTCCTGGGTTTTTTGAAGAGGCAGACGGCCGTATCACGCCGATAACCTGTCACTTCCGTTTTATCGAAGTGACTGGCGCATGGTTATTATTACTTTCTCTTTCTCTGGAAAAAAACAACGCGGCGGACTCCAGCAGCAGTAGCGATAACGGGAGATGTTTCAAACGAGAAAACGAACCCAAACGCAGAAAAACGAAAATCATCTGGCACACCTCTTGTTCTAAGAAAAAACATTCGGCCTGCCGCACCAGTTTTCAAATAGCTTACCGAGGAGTGGCTTTGCTCGTCAGAAGTTGACTCGGTGCGAACCATACTACTCAGTCACTGCAGTGCAACCTCTGCCATGCTGACTTCTCTGTGGTAGATACATTGCGTCAACACTCATCGTCGAAACTGAGCAGTGCGTTTCGGCTCAGGGTTAGAGAACAAATCGATTGCCGTCGTTTGTGATGCTACGAACATTTGTTGCCATGCTACTGAAGATTGATGTGGGTGTCTTACTGATTGGGAAAATTCATTAGAACAGGCTTGTGTGTTTAAAAGTTGTAATTCGTGGTTTCAGTGGGGAGAATGGGTGTGGTGGGTGGGTGATGGGATAGTGAAGGAAGGGGAGAGTAGTGTGCATAGTTTGTGACTTTGCTCTTATTTAAAAAAAAATAATTTGGTAGTGTGTGTGTGGTGTGGCCACTGTATGGGATCTGACGACACGCGGTGTACGCGTGTTTCTATCATTAACCCTCCTTGGTGTCCCTTAAGCACAGTGACAATTTGAAAGTAACAATAATTGGGAAAACTCTTGAGCCTCTTCCTCTGCCGCCGTACACGGATATTTTGTCAACTTCGGTAACCTATAAACTGCCCCGTCAACGGAAAATTCCCTCATAGGGTTATTCTAAGATTTCCCTTTTCTATCCATGTGCTTTAGCGAATGTTTGAATACATGTGAAAAGTGTTTCAATGATAGTATATTCTACTTCCTTTCATAAAAGTATAGGTCATCTGCCACTTTTTTCAGCAGTTTTTCACAACCTAAACTCTTGGCGAAATGTTCCTCAGAACCGGAAACGGGTCTTGGCAGCGAAGGGGTTAGATGGAAACACATAAGTAACCATAACCAGGAGATTATAAGCTCATTCATGTCATTGTGTGCGGAGTCTCGTTTGATATGCTAGCAATGTTACTCTTTTCTTTTGATATATTCTTTATTTTTTTAAATGATGCTCTGAAAACCCCTTATGAACATTCTGATTTACTATTGTTATTACTGTAGTTAGAATAGTGGACATTTGGGTGGGTGAACCAACGAGCAGGATCGACCGAGTTTACATGTAATATGTTTGTCTGAAAAGCTGCACGGTTTCTGTTTATATGTATATTCTAGATGACTGACCTCGCTTATAAACCTTTCTAAATCATCCAAATGAGTCTTATAAGGAGGGGTCTTATAAAGATGGAGTGTAATTTATATCTGCAACAGGCTGAAGTCTCTCGCCGAGCTCAACTGTCTCGAGAGAAGACGAGGGGTCGTATATGGGAGGGGGTCTTATAAGGGGCAGGTTTAAAAAAAAAAGCAAAACACTGAATAATAAAATTACAGCACTTTTAACCTAATCTTCATACTTGCCCAACATCTGTCCGTAATTGACGAGCCTCTTAGTCAGCATATGAAAGCAGAGCAGAGCTTGGTAAGAACGTTTCCGTTACTGTACCGGGGTGCCGATTACACTGTCTTGTTGTCTGTTTCCTGCTTGTTTTGCGACATCCTATCGCCCTTGTAAATTCGACGCTCCCTTGGACTCGCTCGTTTCTTTTACGTATATCGAAATATTTGTTTTCTCTTAGAGCTTACATAACTTGCGTTGTTCCCCACCCCCATTTCTGACATCTTCCAGACCTCGCTCAGTTCAATTTTCGACCCCGCCCTACTTTCTGTGTTTGCCTTCTTGTCCCTTGCCTGGGGCCCTTACTATATCTCTCTAGATTTATGCAAATACTGTTAACTTCACGACCTTCTCGAGTCACATATACGTCAGTCACGCATATTCTGTCCGCCATCTTTTTTTATGCATTGTTTTTATTTTAAATTCAGTTTTCTTGTGTACATTATTGTTTTCTCCGTCGTGCTGTTGGCATTTGTTTATAATATTGTTTAGTAATCTTACAGATGTGAATGCTATCCGATTTCCAGCTAATCTTTTCTTCAGTTAATTCTTCTCCTATGACGGCTGTGGCCTAAGCTGTGAACGGTCCTTCTTTGTTAGTTAATGGTGATCCATTTGAAATCCATTTCATCTCAGGTTTGTCCGTGTCTTAGCTTCACATATAATTGTCATGGGGTGCGTCTCGTGGCGTGGAACACTTTGTCGCCTATTTTACGCACGACGATCATATTTCATCAATATCGCATTATGTTTGCGGTGATCATAGTTCAAATGAACTTGCAAAGTAGACATTTATGTATATTTTTGTATACAAATACATGTATAATTTTTTCAAAATCATTTTTTTTTTAGGAGAAGGCCAATTCAATTTTTTGTTGCATGACTGATAAAACGGTATGTAGGATATGGTGTAAAAAATGCTTGCAAAGTAGAGCGATATGTATGGAGTGATTTTTTAATATGTTTTTCCAATTTGCCTTAATATTATTGCTTTCGACTGTGTTCTGAGTGTTTGTTCTTTTAGTAGGTCATTACTTTTTTAAATTATTTTTTTCTGTCCCTATCTGGTCTGGTGATCGTTATCATTTTGGCGGCTTCTCCCTGTTATTTCGTTTTAGTTCCTTTTTTATTGACCGTACCAGCTCTTTTGATTTTTTATTGTTTTAGTTGGGGTGTTTTTCCGAATCCCAATTCGCAAGCTACTATCGTTTTTTGCTTTGCTTTCATTTTCTTCATGCATTTTAAATTTGTGTATAGTGCACTTTTTTTTTTTAATAAGTGTTAATTGTGTTTTTTAATACCTTGTTTCTTTTTATTTCCCGTGAGCTTGGCAATGGGTGGGTTGTGGGGGGGTTGTGAGCCTTTATAGTACAGTCTTGTGCGCACGAAGGACCTAATTTTTTTTTGTACTGACTTGACCATGCTCACCTAGTGACTTATGTTTATCGTGGGTCAGATAATTTTCCCCTGGGAGCATATTAGGCTACTATTTCCTAGACTTAGGCAGAGGGGATTATTCTTAAGTATTTGGTGTTCTTTCAGATCTCGTAGCAATGATACAAGTGGCAGATATATGGTGTCTGTATAAACCTAGTTAACCCTCTTCCATCTTTTGCTTAGAGTTACCATCTGTGTTGTTAAAAATTCAGTTGACTATTCCTTTGGTGTTGCACTGCCTCGGTTGTTATTTATGGATCGTTCCCGCACCCATCTTTCATATCTACTATAGGTCCCGTTATTGCGTCTGTTTTCAAGACCGGTAGGACGTTAAGTATCGAATAATTTAAATTCATTTCCCTTGGTCTTTTTTGCTAATTGCTTAGGTTAGGGTGACTACTCTATTATTTATTTCATTTTAGTGGCTGAGTATTTTTTTCAATAATATTGGCCTTATCAAACAGCTTAGTGCTGAAAACCTGAGACACAGAAAGCGTTTTTTTCCAGTAAACCTGAAAAATTATTTGACTTTATTGGTGAATTTGCATAGATTTTGTCTGATTTTTTTAAAGACCCCATAAAATTTCGAAGTTTACATAAATTTGATGAATTGTCTAGTACATAGGTTATCTCTTTAGAAAATGATAATCACGGTTTTTGCCCTGTGGTTGTCAGTCAATAATCGTCTGGGGGTGGTGTTGCTCCGTTTAGAATGTAAAAAACTAGCTACACATGTATTGTGTTCCCTTCTTTCTTTTTTCCCCCATCTGTATCATTTTTTGGTCCACGCTTTGTTGGCAATGCTTTAGTGGCAGCGTTGTAGTTGGCAGCAGTTGTATCTCGCGTTCTGCTGTTCTTGTCAAGTAAACCCGAGTTCGCCAACTCTGGGTACAGGTTATTTTTTCCTCGTCTATTTCGGCACATCGGCCTTAAACGGTCTGAACGTAGGATTCTTTCGGATGATATGATAAATCTACGCGGCCGTCCGTGTGCCCATTGCACTTAGCAATCGTTCAACCCATGTCGACGCAAAGTTGTTCATCTATTGGTTTCAAAATTTACCTTCCCCCCTTTTCTTTACCAGCGGGTTTCCCCCCCTCATTTCATGTGACGAAAAATCCGCATGCGCATGCACACAGAAAAAAATTGGGTGTGCGCGGCCTCTGGGTTCGACGCTCTCAAAAAAAAAAACCTCACAGTAGAGGGATCATGTGGGAGCACCCATTTCACAGAGACACACAGCCTCTGTGACTATAAAGTACCAAAAAAAAAATACCCCTAAATATTTCTTCCTACCCAGCACATTTTTGGGGGGTCATATTATTATCTTTTCTTTGGGTTTTCTTTTTGTGGTGCTTGCATCTTTCCTCTTTCAAAACGTTCCTGGGCACACCCCAGTGCCATGTGAAATTTTGCATGGCCTTGGGTGGGAAGGTTAACTTGTATGGCTGCTTTTTAAAGGCGCCCAAGGCACATTGGCGGCCATACTCCCCGACTTCAGGGGATTTTCCCTTCATTGAAGACATGGTTCTAGGCTGGTAATGGTGGCTGTAACCTGAACAATCGATTGTAACGTTGGTATTGGTAGATGTTTGCTGTAACCTTAACATATATCGATTCGAGACTTTGGTATTGGTAATGTTTGCTGTAAACCTGCTTTAACCCTTCGCATGCCAAGCCATTGTCTCAGCCAAACAATCCATTGTACTTACCTGGTAGAGAAAAAATGATCATCTCAATATTGGGGATTCTTCCGTGACATGCACAAAGAAAGCCTATTCAAAATTAAGAAAATCGGGTCTTTGTGTTTGATTGCCTTTTAGTGACATGGGTGTTAAATCAGTGTGGTTAAAATGCGACTTTGGTGGCGAGGTTAAAAGTTGAGTTTTTGCTTTTTGTTGTTCAGTTCAAAAGGTAGAACCGTTATAATAAAAGGTAGGAATGATGTTAATCCCACTTGCTGTGAGTAATATGTTGTAGTTCATTCATCAATATTTTTTGTTACTTTTTATATTTATGGGTAAACTCGTAACTGGTAATGACATATTTTTATATACTTTTATGAATGACGAGGATGTTGTTGTGCCCGGCTAAAAAGAGACTCCAGGTATCATCCCAACACCGAAGCACTGACATATACTACAAATGCACCAGCTAGGGATGAAACATTAACGGCTCGGGGTGACCCGCTTTTATTACCCCGCCCTGGGCTTCCACACCAGACTTCAGAGGATTTGGACATGTATCTAGGAGCTTGCCATGGCTACACTCCCTGCATACTATGATAGCATAAACATTTTTTGAGTAGCCTTGGTGTTCTTAGCTTATAGGTCAGACACGACCTTATGTGCCGAGCGTAAAACGGGTGTAATTATGAAAGATTTTACTGAAATTTTCCACTTAAGTAACTTTCCTCATACTTTGAACGTCATTCTGATTGTCATTGGGATAATACAGGCCCCTTCCAAATGTAGATTTCACTTGCTGTGTGCTGTTTAATTAAACCCTTTCCCACGGCAATGTCACTTTCTGCACCACAATGGTTTTAAAACAACCTGTTACTACAAGGCATCAAATCAGGGCGTGTATCTGAAGACCCTATTTTGTAATTTGGAGGCAAGGATGGCCTAATGTTATATGTCACAGAAGCCATCCCAGAATATTGGCAATTGCAGATATTATTTTTTTCTTTACCAGGTAAGCTTAATGGTATTTTTTTGGCTAAAAAAATGCTTGTCGGTGAAAGGGGTAAACTTGCAAGGGATGTTGCATACATTGTCTGATGGGTTATTCACTTTCATAAACCGACCGTTGTGATCTGGACAATATTGTGATTCTGCACATGATTTAACCTTTCGCTCCAGCCTTTTTCAGCCAAATGTCAAACTTACCTGGGTAAGGAATAGTTGGTGTCTGCAAAGCTGTGAATCCCCCTCCGACATGTATCAAACAAGACCTTTCCTTATCTAAAACAATATATAACATATGGTCTTCGGATAACAGATCTTTCTTTTCATGCCTTTTAGTTAATTTGTGACATGGGTGTGTTTTAACCAATCTAGTGCAGAAATGCGACATCGGCAGCAAAAGGTTAAAGTAGATGTTGAGTTTTTTTTAATAGATTTTGTGTAAATGGCGCTACCTACTATAATGGTGTGATTATTGTGTAATGTGCGGATACTAATGTGTAAAATACCATGCGTTGTGATGTTATGTTATTTTGTGCAGACTGCAGAAAAGGAAACGGTGAGTATGGGGGATAGGATGGTTGGGGTGGGAAGGAGGGCGGGGTAGCCTCTTTTTCTTTCTTTTTGGCTGGGTGGGTTAGAGGGGCTGGTTAGGGGAGGGGTAGTGGAGGTGCGCGATTGGTAAGGTAGGGGTGCGAGAGTAAGGGGGGGTCCCAACCTCGTGATGGGGGGCTAGTGCGCAGTTAACGGATACCCTCCACCCCCCTGCCCCCTTTCATCCCTGCCCCTCACCTAGGGTAGCTAAGCTGCTAGGTAGGTAGGCAGAGGATTTGTTCTTTTGCTTTGTTTTGGGATTGTTTAGTTCTTTGTTTTGGTAGGTTTTGAGGGGGGTAGGCTAAGGTCGCTGGGGTTTTGAGTTGCGCGGAAACTCATGGTACGATGAAAGGGACCACTACTCCCCTCCGGGTTTAGAGTAGGTAGGTAGGTAGGAATGTCTATAGGTAGTAGGTTGGTAAGTAGGCAAGAAACAAGGGACAGATAGGAGTAGGTAGGGTGGTAAGTGGGCAAGTAACAAGACAAGATAGGATGTATGTAGGGTGGTAAGTAGGCAAGTAACAAAGACAAGATAGGGATGTAGGTAGGTTGGTAAGTAGGCAGTAACAAGCAAGAATAGTGATGTCGGTAGGTAGGTTGTTTGGTAAGTGAGGCAAGTAACAAACAAGACAGGATGTAGGTTGGTTGGAAAGTAGGCAAGTAACACCCTGCTCTAGTAAAGCTTTTGTGCTCCTACACATGTAATTATTAATTCATTTTAAGTTTGCTAACTCTCCTGTTTAGAGTATGTAGACAAATAGGTAGGTTGGTAAGTAGGCAAGTCCTGTTAAGAGTATGTAGACAAGATAGGTAGGTTCGGTAAAGTAGGCAAGTAACAGCTCTGCAAACTTGTGCTCCTACATGTAATTGTTCCATTTTAAGTGGGGGTAACTCCTGTTACTAAGCCGTAGGTAGACAAGATAGGTAAGAGACAAAGTAACAAGTTAATAATAATAAAAACTAGAGGGCTTATATCTCTTTCTGTGGCGATATTGTTGTGGCCTACCGCAATTTCATAAGCTACTATATACGTCACAGCTTACTTCAAGACACCAATGACGTCAGTGTCACTTTGCGTCACTGTAACACTCTGCTATGACATGCATACTCTAAATAGCATTCTATGCATTTTGTGGAAGGGGTTTTGAGTAAATAAATTTGAAAATGTTTGTCCCCACTTCCAGTTGGCACTTCTGGCTCAGTTTCATATCGGAAGTGTTGCAAAGATACTCCTTAATAAACAGTGAAAATATGAATGCATTCCGCGAAGCCGTTTTCGAGTTATTCAAGATTGAATATTGGCCGAATTTGGCCATTTTTAGCCCATATTTCGGCCAAAATTTGGCCAATTGGCATAATATTGGATATTGAGCATGAAAATAGTGTCCGTCAATTTTCCTGTAAATATAAGCGAAATCGGTTGAAAAATTAAAAAAATGGTGAAAGTAACTCAACCAAATTTACATATATTTGAATAACTTCCAAACTATTTAACATATCGTCAACAAACTCCTTTCAGACCTGGGCCAACATAAGGGCTACAATATCCAATAGTTAGTTTTGTGACGTCACTTCCGGTTTTGGCTATTCCGTGAACCAAATAAAAGCTGCCTGACCATAGCTGGGGCACTTCCGGTTCGTACTTCCGGTTGGGTTGAATGAAATCCGAGCAGCCGTTTTTGAGATATTCAAGATTGAAATTTCACCAATTTCGCGGTTTTTCGGCCATATTTTGCCGAAAATTTGGCGAAATCATCAATATTTCAAATTTCACATACCCATAAGGTCCTGCAACTTTTCTGAAAATGTCAGCCCAATCGGACAAAAAAGGGGAAGAAAAGAAGAAAAAAGAGAAAATTTGACGAATGTAATAGTATTCTCCTTTATGGAGAATCCTAATAATAATAAATAAATAGGGTACTTATCTAGCGCCTTGTAGCCAAAACCTAACTCAGGAAAGTCGCTATTACAAATTAAATCTTACCGAAAGCACCATTCACACATCAGAATTATCAATACAACTAACAAACCAATAATAGCTTCACTCAACTCACTCACAGCCTCACGTCAGTCACAGCAACCCCAAGCGTTGCTACAAGACATGATGCAGGCACATGCATGCGCACATGCACACACATATGCACACATGCACACAGACACACACACGAACACACATACAGACACATACACACAATAATAGGCCGTTAAATTTCTTTATTGAAAAACCCACCAGAGATACAGCCTGCATTTTGGTCCTCACCTTAACACTAACCTAATTTCAATCACTGAAAATAAAACCCAAGGTTACCATGACTATTATAGTGTTTCTGCTGTGTGTGTTATTACAATGAAAAAGGCACCCTGATAATGAAACCCAAGGTTACCATGACTATTATAGTGTTTCTGCTGTGTGTGTTATTACAATAGAAAGCAGGCACCCTGATAATGAAACCCAAGGTTACCATGACTATTATAGTGTTTCTGCTGTGTGTTATTACAATAGAAAGCAGGCACCCTGACAATGAAACCCAAGGTTACCATGACTATTATAGTGTTTCTGCTGTGTGTGTTATTACAATAGAAAGCAGGCACCCTGATAATGAAACCCAAGGTTACCATGACTATTATAGTGTTTCTGCTGTGTGTGTTATTACAATAGAAAGCAGGCACCCTGATAATGAAACCCAAGGTTACCATGACTATTATAGTGTTTCTGCTGTGTGTTATTACAATAGAAAGCAGGCACCCTGACAATGAAACCCAAGGTTACCATGACTATTATAGTGTTTCTGCTGTGTGTGTTATTACAATAGAAAGCAGGCACCCTGACAATGAAACCCAAGGTTACCATGACTATTATAGTGTTTCTGCTGTGTGTGTTATTACAATAGAAAGCAGGCACCCTGATAATGAAACCCAAGGTTACCATGACTATTATAGTGTTTCTGCTGTGTGTGTTATTACAATAGAAAGCAGGCACCCTGGCCCACCTATTATAGTGTTTCTGCTGTGTGTGTTATTACAATGAAAGCAGGCACCCAAGAAACCCAAGGTTACCATGACTATTATAGTGTTTCTGCTGTGTGTGTTATTACAATAGAAAGCAGGCACCCTGGCAATGAAACCCAAGGTTACCATGACTATTATAGTGTTTCTGCTGTGTGTGTTATTACAATAGAAGCAGGCACCCTGATAATGAAACCCAAGGTTACCATGACTATTATAGTGTTTCTGCTGTGTGTTATTACAATACCCTCAAAGTGGCACCCCTGGCAATGAAACCCAAGGTTACCATGACTATTATAGTGTTTCTGCTGTGTGTTATTACAATAGAAAGCAGGCACCCTGACAATGAAACCCAAGGTTACCATGACTATTATAGTGTTTCTGCTGTGTGTGTTATTACAATAGAAAGTAGGCACCCTGACAATGAAACCCAAGGTTACCACTGACTATTATAGTATTTCTGCTGTGTGTTATTACAATAGAAAGGCACCCTGACAATGAAACCCAAGGTTACCATGACTATTATAGTGTTTCTGCTGTGTGTGTTATTACAATAGAAAGCAGGCACCCTGGCAATGAAACCCAAGGTTACCATGACTATTATAGTGTTTCTGCTGTGTGTTGTTATTACAACAATAGAAACAATGAAACCAAGGTTACCATGACTATTATAGTGTTTCTGCTGTGTGTTATTACAATAGAAAGGCACCCTGACCCTGACAATGAAACCCAAGGTTACCATGACTAGTGTTTCTGCTGTGTGTGTTATTACAATAGAAAGCAGGCACCCTGACAATGAAACCCAAGGTTACCATGACTACTATAGTGTTTCTGCTGTGTGTGTTATTACAATAGAAAGCAGGCACCCTGACAATGAAACCCAAGGTTACCATGACTATTATAGTGTTTCTGCTGTGTGTGTTATTACAATAGAAAGCAGGCACCCTGACAATGAAACCCAAGGTTACCATGACTATTATAGTGTTTCTGCTGTGTGTGTTATTACAATAGAAAGCAGGCACCCTGACAATGAAACCCAAGGTTACCATGACTATTATAGTGTTTCTGCTGTGTGTTATTACAATAGAAAGTAGGCACCCTGACAATGAAACCCAAGGTTACCATGACTATTATAGTGTTTCTGCTGTGTGTGTTATTACAATAGAAAGCAGGCACCCTGACAATGAAACCCAAGGTTACCATGACTATTATAGTGTTTCTGCTGTGTGTGTTATTACAATAGAAAGCAGGCACCCTGACAATGAAACCCAAGGTTACCATGACTATTATAGTGTTTCTGCTGTGTGTTATTACAATAGAAAGTAGGCACCCTGACAATGAAACCCAAGGTTACCATGACTATTATAGTGTTTCTGCTGTGTGTTATTACAATAGAAAGTAGGCACCCTGACAATGAAACCCAAGGTTACCATGACTATTATAGTGTTTCTGCTGTGTGTTATTACAATAGAAAGCAGGCACCCTGACAATGAAACCCAAGGTTACCATGACTATTATAGTGTTTCTGCTGTGTGTGTTATTACAATAGAAAGCAGGCACCCTGACAATGAAACCCAAGGTTACCATGACTATTATAGTGTTTCTGCTGTGTGTGTTATTACAATAGAAAGCAGGCACCCTGACAATGAAACCCAAGGTTACCATGACTATTATAGTGTTTCTGCTGTGTGTGTTATTACAATAGAAAGCAGGCACCCTGACAATGAAACCCAAGGTTACCATGACTATTATAGTGTTTCTGCTGTGTGTTATTACAATAGAAAGCAGGCACCCTGACAATGAAACCCAAGGTTACCATGACTATTATAGTGTTTCTGCTGTGTGTTATTACAATAGAAAGCAGGCACCCTGACAATGAAACCCAAGGTTACCATGACTATTATAGTGTTTCTGCTGTGTGTGTTATTACAATAGAAAGCAGGCACCCTGATAATGAAACCCAAGGTTACCATGACTATTATAGTGTTTCTGCTGTGTGTGTTATTACAATAGAAAGCAGGCACCCTGACAATGAAACCCAAGGTTACCATGACTATTATAGTGTTTCTGCTGTGTGTGTTATTACAATAGAAAGCAGGCACCCTGACAATGAAACCCAAGGTTACCATGACTATTATAGTGTTTCTGCTGTGTGTGTTATTACAATAGAAAGCAGGCACCCTGACAATGAAACCCAAGGTTACCATGACTACTATAGTGTTTCTGCTGTGTGTGTTATTACAATAGAAAGCAGGCACCCTGACAATGAAACCCAAGGTTACCATGACTATTATAGTGTTTCTGCTGTGTGTGTTATTACAATAGAAAGCAGGCACCCTGATAATGAAACCCAAGGTTACCATGACTATTATAGTGTTTCTGCTGTGTGTTATTACAATAGAAAGCAGGCACCCTGACAATGAAACCCAAGGTTACCATGACTATTATAGTGTTTCTGCTGTGTGTGTTATTACAACTAGAAAGAAAGCAGGCACCCTGACAATGAAACCCAAGGTTACCATGACTATTATAGTGTTTCTGCTGTGTGTTATTACAATAGAAAGCAGGCACCCTGACAATGAAACCCAAGGTTACCATGACTATTATAGTGTTTCTGCTGTGTGTTATTACAATAGAAAGCAGGCACCCTGACAATGAAACCCAAGGTTACCATGACTATTATAGTGTTTCTGCTGTGTGTTATTACAATAGAAAGTAGGCACCCTGAAAATGAAACCCAAGGTTACCATGACTATTATAGTGTTTCTGCTGTGTGTGTTATTACAATAGAAAGCAGGCACCCTGACAATGAAACCCAAGGTTACCATGACTATTATAGTGTTTCTGCTGTGTGTTATTACAATAGAAAGTAGGCACCCTGGCAATGAAACCCAAGGTTACCATGACTATTATAGTGTTTCTGCTGTGTGTTATTACAATAGAAAGGCACCCTGACAATGAAACCCAAGGTTACCATGACTATTATAGTGTTTCTGCTGTGTGTTATTACAATAGAAAGCAGGCACCCTGACAATGAAACCCAAGGTTACCATGACTATTATAGTGTTTCTGCTGTGTGTGTTATTACAATAGAAAGTAGGCACCCTGGCAATGAAACCCAAGGTTACCATGACTATTATAGTGTTTCTGCTGTGTGTGTTATTACAATAGAAAGGCACCCTGACAATGAAACCCAAGGTTACCATGACTATTATAGTGTTTCTGCTGTGTGTGTTATTACAATAGAAAGCAGGCACCCTGATAATGAAACCCAAGGTTACCATGACTATTATAGTGTTTCTGCTGTGTGTTATTACAATAGAAAGCAGGCACCCTGACAATGAAACCCAAGGTTACCATGACTATTATAGTGTTTCTGCTGTGTGTTATTACAATAGAAAGCAGGCACCCTGATAATGAAACCCAAGGTTACCATGACTATTATAGTGTTTCTGCTGTGTGTTATTACAATAGAAAGCAGGCACCCTGACAATGAAACCCAAGGTTACCATGACTATTATAGTGTTTCTGCTGTGTGTGTTATTACAATAGAAAGCAGGCACCCTGATAATGAAACCCAAGGTTACCATGACTATTATAGTGTTTCTGCTGTGTGTTATTACAATAGAAAGCAGGCACCCTGACAATGAAACCCAAGGTTACCATGACTATTATAGTGTTTCTGCTGTGTGTTATTACAATAGAAAGCAGGCACCCTGACAATGAAACCCAAGGTTACCATGACTATTATAGTGTTTCTGCTGTGTGTGTTATTACAATATAAAGCAGGCACCCTGACAATGAAACCCAAGGTTACCATGACTATTATAGTGTTTCTGCTGTGTGTTATTACATGAGTACTTATATAGCGCCCTTGTAGGCAAAACCTACTCAGGTCGCTTTACAAATTAAACTTCACTAAAGCACCATTCACACATCGAATATAATACAACTAACAAACCAGACTGCTTCACTCACTCACTCACGCGCACACACATGCACAAGCGTGCACAAGCATGATGCACACATGCATACGCACTCACACACAGAGACACACACACCAAACACACATACAGACACATACACACAATAATAGGCCGTTAAATTTCTTTATTGAAAAACCCACCAGAGATACAGCCTGCATTTTGGTCCTCACCTTAACACTAACCTAATTTCAATCACTGAAAATAAAACCCAAGGTTACCATGACTATTATAGTGTTTCTGCTGTGTGTTATTACATGAGAAAGGCACCCTGGCAATGAAACCCAAGGTTACCATGACTATTATAGTGTTTCTGCTGTGTGTTATTACAATAGAAAGCAGGCACCCTGACAATGAAACCCAAGGTTACCATGACTATTATAGTGTTTCTGCTGTGTGTGTTATTACAATAGAAAGCAGGCACCCTGACAATGAAACCCAAGGTTACCATGACTATTATAGTGTTTCTGCTGTGTGTTATTACAATAGAAAGCAGGCACCTTGACAATGAAACCCAAGGTTACCATGACTATTATTGGGGGGAAGGAGCAGAGTTGGGAAACCGAGCTATCAATTTGGTCATACCAGGCAGCGGGATTTCTCCTACTCTTACTCTTGTGTAAATGATTGAATACGCGTTCATCCCATTTACCCGAGTTCATGTTGTGCGCAGTACACTGTGCACCCAAAGCAGCGTGAGGCAGGTTGTCCCCCCTTCCCATTTACCTGAGTTCATGTTGTGCGCAGTACACTGTGCACCCAAAGCAGCGTGAGGCAGGTTGTCCCCCCTTCCCATTTACCTGAGTTCATGTTGTGCGCAGTACACTGTGCACCCAAAGCAGCGTGAGGCAGGTTGTCCCCCCTTCCCATTTACCTGAGTTCATGTTGTGCGCAGTACACTGTGCACCCAAAGCAGCGTGAGGCAGGTTGTCCCCCCTTCCCATTTACCTGAGTTCATGTTGTGCGCAGTACACTGTGCACCCAAAGCAGCGTGAGGCAGGTTGTCCCCCCTTCCCATTTACCTGAGTTCATGTTGTGCGCAGTACACTGTGCACCCAAAGCAGCGTGAGGCAGGTTGTCCCCCCTTCCCATTTACCTGAGTTCATGTTGTGCGCAGTACACTGTGCACCCAAAGCAGCGTGAGGCAGGTTGTCCCCCCTTCCCATTTACCTGAGTTCATGTTGTGCGCAGTACACTGTGCACCCAAAGCAGCGTGAGGCAGGTTGTCCCCCCTTCCCATTTACCTGAGTTCATGTTGTGCGCAGTACACTGTGCACCCAAAGCAGCGTGAGGCAGGTTGTCCCCCCTTCCCATTTACCTGAGTTCATGTTGTGCGCAGTACACTGTGCACCCAAAGCAGCGTGAGGCAGGTTGTCCCCCCTTCCCATTTACCTGAGTTCATGTTCTGCGCAGTACACTGTGCACCCAAAGCAGCGTGAGGCAGGTTGTCCCCCCTTCCCATTTACCTGAGTTCATGTTCTGCGCAGTACACTGTGCACCCAAAGCAGCGTGAGGCAGGTTGTCCCCCCTTCCCATTTACCTGAGTTCATGTTCTGCGCAGTACACTGTGCACCCAAAGCAGCGTGAGGCAGGTTGTCCCCCCTTCCCATTTACCTGAGTTCATGTTGTGCGCAGTACACTGTGCACCCAAAGCAGCGTGAGGCAGGTTGTCCCCCCTTCCCATTTACCTGAGTTCATGTTCTGCGCAGTACACTGTGCACCCAAAGCAGCGTGAGGCAGGTTGTCCCCCCTTCCCATTTACCTGAGTTCATGTTCTGCGCAGTACACTGTGCACCCAAAGCAGCGTGAGGCAGGTTGTCCCCCCTTCCCAGGCACCCCTCCAGACTGGCAGAGGAGGAGGTCTGAAAACAAAATGCACGGGGACAATGTGGTACAGTGGTTTGGACTTTACATACTGAAAGATTGGTTTAACCCTTTCGCCGCTAGCCATTTTTCAAACAATACCATTAAACTGAACTGGGTAGAGAAAAAAGAATTATAGATATCTGCAATATTGAGAATTCTTCTGTGACATGTATAACATTAGGCCTAATCCTTACCTCCCAAAATTAAGAAAATAGGGTCTTCGGATAACAGGCCATGATTGGATGCCTTTTAGTGACATGGGTGTTAAACCATTGTGGTGCATAAATGCGACATTGGCGGTGAAAGGTTTAAGTATTTAAACTGCTGAGAGTTTTAATCTGAAGTGATATCAAAGAGCAATGCATGGACAGCATTTGAAAGCTCATACTAATGGTGGAAACACCCCCTAGTGATATTACTAGCGTATGCCTCTGTTGCCATGGAGAAAGAGTGAAAGCTATTGTGCGCTGATAGCGATGGATGACAAGCACATATGTACAGCAATGTCCTCTTTAGTCATTATTCAAACAAAAGTTCACAATAAAAAAAGGCAATAACAAAAACCGAGCTCAGACTCACACAGAGAGAGAGAGGGAGAATACGAATAAAAAATAAAAAATCAGATATAGGCATAGGCCCCTTCCTGATGGGGGTGTCACAATGATAGAAACATAAATCATGAAATAACGTATTTGGTTACACATAGATACATACATATTTTCGGTAAAGGTAAAGATGTGCCATCCCCCCTGCATTTCTCGGTTAATTGCAATTTTCCGTTTTTGCCTTTCTTACCAAACATAAAGCTGTATTTTATGAACATTTTTAGCTAATAACCTTTTTGGAATACTAACCCTATCCCTACTAACCCCCCCCCCCCCCCCCCCCCCCCCCCCCCCCCCCCCCCCCCCCCCCCCCCTTCCCTATAAGACGGGAAAACACAATGAACCACGACTGTGACATATGGCGCTGTGTACTGCAATACATAGGGGGGGGGGGGTCCTATTAAATAATGGCCTAGGGTTAGGGATAGGGTTAGTATTCCAAAAAGGTTATTAGCTAAAAAGCCAAAAACGGGAAAATGGAATTAACCGAGAAATGCAGGGGGGAGTGGCACATCTTGACCTTTACCATATTTTCTTTTACTTTTTTTAAGCATTCATATTCTTGCAAAATTTTAGCTACTCGCTGTACGTAATCTTCGTGTGTGTGTGTGTGTGTGTGTGTGTGAGAGAGAGAGAGAGAGAGAGAGAGAGAGAGAGAGAGAGAGAGAGAGAGAGAGAGAGAGAGAGAGAGAGAGAGAGAGAGAGAGAGAGAGAGAGAGAGAGAGAGAGAGAGAGAGAGAGAGAGAGAGAGAGTTAGAAAAGACTGAATCATTCTAGAACCAAGCAATCAACACCCTGAGAGGCTCAAGGATTTGGGTGTTTGCCGATTACTTGTTTGGGGGGGGGGGGTGTTATCTGAAGACCCTGTCATCCAGCTCACCGTAGAGTTTCTTTGCACAATTTGAAAAGTGTGGCACTCACAGATAGGACAATATCAACCAGTTGCTCGCAAATTCATCGGAGCTCAGAAGCAAAGTTATTGATTCTGCAATCTGACAAGCCAGGGTGTGGCTGCGAGTTGGGACTCAGAATGAGCGGCATGGGAGCAACGCCAAAGTTCGGCCCAAAAGATGGGACAGCCACAACAACAACAACAACAAAGCCTTATTGACAGACCCAACATTGCGGCACTTGCTTTGTGAGGCCCTGCTAGATATTGGGAATGAGCGGCCTGGGAGCAACGCCAAAGTTCGGCCCAGAAGATGGGACAGCAACAACAACAACAACAAAGCCTTATTGACAGACCCAACATTGCGGCACTTGCTTTGTGAGGCCCTGCATGATATTGGGAATGAGCGGCCTGGGAGCAACGCCAAAGTTCGGCCCAGAAGATGGGACAGCCAAAAACAAAGGTATTTTTGACAGGCTCCCCCCATGCAGGTACCGGGTGTGGGTGTGGGGGTGTGGGGGGTCTTCCGTACAAATAGTTCTCACACCTTCTGGAAGTTCTCTGCTTGTAACTTCCTATAATCTTTCACTCTCTTTGACTCTCACTTTTCCCTTTGCTTACTGTCATCTACTATCTTTCTGCTTTACTGGTCCATTCTCCTGCCTTTTCCCTTTGCTTACTGTCATCGACTATCTTTCTGCTTTACTGGTCCATTTTATTCTGCAGCCCTTTTTCAAGAAAAACTGACAACGATTTTCTGTAGCCAAAGACGGGCAATATGGGCCTAACTATTTTTTAGCATGACGCATATGCGCTCATATGACAGGAAACTGTGTGAGCGATCGAAGAAGAAGCTGATTTACAGGCTTAAAAAACAGAGGTACTCACTTTGCGGGGTCCTGCGGCTTGGAGTCCTTGGCTTTCTGTAGGGCCAGACTGTGTGAGCGATCGAAGAAGAGAAAAAAGAAGATTTACAGGCTGAAAATGGAGGCACTCACTTTGCGGGGTCCTGCGTGGCGCAACTTTAAGTCCTTAGCTTTCTGTAGGGCCAGACTGTGTGAGCGATCGAAGAAGAAGATGGAGAAGAAGAAGATTTACAGGCTGAAAATGGAGGCACTCACTTTGCGGGGTCCTGCGTGGCGCGGCTTGGCGTCCTTGGCTTTCTGTAGGGCCAGACGTACTGCCACTGTGTCCTTCTCTGTCTGACTGGCCGCCTGGTTGTCCAGGTAAACCTGTCATGTAGGAACATAGCAAGCAGTGTCACTAGGTCCTTCTCTGTCTGACTGGCCGCCTGGTTGTCCAGGTAAACCTGTCATGTAGGAACATAGCAAGCAGTGTCACTAGGTCCTTCTCTGTCTGACTGGCTGACTGGTTGTCCAGGTAAACCTGTCATGTAGGAACATAGCAAGCAGTGTCACTAGGTCCTTCTCTGTCTGACTGGCCGCCTGGTTGTCCAGGTAAACCTGTCATGTAGGAACATAGCAAGCAGTGCCACTAGGTCCTTCTCTGTCTGACTGGCCGCCTGGTTGTCCAGGTAAACCTGTCATGTAGGAACATAGCAAGCAGTGCCACTGTGTCCTCTGTCTGACTCGCTGTCCAGGTAAACCTGTCATGTAGGAACATAGAAAGCAGTGCCAAAACACACACACACATAAATGCATGTACATTTTTGTTTATTTCAAGCATTGAAATTGATGTAAATCACATTCTTTGGATATTTTTGTTTAAGTAAGTATTGTAATTTTCTTATACTATGCACTACGCCAGACCTGACTATGCCCCCCCCCCCCCTCCCCCACACACCACAAAAGCAGGCACCTTGTTGCTATCAATTACCTCATTGACACGTTCGCCAAACATGACGAGCACTTGAGTGCGATAGTCGACGTTTCCATTTCATGAAAAATTCTCCAATGCTATTATCATCGCACTGTCATTATTACTTTATTACAAAACCTCATCAACACGGTCTCCAAACATGACGAGCACTTGAGTGCAATAGTCGACGACGTTTCCATTTCATGAAAAATTCTCCAATGCTATTATCATTATTATTACTTTATTACAGAACCTCATCAACACGGTCTCTAAACATGACCAGCACTTGAGTGCAATAGTCGACAACGTTTCCATTTAATGTCAAATTCTCCAACACTATCATCATTATTATTACTTTATTACAGTTATCATTACCATGTATTACCTCGTCAACACGTTCTCCAAACATGGTGAGCACTCTAGTGCGATAGTCAACGGTGTTGGCGACAACGTTTCCGTTCAATGTCAGTTTCTCCAAACATGGCAGGCGACAGGCCGCTTCGACATCTTCCACCTGTCATAACAAACGATCGTTATTTGCTACAATGTCGGGGCAGTGGGTGGATGCCTTGTGCCTCCATACCGGGATCTGGACGACCCTGCTTCCTCCACGGGTCTCTCCCCGTGAGAATACCGGGCGGGGGGTGTCTTTCATGCAAATAGTTCCCCCGCCTTTTGGAAGTTCTGTGCTTGTAACTTCCACTAATCTGCCAGTCTCTTTGACTGCCTTTTCCCTTTGCTTTCTATCATCTAATGTCTTTCTGACTTATTGGCCCATTCTCCTGCCGTTTTATACAAAAAATCTTCCGAATAATTTTTCTTTTAGTTCCTCCGAAATTGGAATGTGTTAGCTGTACGCAGTGGGGAGACCAGTGAAAACTGAAAACTGGACACATAAGTTTCATAATAATAATAATAATAATAAATAACATTTATAGAGCGCCCTTTCTCTCTTGAGCTCACGGCGCTTCACAATTGTTTAAATAAATACATAAATCATAAATAAGCTACTACAATACCAACTATCACAAACATGCACACAGCCACAACACGCACGCACGCACACACCCACACCCACATACGCGCGCACACCCACCCACCCACAATGTGGGGGACATCATTTTAAGGCAGGAAACAGGACAAGGAAGAAATCAGAGGTATTGCCGAAGAGGTGAGTTTTAAGAGCGGTTTTGAAAGACTGGAAAGATTTAGCAGAACGAAGTTCATATGGTAGGGTGTTCCAGACAGAAGGGGCGCTGAAAGAAAATGAACGTTCACCATTTGTCTTAGTGTTTGTACGAGGAATAGAAAGGATAAGTTTGTCAGAAGAGGAACGGAGAGACCTGGAGGGTGAGTACAGGTGAACGAGATCAGAGAGGTAGGCAGGACCAGATGAATGGACAGCATTGAAACAGAGGCAAGCAATTTTATACTTTATTCTTGCCTCGACTGGAAGCCAGTGTAAGGTCTTGAGGTGGGGTTTGATGTGGTCTGTACGAGGGACGTCAAGGATTAATGGGCATCATGCCCATTATGGCCATATGGTCATGGAACGCAGAAGAAGAAAAAGTTACAATGTATGAGAGTGCCAGGCATAATGGAATTATTACACAAATCCAGGTTTTGTGTTTCCATAAGGCAGTGAATAATAAGATCCTTGTGACAGACATGCAGAAAGCAAGATGCACGTCATGAATACGAAGCATGAGAACAATCTAAGCATAATGGAACTTTTAACAAAAATTGAGATTTGGCTTCTCTAATGAACCATATTTTCCCGTCTACAAAGCGAGCTGTTGTCTAAGCCTCACTCCTGAATAAAATTCAGGAAAACAACAACAATAAAGCCGCATTCAGTGTCTAAGCCACAAGAGACTGAAAAAAAAAAACGAACCTGAGCTGACGAACGATCGAAAGCCACGGCAACTTTGACGGCCCGTGTTGCACTCGCACACAAACTACACAGTACAGACCTAATCTTCGCCATAACGGACCTACTAAACACTGGATTCTGCACAACGACACAACGCAACACAAAACTAGGCAAAGTAACTCACTGGCAGTTCATTTTTAATCAGTTTGCACACACGAAACGCTTACTGCGCATACAACTCGGCTAACAAAATGGCGCAGCGCACTCTGCAGATACAAAATCACGGCAAACGCTAATGCGCCAGCTGCTTTCATTTATTGGATTTTGAAAGTTGTTTGCATTCAGCAAGTGTTTCAGTGAAAACGCTAATGCTGATTTATCAGTTTAATAACGCAAAGGAGCTGCTTTTCAACTTCTTTTTTTGCAAAGTGAGACCATTCACTGAGTTCCAACTTATGGAGTGAGACCGATCACCTAGTTTCAACTTGGAAGTTGACTTAGCATTTACGTGTGCACAGAGTTTGTAAAGATCGACACGATCGCGACTGTTTCAGTTCAAACTTTGATCATAAACTGCTCAGTGATGAGACATGTGCACAACAGTGGTGAAATGTAGTGGTCAGATCGTGTTATCACTGATTAAATTCTTCAGTTTCGGCCTGAGAACGGTTCGTGGTTTTTTTGCTGAGATTGACGATGTCAACACGCACAGGCTGGAGTTGACGACCAGCCTAAAATACGGGAAATATTCACAAATTAGCCGCAATCGTTGTTTTAGCCGCAGGGGTCAAAGTTGAAGAGAAAAGTAGCGGCTTATAGCCCGGAAAATACGGTATGGGCGAGATCTCTGACAGTGAGAGACAGGCAAACATCTGCATTTGAATAGTACAGTGGAACCTCCCTTATAAGACCCTCCATTATAAGACTCCCTCCCTCGTAAGACCTACTTCTCTGAGACATTACCCTTCTTTGCAAGTATTAAAATCACCTCCCTTATAGTACAACTCCCTCCCATTTAAGATCTCATATTGACTGATTTTTGAAGGTCTTATAAGGGATGTTCCACTGTAGCACTAATCTGTGCTAGGCTGTTGTTTGAAATTTCACTTTTACCAAATGACATACACATGCATGCAGGAGTACACACAGACACACACCATCAAAATCATCTTATATCATTTCCTGCAGGAAATATTAATTGCTACTAATATTTTAAGAAGATTGCTCCACGACTAAGACAAGATAGTCTTCAGTAGGGGGCTTAGTAGGTGGTGTCCTGAAGAGACTCCAGTGAACTCCACTGAAGAGCAGCACTGTGTCTCCTCAGTTGGTTGCCTCCTGACGGCCTGATATAGATTCGTTCCCCTTGGACTGCTGATCTTGGATTCTGCGACCTGAACAAGCCAGGGTGTGGCTGTCAGTTGGGATTTGGAATGAGCGGCGTGGGAGCAACGCCACTGTATGGCCCAGAACATGGGACAGCAAAAAAACAAAACAACATAACATGTCAAAACGGATGCCTACCTTGGAAATTTTGTTGTCGCTGACATCCAATATCTCCAGGGAGAACAGCTTGGAGAACCCTGTGCAGAAAACACACCACTGTAAACTACATTGTCGCTGACATCCAATATCTCCAGGGAGAACAGCTTGGAGAACCCTGTGCAGAAAACACACCACAGTAAACTACATTGTCGCTGACATCCAATATCTCCAGGGAGAACAGCTTGGAGAACCCTGTGCAGAAAACCACCCATGGTAAACTACATTGTCGCTGACATCCAATATCTCCAGGGAGAACAGCTTGGAGAACCCTGTGCAGAAAACACACCACAGTAAACTACATTGTCGCTAAACTACATTGTCGCTGACATCCAATCCATATCTCCAGGGAGAACAGCTTGGAGAACCCTGTGCAGAAAACCACCCATGGTAAACTACCTTTAAACCACTGCAGCATTCATTTAACTAACAGAAAAAAATAAGAAGAAAATCATGTTAGAAATCGAACCCTAAACAATATTTTTAGCGCACAACACATTCAGCATTAACTTTTTCACGCCTAACCGGTCGCCAGTAACCGAGAGCGATCTTGCAACTTGTCGCTGACTGGCTGTGACGCGCTCTCCAAGTGGGAGCAACCCGAATTTCACAGAGATGCCTCTGTGACTATAAAGCACCAAAGTGCCCGTTTCCTGACAGCAGCAGGCACCTAGGTTCTGTTCTGGAGAGCTGGGCTTTGATCTGCTTCAAAGTGGAAAAGCCTTGCCCAAGGTACACCCCCACTATTCACCATGCAGTGACGTCAGCCTTGCCCATGGTACACCCCCACTACTCACCGTGCAGTGACGTCAGCCTTGCCCATGGTACACCCCCACTACTCACTGTGCAGTGACGTCAACCTTGCCCATGGTACACCCCCACTACTCACCATGCAGTGACGTCAACCTTGCCCATGGTACACCCCCACTACTCACCGTGCAGTGACGTCAACCTTGCCCATGGTACACCCCCACTACTCACCGTGCAGTGACGTCAGCCTTGCCCATGGTACACCCCCACTACTCACCGTGCAGTGACGTCAGCCTTGCCCATGGTACACCCCCACTACTCACCGTGCAGTGACGTCAACCTTGCCCATGGTACACCCCCACTACTCACCGTGCAGTGACGTCAACCTTGCCCATGGTACACCCCCACTACTCACCGTGCAGTGACGTCAGCCTTGCCCATGGTACACCCCCACTACTCACCGTGCAGTGACGTCAACCTTGCCCATGGTACACCCCCACTACTCACCGTGCAGTGACGTCAACCTTGCCCATGGTACACCCCCACTACTCACCGTGCAGTGACGTCAACCTTGCCCATGGTACACCCCCACTACTCACCGTGCAGTGACGTCAACCTTGCCCATGGTACACCCCCACTACTCACCGTGCAGTGACGTCAACCTTGCCCATGGTACACCCCCACTACTCACCGTGCAGTGACGTCAGCCTTGCCCATGGTACACCCCCACTACTCACCGTGCAGTGACGTCAACCTTGCCCATGGTACACCCCCACTACTCACCGTGCAGTGACGTCAACCTTGCCCATGGTACACCCCCACTACTCACCGTGCAGTGACGTCATCCTTGCCCATGGTACACCCCCACTACTCACCGTGCAGTGACGTCATCCTTGCCCATGGTACACCCCCACTACTCACCGTGCAGTGACGTCATCCTTGCCCATGGTACACCCCCACTACTCACCGTGCAGTGACGTCAGCCTTGCCCATGGTACACCCCCACTACTCACCGTGCAGTGACGTCATCCTTGCCCATGGTACACCCCCACTACTCACCGTGCAGTGACGTCAACCTTGCCCATGGTACACCCCCACTACTCACCGTGCAGTGACGTCAGCCTTGCCCATGGTACACCCCCACTACTCACCGTGCAGTGACGTCAGCCTTGCCCATGGTACACCCCCACTACTCACCGTGCAGTGACGTCAGCCTTGCCCATGGTACACCCCCACTACTCACCGTGCAGTGACGTCAACCTTGCCCATGGTACACCCCCACTACTCACCGTGCAGTGACGTCATCCTTGCCCATGGTACACCCCCACTATTCACCGTGCAGTGACGTCATCCTTGCCCATGGTACACCCCCACTACTCACCGTGCAGTGACGTCAGCCTTGCCCATGGTACACCCCCACTACTCACCGTGCAGTGACGTCAGCCTTGCCCATGGTACACCCCCACTACTCACCGTGCAGTGACGTCAACCTTGCCCATGGTACACCCCCACTACTCACCGTGCAGTGACGTCAGCCTTGCCCATGGTACACCCCCACTACTCACCGTGCAGTGACGTCATCCTTGCCCATGGTACACCCCCACTACTCACCGTGCAGTGACGTCATCCTTGCCCATGGTACACCCCCACTACTCACCGTGCAGTGACGTCAACCTTGCCCATGGTACACCCCCACTACTCACCGTGCAGTGACGTCAACCTTGCCCATGGTACACCCCCACTACTCACCATGCAGTGACGTCAGCCTTGCCCATGGTACACCCCCACTACTCACCGTGCAGTGACGTCAGCCTTGCCCATGGTACACCCCCACTACTCACCGTGCAGTGACGTCAGCCTTGCCCATGGTACACCCCCACTACTCACCGTGCAGTGACGTCAGCCTTGCCCATGGTACACCCCCACTACTCACCGTGCAGTGACGTCAACCTTGCCCATGGTACACCCCCACTACTCACCGTGCAGTGACGTCAGCCTTGCCCATGGTACACCCCCACTACTCACCGTGCAGTGACGTCAGCCTTGCCCATGGTACACCCCCACTACTCACCCAGCTGCAGTGACGTCAGCCCATGGTACACCCCCACTACCAGGACAGTGCGTGCCTTGCCCATGGTACAGCCCCACTACTCACCGTGCAGTGAAGTCAGCCTGCCCATTACACCCCCACTACAGCAGCAGACACCTTGCCCAGGTTTCCCCCACTACTCACCGTGCAGTGACGTCAACCTTGCCCATGGTACAGCCCCACAGCGAAGTCAGCCTGTTCCCACCCAGGACTTGGTGCAGTGCTAAGCCTTGCCCATGGTACAGCCCCACTACTCACCGTGCAGCGAAGTCAGCCTGTTCCCACACAGCAGCAGACACTTGAGGTTTCCCAGCTTGGTGTGCAGAAAGTCCAGGACAGGCTGCTTTGCCCATGGTACAGCCCCACTACTCACCGTGCAGCGAAGTCAGCCTGTTCCCACACAGCAGCAGACACTTGAGGTTGCCCAGCTTGGTGTGCAGAGAGTCCAGGACAGGCTGCCTTGCCCATGGTACAGCCCCACCACTCACCGTGCAGCGAAGTCAGCCTGTTCCCACACAGCAGCAGACACTTGAGGTTGCCCAGCTTGGTGTGCAGGGAGTCCAGGACAGGCTGCCTTGCCCATGGTACAGCCCCACCACTCACCGTGCAGCGAAGTCAGCCTGTTCCCACACAGCAGCAGACACTTGAGGTTGCCCAGCTTGGTGTGCAGGGAGTCCAGGACAGGCTGCCTTGCCCATGGTACAGCCCCACCACTCACCGTGCAGCGAAGTCAGTCTGTTCCCACACAGCAGCAGACACTTGAGGTTGCCCAGCTTGGTGTGCAGGGAGTCCAGGACAGGCTGCCTTGCCCATGGTACAGCCCCACCACTCACCGTGCAGCGAAGTCAGTCTGTTCCCACACAGCAGCAGACACTTGAGGTTGCCCAGCTTGGTGTGGAGGGAGTCCAGGACTGGCAGGTGGTTGTGGGAGAGGTCCAGGTGGGTCATGTGACTCAACCACTGCAGGTGCTGGATGGTCTCCAGCCGGTTGAAGGACAGGTTGACACGCTCCGCACGCCACAGGATTGGCTGCACACAGGGCAACACCGCATCATTAACCCCTTCACTGCCACAGGATTGGCTGCACACAGGGCACTGCACCGCATCATTAACACTGCATCATTAACCTTCACTGCCACAGGATTGGCTGCACACAGGGCAACACCGCATCATTAACCCCTTCACTGCCACAGGATTGGCTGCACACAGGGCAACACCGCATCATTAACCCCTTCACTGCCACAGGATTGGCTGCACACAGGGCAACACCGCATCATTAACCCCTTCACTGCCACAGGATTGGCTGCACACAGGGCAACACCGCATCATTAACCCTTTCACTGCCACAGGATTGGCTGCACACAGGGCAACACCGCATCATTAACCCCTTCACTGCCACAGGATTGGCTGCACACAGGGCAACACCGCATCATTAACCCCTTCACTGCCACAGGATTGGCTGCACACAGGGCAACACCGCATCATTAACCACTTCACTGCCACAGGATTGGCTGCACACAGGGCAACACCGCATCATTAACCCTGCCACAGGATTCACTGCCACAGGATTGGCTGCACACAGGGCAACACCGCATCATTAACCCCTTCACTGCCACAGGATTGGCTGCACACAGGGCAACACCGCATCATTAACCCCTTCACTGCCACAGGATTGGCTGCACACAGGGCAACACCGCATCATCCCCTGCACACAGGGCAAACCCATTCACTGCCACAGGATTTGCTGCACACAGGGCAACACCGCATCATGTCAACCCTTCACTGCCACAGGATTGGCTGCACTGCCACAGGGCAACACCGCATCATGAACCCCTTCACTGCCACAGGATTGGCTGCATCATCATTAACCCCTTCACTGCACACAGGGCCACCGCAGGATTGGCACTGCCACAGGATTGGCTGCACACAGGGCAACACCGCATCATTAACCCTTCACTGCCACAGGATTGGCTGCACACAGGGCAACACCGCATCATTAACCCCTTCACTGCCACAGGATTGGCTGCACACAGGGCAACACCGCATCATTAACCCCTTCACTGCCACAGGATTGGCTGCACACAGGGCAACACCGCATCATTAACCACTTCACTGCCACAGGATTGGCTGCACACAGGGCAACACCGCATCATTAACCCCTTCACTGCCACAGGATTGCTGCACACAGGGCAACACCGCATCATTAACCCCTTCACTGCCACAGGATTGGCTGCACACAGGGCAACACCGCATCATTAACCACTTCACTGCCACAGGATTGGCTGCACACAGGGCAACACCGCATCATTAACCACTTCACTGCCACAGGATTGGCTGCACACAGGGCAACACCGCATCATTAACCACTTCACTGCCACAGGATTGGCTGCACACAGGGCAACACCGCATCATTAACCCCTTCACTGCCACAGGAAAACTGCAAATCATCGATTTATGTTATTATAAAATTTTAAAGAGACCTGTTTTTAGCCTCAATCTGAGAAAATGGTAATGCACACAGGGGTTATCACCGCATCATTAACCCCTTCACTGCCACAGGATTACCTGCTAAACAGGGTCAAAATCACCGCATCATCTACCCCTTCATTTAACAGACGCGATAATTCTTCACTCGGACAACTAAACTTTTTGTTGACTTAAAAAAATCACAACTTCGTGAAAACTTGATCAATTTTGATACAGTAAAGTCCAAAAGATACTGCAGGAAGTGGTTAACACGTAAGTCTCGGGGTTCGAGATTCTCGTTTATTAAACAGTACAGTCTGTGGACTGCCACAAGTGCAAATTGGGCGCTAATGGGCGCACCGAGAAAATGGACAGCATTTTTTACCTAGCGCTGGCGGGCACTCTACGGGTTTATGGGTTAAACTGCTTAAGACTTGAATGAATGAAAACAACAACATTGTAGTTTGGACAACAAATTATCAGTTTATTGACGAGCTAAAACTGAGTTGGCCAACTGACAAAAACCATGCTAAATGACGTCATTTTTGTTCTTATGCCATCAACGTCAGTGTTTTAACTGTGCAAAGTGTCGCTTACACCTTTGTCATTAACCCCTTGCCATGATGAGCATATCAAAATTGATTATCCCTCAGGAGTGTGGCTGCCCACAGGCAGCAACAAAAACGTCATCACGAAATGTTCTCATCCATAGCTGATGCTTTTTTGTACCATAGGTTCAAGTGCTTCCGCTGTTGGGATGATCCCTGGAGTCAATTTACCAGGGTAATGTCAACAAAAACAACAACATTGATTCATTTTGAGTTATATTACTTTAATTCCCAGGCGGTGAAATGAGGGTCTTCAGCCCAAACTGTCCATCAGCCTTCTGTGGTTCTTTTGAGATAGATGTCTTCAGCAGGACATTCTCAATCATATTATCAACACTGTACATGAGGGTCTTCAGCCCAAACTGTCCATCAGCCTTCTGTGGTTCTTTTGAGATAGATGTCTTTAGCAGGACATTCTCAATCATATTATCAACACTGTACATGAGGGTCTTCTGCCCAAACTGTCCATCAGCCTTCTGTGGTTCTTTTGAGATAGAGTCTTCAGGGAACACCGCATCATTAACCACTTCACTGCCACAGGATTTGCTGCACACAGGGCAACACCGCATCATTAACCATATTCACTGCCACAGGAAAACGGCCCAAACTGTCCATCATCCTTCTGATAGATGTTATCATAAAATTTTCAAGAGACACTGTACAAGCCTCAATCTGCCCAAATGTCCATCAGCCTTCGAAGTTCTGTTGAGATAGAGGGTCAGCAGGACATTCACAACACTGTACATGAGGGTCTTCTGCCCAAACTGTCCAAGTTCTGTGGTTCTTTCAGATGTCAATTCTCAATCAATTATCAACACTGTTACTTCGCTAAAAAGCTGTCAAAATCACCATAATCATCTATGATATCATTTAACAGACGTCGATAATTCTTCCTCGGACAACTAATAGATTTTGTTGACTTAAAAAAATCACAACTTCGTGAAAACTTGATCAATTTTGATACAGTAAAGTCCAAAAGATACTGCAGGAAGTGGTTAACAGGACAGTCTCACTCATATTATCAGACTTCTCGGGTCTTCTGTAAACAGTACAGTCTGTGGTTCAGATAGTCGGCAGGAATTCTCAAATTGGGCGCTAATGGGCGCTCCGAGAAAATGGACAGCGATTTTTTACCTAGCGCTGGCGGGCACTCTACGGGTTTATGGGTTAAACTGCTTAAGACTTGAATGAATGAAAACAACAACATTGTAGTTTGGACAACAAATTATCAGTTTATTGACGAGCTAAAACTGAGTTGGCCAACTGACAAAAACCATGCTAAATGACGTCATTTTTGTTCTTATGCCATCAACGTCAGTGTTTTAACTGTGCAAAGTGTCGCTTACAGCTTTGTCAGAATACCCCTTGCCATGACGAGCATATCAAAATTGATTATCCCTCATAGGCGGAGTGTGGCTGCCCATGAGGCAGCGTAAGCAAAAACAGTCACACACGAAATGTTCTCATCCATAGCTGATGCATTTCTGTACCATAGTGTTCAAGTGCTTCCGCTGTTGGGATGATTCTCTGGAGTCAATTTAGCCAGGGTACGTCAACAAAAACAACAACATTGATTAATTTTGAGTTATATTACTTTAATTCCCAGGCGGTGAAATGAGGGTCTTCAGCCCAAACTGTCCATCAGCCTTCTGTGGTTCTTTTGAGATAGATGTCTTCAGCAGGACATTCTCAATCATATTATCAACACTGTACATGAGGGTCTTCAGCCCAAACTGTCCATCAGCCTTCTTTGGTTCTTTTGAGATAGATGTCTTCAGCAGGAAATTCTCAATCATATTATCAACACTGTACATACAGACAGACACAGACACATGCACGGCACATACTTCCAGACACACAAATGACACACACACCAGGCATGGTAGTGGGGGCTAAGTGGTTTTCAAGGAAAATGGCCGGGGGTCCAGGGGGCCGAAGAAAATTCAATAAATGAGAGTGAAATGTTTACTTTTTCATGCCATTTCAATGCATTTTTTAATAATATTGTTTCAAACTGTTTCGCGGATTTTCAGCGATTCGCGGAGGTCTACACACATGCCTGCATACACACATGCCCGCATGCGCACACGCATACTTGCATGCACACACATGCTCACACACACAAACACACTCACCACACTATCGTCAATCACTTTGATGGAATTGTGGGAGAAATCAACATTGGTCACATGATCCCAGCCAGCCACTAGCTGCGTCCCATCGCTTTCCTTCCACCGAGGAACCTCCTGTAGTACCACCTCCTTATGGACGAAAAGGAAACAATGATGCTGTTTACGGATTAAATGACTTGCCCAGAATGCACTCCCACTTCACGCTTTACACACATTTGACCCAGTAACCCAGCCTTACCTTAATGCTAATAGCTGTGCAATAAACGTTCAATAATACACGCTTTACACACTTTTGACCCAGTAACCCAGCCTTACCTTAATGCTAATAGCTGTGCAATAAACGTTCAATAATACACAGCTTACACACTTTTGACTCAGTAACTTAACATTACCTTAAATGTACTAGCTGTGCAATAAACATTCAATAATACACACTTTACACACTTTTGACCCAGTAACTCAGCCTTACCTTAACAGTACTAGCTGTGCGATAAACATTCAATAATACACATATTACACACTTTTAACCCAGTAACTCAGCCTTACCTTAACAGTACTAGCTGTGCGATAAACGTTCAATAATACACACTTTACACACTTTTGACCCAGTAACTCAGCCTTACCTTAATAGTACTAGCTGTGCGATAAACATTCAATAATACACATATTACACACTTTTAACCCAGTAACTCAGCCTTACCTTAACAGTACTAGCTGTGCGATAAACGTTCAATAATACACACTTTACACACTTTTGACCCAGTAACTCAGCCTTACCTTAATAGTACTAGCTGTGCGATAAACGTTCAAAGACGTCAGAGTCTGTTTAATCGTCTCAAGTCCTTGAAGCATCTGAAAGTTGCAGGAAAGCACCTGGAAAAGAAAACAATCAAAATTCTTCTTCACTCAGACAGTTTCCTGTCAATTATGAGCCCAGATGCGTCATGCTGCTGTTATGCGCCTAACTGAGAAATAGTTCAGGCCAGCATGTCCATCTTCAGATGGAGAAACACTTTGTAAGAATGTTTAAAACAAAAGGCAGGAGAATGGACGGTTGGGCAGAAAGATAGTAGACGACATAAAGCAAAGGGAAAAGGCAGAGTCAAAGAGAGTGACAGATTAGCGGAAGTTACAAGCACAGAACTTCCAGAAGGTGGGGGAACTATTTTTACAAAAGACCCCCGGTATTCCAATGGGGGAAACTGAATACGTAAGGATAATTATTTTCATTGAGGATGTTTGCTAAAGTGCATTTCCCTTTCAAAGCACTTCCGATACACACCAAGAAACAAAACAGCAACGATACAATGCATTGTGCTAGCAGATTACGCCCTGCTTGTTTCACTTCGCTTTCACCTCTCTCCAACAAAACAGCAACGATACAATGCATTGTGCTAGCAGATTACGCCCTGCTTGTTTGACTTCGCTTTCACCTCTCTCCAACAAAACAGCAACGATACAATGCATTGTGCTAGCAGATTACGCCCTGCTTGTTTGACTTCGCTTTCACCTCTCTCCAACAAAACAGCAACGATACAATGCATTGTGCTAGCAGATTACGCCCTGCTTGTTTCACTTCGCTTTCACCTCTCTCCAACAAAACAGCAACGATACAATGCATTGTGCTAGCAGATTACGCCCTGCTTGTTTCACTTCGCTTTCACCTCTCTCCAACAAAACAGCAACGATACAATGCATTGTGCTAGCAGATTACGCCCTGCTTGTTTCACTTCGCTTTCACCTCTCTCCAACAAAACAGCAACGATACAATGCATTGTGCTAGCAGATTACGCCCTGCTTGTTTCACTTCGCTTTCACCTCTCTCCAACTCGTTCCCCCCTCATCACTGGTCACCACCACTACACCCTTCCTTACCCGGCATCACCAATGCACACAACTTGCTTGCAGCCAGAACAAACACACTCACACAGACAATTTCATGATAGTGCATAGATTATCGTGTGAATGAGACCTAAACATTGCATCAGCACAATCAGATATTTGCATGTTACGCTAAAAATGTTCACATTCATTTAAACCATACGTACGCGTAATATAAATTAATCTGAAACTAAGCTTGATTTGCTGACATAACACATAATTTATGTAAACAAGTGCAGAAAGACACAGTCATGTACTGCTATGGAAACAATTATAGAACACCACACACACACCACACACACACCACACTCACACACACACACACACACACACACACACTCACACACACACCACACACACACCACACTCACACAAACACACAGAGTTTCTTACTTCCAGAGACTGCAGAGACTTGAACAAACTAAGGTCAAACTTGAGTTGGTTCATCAGAATATTGCTGCAGCCCACCGCCTCCTCACTGCCACAGATCTGCACACAACATCAACATACAGCATTATACAACGCTAACCCTTGATAGCAATCAAATCAAAGTGCGTACACACATTAACATTCTTAACGCATTCAGCAGGGCTCTCAGCCACATCCCAGCGATGAAACCCTGAGCAAACGCCCCCACCCCAGTCCCTTCATCCCCATCCCCAATTGTCTTTTTTACCCCAGTAGTTAGGGATTTGTTTGTTTGTCTTTGTCCGTTTGGTTGGGGCCTGGGCACTGCCTTATGCCAGTTATGGAGTGTCTAGGGTTGGCTAGTTCCCAGCTTTCTGGGGGCGAACGTGAAAATTAGTAGCTGCCGGCAGCTCCCTGTAAATATGCCCATCCCAGTCCAGAAATAGGAATTTTTTTATTTTGTTTGCTGCATCTTATATTTTCTTCTATTGGACCCAAGTAAATTCAAGTAGACTATGTGTTATAGCTGATTTTTGTCTTTGCTTTTTTTTTTTTTATCCCTCTTCTGCTTCTGTTTCTATGGTCACCCCCTAAAGTGTGTACAATTACTTCTATAAAAAGAAGCTGGCCACCACCACAGAAAAAGAAGAACAAAAACACCATAAATGGATGAACAGAAAAAAATAACTTGACACATTAGACATCAAAAGTAAGCAAAAGAAACAGACCTAAAAGCAAGAGAGAGGGGAGTAAGTGAGCTTCATTGAGGGGGAACAGGTGGGTTTTGAGACTGGATTTGAAGGTGGAGAGGGTCGGTCGCTGAAGGAGGGAGAGAGGAAGTTTGTTCCAGGCACACACATCATAAAACACATTGTCAAACGCATAGTGAAAAGTACTGTCGCACCTGACACAGGACAGAACGTGACAACACATTATGCACAGCAAAACGCATGGTCACAACTTGCCCACACAGCACAATGCATTATGCACAGCAAAACGCATGGTCACAACTTGCCCACACAGCACAATGCATTATGCACAGCAAAACGCATGGTCACAACTTGCCCACACAGCACAATGCATTATGCACAGCAAAACGCATGGTCACAACTTGCCCACACAGCACAATGCATTATGCACAGCAAAACGCATGGTCACAACTTGCTCACACAGCACAATGCATTATGCACAGCAAAACGCATGGTCACAACTTGCTCACACAGCACAATGCATTATGCACAGCAAAACGCATGGTCACAACTTGCTCACACAGCACAATGCATTATGCACAGCAAAACGCATGGTCACAACTTGCTCACACAGCACAATGCATTATGCACAGCAAAACGCATGGTCACAACTTGCTCACACAGCACAATGCATTATGCACAGCAAAACGCATGGTCACAACTTGCTCACACAGCACAATGCATTATGCACAGCAAAACGCATGGTCACAACTTGCTCACACAGCACAACACATTATGCACAGCAAAACGCATGGTCACAACTTGCTCACACAGCACAATGCATTATGCACAGCAAAACGCATGGTCACAACTTGCTCACACAGCACAATGCATTATGCACAGCAAAACGCATGGTCACAACTTGCTCACACAGCACAACACATTATGCACAGCAAAACGCATGGTCACAACTTGCTCACACAGCACAATGCATTATGCACAGCAAAACGCATGGTCACAACTTGCTCACACAGCACAACACATTATGCACAGCAAAACGCATGGTCACAACTTGCTCACACAGCACAATGCATTATGCACAGCAAAACGCATGGTCACAACTTGCTCACACAGCACAATGCATTATGCACAGCAAAACGCATGGTCACAACTTGCTCACACAGCACAATGCATTATGCACAGCAAAACGCATGGTCACAACTTGCTCACACAGCACAACACATTATGCACAGCAAAACGCATGGTCACAACTTGCTCACACAGCACAATGCATTATGCACAGCAAAACGCATGGTCACAACTTGCTCACACAGCACAATGCATTATGCACAGCAAAACGCATGGTCACAACTTGCTCACACAGCACAATGCATTATGCACAGCAAAACGCATGGTCACAACTTGCTCACACAGCACAACACATTATGCACAGCAAAACGCATGGTCACAACTTGCTCACACAGCACAACACATTATGCACAGCAAAACGCATGGTCATAACTTGCTCACACAGCACAATGCATTATGCACAGCAAAACGCATGGTCACAACTTGCTCACACAGCACAACACATTATGCACAGCAAAACGCATGGTCACAACTTGCTCACACAGCACAATGCATTATGCACAGCAAAACGCATGGTCACAACTTGCTCACACAGCACAATGCATTATGCACAGCAAAACGCATGGTCACAACTTGCTCACACAGCACAATGCATTATGCACAGCAAAACGCATGGTCACAACTTGCTCACACAGCACAATGCATTATGCACAGCAAAACGCATGGTCACAACTTGCTCACACAGCACAATGCATTATGCACAGCAAAACGCATGGTCACAACTTGCTCACACAGCACAATGCATTATGCACAGCAAAACGCATGGTCACAACTTGCTCACACAGCACAATGCATTATGCACAGCAAAACGCATGGTCACAACTTGCTCACACAGCACAATGCATTATGCACAGCAAAACGCATGGTCACAACTTGCTCACACAGCACAACGCATTATGCACAGCAAAACGCATGGTCACAACTTGCTCACACAGCACAACACATTATGCACAGCAAAACGCATGGTCACAACTTGCTCACACAGCACAATGCATTATGCACAGCAAAACGCATGGTCACAACTTGCTCACACAGCACAATGCATTATGCACAGCAAAACGCATGGTCACAACTTGCTCACACAGCACAATGCATTATGCACAGCAAAACGCATGGTCACAACTTGCTCACACAGCACAAAACATTATGCACAGCAAAACGCATGGTCACAACTTGCTCACACAGCACAATGCATTATGCACAGCAAAACGCATGGTCACAACTTGCTCACACAGCACAATGCATTATGCACAGCAAAACGCATGGTCACAACTTGCTCACACAGCACAATGCATTATGCACAGCAAAACGCATGGTCACAACTTGCTCACACAGCACAATGCATTATGCACAGCAAAACGCATGGTCACAACTTGCTCACACAGCACAATGCATTATGCACAGCAAAACGCATGGTCACAACTTGCTCACACAGCACAATGCATTATGCACAGCAAAACGCATGGTCACAACTTGCTCACACAGCACAATGCATTATGCACAGCAAAACGCATGGTCACAACTTGCTCACACAGCACAATGCATTATGCACAGCAAAACGCATGGTCACAACTTGCTCACACAGCACAATGCATTATGCACAGCAAAACGCATGGTCACAACTTGCTCACACAGCACAATGCATTATGCACAGCAAAACGCATGGTCACAACTTGCTCACACAGCACAATGCATTATGCACAGCAAAACGCATGGTCACAACTTGCTCACACAGCACAATGCATTATGAACAGCAAAACACATGGTCACAACTTGCTCACACAGCACAAAACATTATGCACAGCAAAACGCATGGTCACAACTTGCTCACACAGCACAATGCATTATGAACAGCATGCGTAACAGTTTACAATCTTACTAAATGAAATTGAAGTTGCGACCTCTACTAGTAGAGTTTAAAACTCTTCCAGATTTTAATCTCTACACTAACACACATCTGTATGTCAAAACATGTCACACACAGGCAAAAATTCACATCGTGTACGAGGCAAAAAACCCACATTCTAACGTAATGCCTAAAAATACAAAAGGCGAGGTAACAATAAAAAATCAAAAATCTGAGGTGTTATCTCTGAGGTAGCAAGTTCTCCTCATAAAAAACCGAAACCAAGTTTATTTCCTGGCTGCGGCAGAAGTTGTTTACGCTCACTCTCCACTCTCCACTATGAACTCTCCACTCTCCACTATGAACTCTCCACTCTCCACTATGAACTCTCCACTATGAACTGGACGCTTAGGCTATACTGTGCACATGATGAAAACTTCCATGCGGAAATCCATCCGCAAATAAAGTCAAAGTCAGAAATAAGCGGATGAAATGTGTCTTCGTGCACACTCTTTAATTTTTACTTCGATTATCCCTGTGGGGATACCGGGGGGGTCTTTAGTAAAAAATAGTTCCCCCACCTTCTGGAAGTTCTGTGCTTGTAACTTTTGCATCTAATCTGCCACTCTCTTTGACTGCTGCCTTTTTTGATGCCTTTGCTTTCTATCATCTACTTGTACTATCTTTTTGACTTATTGGCCCACTCTCCTGCCTTTAACCCTTTGCTTTCTATCATCTACCGGTACTATCTTTCTGACTTATTGGCCCACTCTCCTGCCTTTTTTCCAAAACATTCTTCCAAATAACTTTTCTCCTCTGAGCTCCTCCAAAATCTAAATGTGTCGGCTGTACGCAGCGGGTAGACCAGTGAAAAATTAAAACGGACACATAATACTTTGCCCATTGTGGCCTTTTGGCCAGGGAACACAGAAAAAGAAGAACTTCCACATTTTGTTTGGCCGATTGTGGATAGGTCTCATTCCAGAAGTTTTTGTCTTAATCTATCAGATGAGATGACAAAATCAGAGGTCCCACTTTCTCGCAAATGTGAAAAAAAGACCCCCACACAGTAGCAACAAAGAAGTTGTCATTTGGTGAACGTTTGGTCAGAGAAACAGATACAAAAGAAACCAGAGAGACATGTGGACAAAAGACCCCCACACAGTAGCAACAAAGAAGTTGTCATTTGGTGAACGCTTGGTCAGAGAAACAGATACAAAAGAAACCAGAGAGACATGTGGACAAAAGAAGACATGCTTCGTCTTCTTCTTCCATCGCTCAGTTTCCTGTCAATTATGAGCGCAGATGCGTCATGCTGCCGTTATGCGCCTAACTAAGAAATAGTTAGGCCCAGCAAGTCCGACTTGTGGCTGGAGGCAATCTTTTTGGGAACAACAGAAACTTGATGCCTTTCTACCCCCCTCTCTCTGTTCGTTGTGCTTGCTGGTTAAGGCAGGAGAATGGACCGGAAAGGCAGAAAGATAGTCGATGACAGTAAGCAAAGGGAAAAGGCAGAGTCAAAGAGAGTGACAGATTAGAGGAAGTTACAAGCACAGAACTTCCAGAAGGTGGGGGAACTATTTATACAAAAGACCCCCCCCTCCCGGTATCCCCATGGGGGAAGAAGACCTGCTGACCTGTAAGTGTTTGGCCCTGGTGATGAAGTCCAGTATATGACCCAGGTCCTTCTTCGCATCGCCGCTATCTGGTGACATGAAAAACAGATAACTTGATGCCTTTCTACCCCCCTCTCTCTGGTTCGTTGTGCTTGCTGGTTATTGTTTGCAGGCATGGGAATGAGGAAACATGAAGAAAGCTGAAAAGCTGTGTCAGGGAACAAAGCCCCATGAAGCTTTTTTTGCAATCTAAGTCTCAGCATAAGAAATAGAACTGATGTATTTAGTTCATTTTGCATTCACTCATTCACTTTGGGTAAGAACGTCTTTTCTGTGTGTTTGTGTGTGTGTGTGTGTGTGTGTGTGTGCGTGTGTGTGCGTGTGCGTACGTGTGAAGTATCGGATTTGTATTTAATATATATATTTCTGAATGTTTTGTGTTTATTACTATTGTTATTGTTGTTGTCTAAAGTTAACTTTGTAAGCGCTCTGAGCTCTTTGGAGAAAGAGCGCAACACATATCCATTATTATTATTATTATTATGATTAAAACAAAAACTGGTCCCAGTGGTCATTTATATTCTCAAGTATTATTATTAAAGTAATGTTTACTCAGTTGGTTTCTTTTTTTTATTTCAAAAAGGTCCTTTTGGGTCATGAAAAAATCTGACATTTGCTGAAAAGCTGAACATTCCCATGCCTGGTTTGACCTGCTTTGCTTTGCTTTTTCTCTTCTTGTTTTTCTTTATTTTTTGAGGGCTAGATGTACACAAGCATCACGGCATATTAAGAGATTTGCTCTTTCGTTTGATCGTTCTTTCGATCATTCAGTTTGATCGTTCTCTCTCTCCCTGTATGGTTTTTTCTCTTAATGCTTTACAATTAAAACTTGCTACTTATGCTTACAAATCTTTTTGTAATTAGAAATTGTTAAATAACTGCTATACGATTGTGTACGTGTATATCTCTGATTTGTGTTCACTCTTGTGATATGGGTTTAAGGCCTAATCAATAAAACATTGTCAAATGTCAAGTGCATGGGTGCTCCTGGGAAATTAAAAAAAAACCTGCAAGGGGGCAGCCCCAGCGGAGTGCAGGGGCAGCGCACACACACACACACATTTACTGCTTTTTTTTCACCCCTCTATACTAGTACAAGTGCTACATTCCTTTGAATATAGCAAATGCTTATATAGGCCCTTTTTATTGTGCAAGTGTGTGTGTGTGTGTAAGAAAATCATTGCTTCTCAAATTCTCACAATCCGGTGACGCCGGCTCTAGGTCAGCTTCAGCTAAAGATAAAAGGAAACTCCATCAAGTCGTCAAGACATCCTCAAAAATCACAGGTCACAAACTGCCATCCCCAGATAACATCCATAGTGTGCGCGTAAGACGCAAAGCTAAATCCATCATATCTGATAGCACACAACCAGCCAACCATCCGTTTCAATCTCTCCCTTCTGGTAAAAGGTTCTGTTCTTTTAAGTGCAAATCTAACCGCCTGAAGAACAGCTTTTACCCCTCTGCTGTCAGAGCCATCAATACTCAGTAGGCTCACTCCCCTAGGGGAGTTCTTTATCCTATTTTGCTCAGACTTGTGCCTGCATGCTCGCGGTCTTGTGTGTGAGTGTGTGTGCGTGTGCGTGTGCGTGTGTGAGGAGGTGGGACATGTGTTGACATAATTGTGTATGCACATGTGTATGTGTGTGTGTTGGTGTATGTGTAGGTGTGTGTGTTGGTGTATGTGTATGTGTTGTGTGTACGTGTGTGTGTTGGTGTATGTGTGTGTGTTGGTGTATGTGTAGGTGTGCATCTGAGAGAAAGAGAGAATCTGAGGGAGAGACTGATACACGATGATGTAATGTGATTTTGTTACCTTTTTTTCTTTTCTCTCTTATATTGGTTGTCCATTCGTGTGCTTTCGTTGTTGTTGGATTGTGTCTTGCGCAAAACCAAAACGATTTCCTTTGTATTACGATGCATTGGCTGATTAAAGAATCTTGGAATCTTGGCAATTTAAAAATCCCGCAATTCAGAACATCCTGCAAGAAGGAGCATCCATGCAAGTGTCTTTATGATTTACAGATCAGCTGTCATAGTGACACATACCACAGGTGGGCTCAGGCAGCTTTAACATTCCAATCTTAAGTATCACAATTCAGAACATCCTGCAAGAAGGAGCATCCATGCAAGTGTCTTTATGATTTACAGATCAGCTGTCATAGTGACACATACCACAGGTGGGCTCAGGCAGTTTAACAATATCACAATTCAGAACATCCTGCAAGTGACGTGTCTTTATGACCTTACAGATCAACTGTCATAGTGACACATACCACAGGTGGGCTCAGGCAGTTTAACAATATCACAATTCAGTCCATCCTGCAAGAAGGAGCATCCATGCAATTCTGTCTTTATGATTTACAGATCAGCTGTCATAGTGACACATACCACAGGTGGGCTCAGGCAGTTTAAAAATATCACAATTCAGAACATCCTGCAAGAAGGAGCATCCATGCAAGTGACGTGTCTTTATGCCTTACAGATCAACAATAGTGACTGTCCCATAGGTGGGCTCAGGCAGTTTAAAAATATCACAATTCAGAACATCCTGCAAGATAGAACATCCATGCAAGTCTGTCTTTATGCCCCCATAGAACTGTCACCTAGGTGGGCTCAGGCAGTAGAAAAATATCACAATTCAGAACCATCCTGCACCTAGGAGCATCCATGCAAGTGACGTGTCTTTATGTCCCATAGATGACCTGTCATAGTACCACAGGTGGGCTCAGATAGACAACATGCAATTCAGGGAATACAACTGAAGGGGCGTCACCTGGTACATTTCCTTGCTCTGCAGATCATCTCCCCTGAATATACCACAGGGGAAAATTATGTCCCATAATGACCTAGCGATAGAACAACGTGCAATTCTGTCCCATAATGACCTAGCGATAGAACAACGTGCAATTCTGTCCCATAATGACCTAGCGATAGAACAACGTGCAATTCTGTCCCATAATGACCTAGCGATAGAACAACGTGCAATTCTGTCCCATAATGACCTAGCGATAGAACAACGTGCAATTCTGTCCCATAATGACCTAGCGATAGAACAACGTGCAATTCTGTCCCATAGTGACCTAGCGATAGAACAACGTGCAATTCTGTCCCATAATGACCTAGCGATAGAACAACGTGCAATTCTGTCCCATAATGACCTAGCGATAGAACAACGTGCAATTCTGTCCCATAATGACCTAGCGATAGAACAACGTGCAATTCTGTCCCATAATGACCTAGCGATAGAACAACGTGCAATTCTGTCCCATAATGACCTAGCGATAGAACAACATGCAATTCTGTCCCATAGTGACCTAGCGATAGAACAACGTGCAATTCTGTCCCATAATGACCTAGCGATAGAACAACGTGCAATTCTGTCCCATAGTGACCTAGCGATAGAACAACATGCAATTCTGTCCCATAATGACCTAGCGATAGAACAACGTGCAATTCTGTCCCATAATGACCTAGCGATAGAACAACGTGCAATTCTGTCCCATAATGACCTAGCGATAGAACAACGTGCAATTCTGTCCCATAGTGACCTAGCGATAGAACAACGTGCAATTCTGTCCCATAATGACCTAGCGATAGAACAACGTGCAATTCTGTCCCATAGTGACCTAGCGATAGAACAACGTGCAATTCTGTCCCATAATGACCTAGCGATAGAACAACGTGCAATTCTGTCCCATAATGACCTAGCGATAGAACAACGTGCAATTCTGTCCCATAATGACCTAGCGATAGAACAACGTGCAATTCTGTCCCATAATGACCTAGCGATAGAACAACGTGCAATTCTGTCCCATAATGACCTAGCGATAGAACAACGTGCAATTCTGTCCCATAGTGACCTAGCGATAGAACAACGTGCAATTCTGTCCCATAATGACCTAGCGATAGAACAACGTGCAATTCTGTCCCATAATGACCTAGAGATAGAACAACGTGCAATTCTGTCCCATAATGACCTAGCGATAGAACAACGTGCAATTCTGTCCCATAATGACCTAGCGATAGAACAACGTGCAATTCTGTCCCATAATGACCTAGCGATAGAACAACGTGCAATTCTGTCCCATAATGACCTAGCGATAGAACAACGTGCAATTCTGTCCCATAGTGACCTAGCGATAGAACAACGTGCAATTCTGTCCCATAGTGACCTAGCGATAGAACAACGTGCAATTCTGTCCCATAGTGACCTAGCGATAGAACAACGTGCAATTCTGTCCCATAATGACCTAGCGATAGAACAACGTGCAATTCTGTCCCATAATGACCTAGCGATAGAACAACGTGCAATTCTGTCCCATAATGACCTAGCGATAGAACAACGTGCAATTCTGTCCCATAATGACCTAGCGATAGAACAACGTGCAATTCTGTCCCATAATGACCTAGCGATAGAACAACGTGCAATTCTGTCCCATAGTGACCTAGCGATAGAACAACGTGCAATTCTGTCCCATAGTGACCTAGCGATAGAACAACGTGCAATTCTGTCCCATAATGACCTAGCGATAGAACAACGTGCAATTCTGTCCCATAATGACCTAGCGATAGAACAACGTGCAATTCTGTCCCATAATGACCTAGCGATAGAACAACGTGCAATTCTGTCCCATAATGACCTAGCGATAGAACAACGTGCAATTCTGTCCCATAATGACCTAGCGATAGAACAACGTGCAATTCTGTCCCATAATGACCTAGCGATAGAACAACGTGCAATTCTGTCCCATAGTGACCTAGCGATAGAACAACGTGCAATTCTGTCCCATAGTGACCTAGCGATAGAACAACGTGCAATTCTGTCCCATAATGACCTAGCGATAGAACAACGTGCAATTCTGTCCCATAATGACCTAGCGATAGAACAACGTGCAATTCTGTCCCATAATGACCTAGCGATAGAACAACGTGCAATTCTGTCCCATAATGACCTAGCGATAGAACAACGTGCAATTCTGTCCCATAATGACCTAGCGATAGAACAACGTGCAATTCTGTCCCATAATGACCTAGCGATAGAACAACGTGCAATTCTGTCCCATAATGACCTAGCGATAGAACAACGTGCAATTCTGTCCCATAATGACCTAGCGATAGAACAACGTGCAATTCTGTCCCATAATGACCTAGCGATAGAACAACGTGCAATTCTGTCCCATAATGACCTAGCGATAGAACAACGTGCAATTCTGTCCCATAATGACCTGCAATTCTGTCCCATAATGACCTAGCGATAGAACAACGTGCAATTCTGTCCCATAATGACCTAGCGATAGAACAACGTGCAATTCTGTCCCATAGTGACCTAGCGATAGAACAACGTGCAATTCTGTCCCATAGTGACCTAGCGATAGAACAACGTGCAATTCTGTCCCATAGTGACCTAGCGATAGAACAACGTGCAATTCTGTCCCATAGTGACCTAGCGATAGAACAACGTGCAATTCTGTCCCATAGTGACCTAGCGATAGAACAACGTGCAATTCTGTCCCATAGTGACCTAGTGATAGAACAACGTGCAATTCTGTCCCATAATGACCTAGCGATAGAACAACGTGCAATTCTGTCCCATAACCTGACCTAGACCTAGATAGAACAACGTGCAATTCTGTCCCATAATGACCTAGCGATAGAACAACGTGCAATTCTGTCCCATAGTGACCTAGCGATAGAACAACGTGCAATTCTGTCCATAATGACCTATAGAACAACGTGCAATTCTGTCTAGCCTAGATAGAACAACGTGCAATTCTGTCCCATAGTGACCTAGAGATAGAACAACGTGCAATTCTGTCCCATAGTGACCTAGCGATAGAACAACGTGCAATTCTGTCCCATAATGACCTAGCGATAGAACAACGTGCAATTCTGTCCCATAATGACCTAGCGATAGAACAACGTGCAATTCTGTCCCATAATGACCTAGCGATAGAACAACGTGCAATTCTGTCCCATAATGACCTAGCGATAGAACAACGTGCAATTCTGTCCCATAATGACCTAGCTAGAACAACGTGCAATTCTGTCCCATAATGACCTAGCGATAGAACAACGTGCAATTCTGTCCCATAGTGACCTAGCGATAGAACAACGTGCAATTCTGTCCCATAATGACCTAGCGATAGAACAACGTGCAATTCTGTCCCATAGTGACCTAGCGATAGAACAACGTGCAATTCTGTCCCATAGTGACCTAGAGATAGAACAACGTGCAATTCTGTCCCATAGTGACCTAGCTGATAGAACAAGCGATAGAACATGCAATTCTGTCCCATAATGACCTAGCGATAGAACAACATGCAATTCTGTCCCATAGTGACCTAGCGATAGAACAACATGCAATTCTGTCCCATAATGACCTAGCGATAGAACGTGCAATTCTGTCCCATAGTGACCTAGCGATAGAACAACGTGCAATTCTGTCCCATAGTGACCTAGCGATAGAACGTGCAATATAGCATTTGTCACGCGCCAGTGACCTTGAATTTCATTGAGTTGAATTTAGAGAGTTGAATTAGAGAGGTCAACGCAGCTCGGGCAGAACGAGCTTGGGCAAATTAGTAGTCTAGTATAGAGAACGAACACTCGTGGCAAACGCCCTATTCTGTCCCATAGTGACCTAGCGATAGAACGTGCAATTCTAGGCTTAAGAAGTTGAAGCGATAATTTTCATGCAAGATAGATAAGTACATTATTTTATTGTTCATTTGTTGCTAAAATAATCTTCAAATTCTTACTTGTTTCTTGTCGTATGGTTGAACCCAAAAGACACCACAACGCTACTATTATAAATGCACTATATGTGAAAGATATTTGGGAAGATACCATTTTTTATACTTTCCTTTTCTTATCAAAAGAAATTACTTAATACCTATTAAAAAGTATGGACTTTCCCGGTATTGCAGTACCTCCAGGATCGTTCCACTACCTTTACATTTACAAAGTCCCACATGTAGCTGTTTCAGGTCGGAGGACATTTAAACTCTTCTAGCACCATGGGCGAATACATTCACCCAGGACATCGCTCCACCAAGCATAAAGACATTCACTGCCAAACACCCTGCCATGTGTTTGTCTATTTTTAGAACATTTGTCACTGTTTCTTCTATTAAAGCAGCACACGCAGAATCGAAAAAAAGAAGTTACTCCCCTCTAGCTGGTTGAGACGCAACGGACAACCAAGAACGCTAAAAATACATGGCGCTAGAAAAGTTCAACAGATTTTCATTAATAAAAAAACGATACTTTTCATGGGTGGTTGAACCAATGACAATCATCAAAGTAAAATAAACGTCACTTATCCCATGATTTACTTTGTGCACTGTTTTGTGTTGCATCAATAACATGCAGAGCATTAGATTCTTACCCCATGATTTACTTTGTGCACTGTTTTGTGTTGCATCAATAACATGCAGAGCATTAGATTCTTACCCCATGATTTACTTTGTGCACTGTTTTGTGTTGCATCAATAACATGCAGAGCATTAGATTCTTACCCCATGATTTACTTTGTGCACTGTTTTGTGTTGCATCAATAACATGCATAGCATTAGATTCTTACCCCATGATTTACTTTGTGCACTGTTTTGTGTTGCATCAATAACATGCAGAGCATTAGATTCTTACCCCATGATTTACTTTGTGCACTGTTTTGTGTTGCATCAATAACATGCATAGCATTAGATTCTTACCCCATGATTTACTTTGTGCACTGTTTTGTGTTGCATCAATAACATGCAGAGCATTAGATTCTTATCCCATGATTTACTTTGTGCACTGTTTTGTGTTGCATCAATAACATGCAGAGCATTAGATTCTTATCCCATGATTTACTTTGTGCACTGTTTTGTGTTGCATCAATAACATGCAGAGCATTAGATTCTTATCCCATGATTTACTTTGTGCACTGTTTTGTGTTGCATCAATAACATGCATAGCATTAGATTCTTACCCCATGATTTACTTTGTGCACTGTTTTGTGTTGCATCAATAACATGCAGAGCATTAGATTCTTACCCTATGATTTACTTTGTGCACTGTTTTGTGTTGCATCAATAACATGCAGAGCATTAGATTCTTATCCCATGATTTACTTTGTGCACTGTTTTGTGTTGCATCAATAACATGCAGAGCATTAGATTCTTACCCTATGATTTACTTTGTGCACTGTTTTGTGTTGCATCAATAACATGCAGAGCATTAGATTCTTATCCCATGATTTACTTTGTGCACTGTTTTGTGTTGCATCAATAACATGCAGAGCATTAGATTCTTACCCTATGATTTACTTTGTGCACTGTTTTGTGTTGCATCAATAACATGCAGAGCATTAGATTCTTATCCCATGATTTACTTTGTGCACTGTTTTGTGTTGCATCAATAACATGCAGAGCATTAGATTCTTACCCTATGATTTACTTTGTGCACTGTTTTGTGTTGCATCAATAACATGCAGAGCATTAGATTCTTATCCCATGATTTACTTTGTGCACTGTTTTGTGTTGCATCAATAACATGCAGAGCATTAGATTCTTACCCCATGATTTACTTTGTGCACTGTTTTGTGTTGCATCAATAACATGCAGAGCATTAGATTCTTACCCTATGATTTACTTTGTGCACTGTTTTGTGTTGCATCAATAACATGCAGAGCATTAGATTCTTACCCCATGATTTACTTTGTGCACTGTTTTGTGTTGCATCAATAACATGCAGAGCATTAGATTCTTACCCCATGATTTACTTTGTGCACTGTTTTGTGTTGCATCAATAACATGCATAGCATTAGATTCTTACCCCATGATTTACTTTGTGCACTGTTTTGTGTTGCATCAATAACATGCAGAGCATTAGATTCTTACCCCATGATTTACTTTGTGCACTGTTTTGTGTTGCATCAATAACATGCAGAGCATTAGATTCTTACCCCATGATTTACTTTGTGCACTGTTTTGTGTTGCATCAATAACATGCAGAGCATTAGATTCTTACCCCATGATTTACTTTGTGCACTGTTTTGTGTTGCATCAATAACATGCAGAGCATTAGATTCTTACCCCATGATTTACTTTGTGCACTGTTTTGTGTTGCATCAATAACATGCAGAGCATTAGATTCTTACCCCATGATTTACTTTGTGCACTGTTTTGTGTTGCATCAATAACATGCAGAGCATTAGATTCTTACCCCATGATTTACTTTGTGCACTGTTTTGTGTTGCATCAATAACATGCAGAGCATTAGATTCTTACCCTATGATTTACTTTGTGCACTGTTTTGTGTTGCATCAATAACATGCAGAGCATTAGATTCTTACCCCATGATTTACTTTGTGCACTGTTTTGTGTTGCATCAATAACATGCAGAGCATTAGATTCTTACCCCATGATTTACTTTGTGCACTGTTTTGTGTTGCATCAATAACATGCAGAGCATTAGATTCTTACCCCATGATTTACTTTGTGCACTGTTTTGTGTTGCATCAATAACATGCAGAGCATTAGATTCTTATCCCATGATTTACTTTGTGCACTGTTTTGTGTTGCATCAATAACATGCAGAGCATTAGATTCTTATCCCATGATTTACTTTGTGCACTGTTTTGTGTTGCATCAATAACATGCAGAGCATTAGATTCTTACCCCATGATTTACTTTGTGCACTGTTTTGTGTTGCATCAATAACATGCAGAGCATTAGATTCTTACCCCATGATTTACTTTGTGCACTGTTTTGTGTTGCATCAATAACATGCAGAGCATTAGATTCTTACCCCATGATTTACTTTGTGCACTGTTTTGTGTTGCATCAATAACATGCAGAGCATTAGATTCTTACCCCATGATTTACTTTGTGCACTGTTTTGTGTTGCATCAATAACATGCAGAGCATTAGATTCTTATCCCATGATTTACTTTGTGCACTGTTTTGTGTTGCATCAATAACATGCAGAGCATTAGATTCTTATCCCATGATTTACTTTGTGCACTGTTTTGTGTTGCATCAATAACATGCAGAGCATTAGATTCTTACCCCATGATTTACTTTGTGCACTGTTTTGTGTTGCATCAATAACATGCAGAGCATTAGATTCTTACCCCATGATTTACTTTGTGCACTGTTTTGTGTTGCATCAATAACATGCAGAGCATTAGATTCTTACCCCATGATTTACTTTGTGCACTGTTTTGTGTTGCATCAATAACATGCAGAGCATTAGATTCTTACCCTATGATTTACTTTGTGCACTGTTTTGTGTTGCATCAATAACATGCAGAGCATTAGATTCTTATCCCATGATTTACTTTGTGCACTGTTTTGTGTTGCATCAATAACATGCATAGCATTAGATTCTTACCCCATGATTTACTTTGTGCACTGTTTTGTGTTGCATCAATAACATGCAGAGCATTAGATTCTTACCCCATGATTTACTTTGTGCACTGTTTTGTGTTGCATCAATAACATGCAGAGCATTAGATTCTTATCCCATGATTTACTTTGTGCACTGTTTTGTGTTGCATCAATAACATGCAGAGCATTAGATTCTTACCCCATGATTTACTTTGTGCACTGTTTTGTGTTGCATCAATAACATGCATAGCATTAGATTCTTACCCCATGATTTACTTTGTGCACTGTTTTGTGTTGCATCAATAACATGCAGAGCATTAGATTCTTACCCTATGATTTACTTTGTGCACTGTTTTGTGTTGCATCAATAACATGCAGAGCATTAGATTCTTATCCCATGATTTACTTTGTGCACTGTTTTGTGTTGCATCAATAACATGCAGAGCATTAGATTCTTACCCCATGATTTACTTTGTGCACTGTTTTGTGTTGCATCAATAACATGCAGAGCATTAGATTCTTACCCCATGATTTACTTTGTGCACTGTTTTGTGTTGCATCAATAACATGCAGAGCATTAGATTCTTACCCTATGATTTACTTTGTGCACTGTTTTGTGTTGCATCAATAACATGCAGAGCATTAGATTCTTACCCCATGATTTACTTTGTGCACTGTTTTGTGTTGCATCAATAACATGCAGAGCATTAGATTCTTACCCCATGATTTACTTTGTGCACTGTTTTGTGTTGCATCAATAACATGCAGAGCATTAGATTCTTACCCCATGATTTACTTTGTGCACTGTTTTGTGTTGCATCAATAACATGCAGAGCATTAGATTCTTACCCCATGATTTACTTTGTGCACTGTTTTGTGTTGCATCAATAACATGCAGAGCATTAGATTCTTAACCCTTTCACCGCCAGACATTTTTAACCCCAAAATACCTTTAAACCTAACTGGGTAGAGAAAACCATTTAACCGCAACAGTGAGAATTCCTCTAAAACATATATAACATCAGGCCTATCCTTACCTCCCAAAAAGAAGAAAATAGGGTCTTCGGATAACAGGCCCTGATTTGATGCCTTTTAGTGACATGGGTGTTAAACCATTGTGGTGCATAAATGCGACAGTGGCGGTGAAAGGGTTAAACTTTGTAAAACAAACAAACGAACAACGAACAAACAAATTCTCATCCACTTACCTCTGTTGTACAAATCCTCGGCCATTGCTTGGGTGATGCCATGGATTTCCTATCACACACACACAAAAAGACACAAAAAACGTTTTCACAAGATGTTTCCATGTATCATTTTCTGTCATAGAAAAACCATGTTTTAACAGATTTTTTCACCAATCAAGATGTAGCTTCTACATCAAATTACCAGCGAAGTGGTGGATGCCCACATCAGCATTTTCTATGCTTCACATCATCAAAATAATAATGGGAATTTATATAGCGCTCTTTCTCACATGAGCTCAGTGCGCTTTACATTGATAACAAGAACATTAAAGGTAAACAAATAATGAATCATTAGAAAGTAAAATAAACATGATACCTGCACGCAACGTTCTCTTTCTTCCTCACACACACACACAGAGACATACACACGCACACACGCATGCATGCACACAGGCACACACACACACACACACACACACACATGAACACACGCACGTTCACATACACACACACATACACGCAGACACACACTCAAAATTATACAAGAGTAAAATAGTTACAATATGAATATATTCTAAGAAGAAACATAGACCACATTCACCTTCTCAATCAAGCTTAGATACAATACTGGAAATAAAATCATACCGCCATCGACATACCAGTTACATGACTAATTATAATAGACAAATTTTGCAATTTAAACAAAGATACTCTTCTACCTCCTTTACAAGCATTTAAAGTCTACAAGACGTAGATTGTCTACCAGTACCACATTCTACATACAACTTACGAAATATAAAAGAATTGTAAAACAAAATTTCACAAGATTTCTGCAATGAAATGGATCCCCCACCCCACACACAAACACTAATGTGTCCGAAACAAGTGAGTTTTAAGGGCAGAGCGAAAGGCAGAGATAGAGTCAGACGAGCGGACATGTGGCTCATCATCATCATCATCCTAGCTGCCATCATGATCACTGGAACAAAAAAGGAATTGAAGCACAATGCCTGAAAATGTAGCATTATAGGTAATGGAACACTGTTATCAGTTATCATTATGTCTTCATCATCATCATCATCACTACCATCATTGTCATAACAGTATCACTCATATAGAGGTGGAAGTGCAGGAAGAAGGTAAGGGTGGGTGGGGGTGGTGGGGGTCCACGTCTTCATCATCATCATCATCACTATCATCATCATCGTAGCAGTATGACTCACATAGAGGTGGAAGTGGAGGAAGAAGGTGAGGGCGGGTGGTGGGTGGTGGGCCAGGTAATGGAACACTGTTATCAGTTACCATCATCATCATCACTATCATCATCATCATAGCAGTATGACTCACATAGAGGTGGAAGTGGAGGAAGAAGGTGAAGATGGGTGGGTGGTGGTGGGCCAGGTAATGGAACACTGTTATCAGTTACCATCATCATCATCACTATCATCATCATCATCATCGTAGCAGTATGACTCACATAGAGGTGGAAGTGGAGGAAGAAGGTGAGGGCGGGTGGTGGGTGGTGGGCCAGGTAATGGAACACTGTTATCAGTTACCATCATCATCATCACTATCATCATCATCGTAGCAGTATCACTCACATAGAGGTGGAAGTGGAGGAAGAAGGTGAGGGCGGGTGGTGGGTGGTGGGCCAGGTAATGGAACACTGTTATCAGTTACCATCATCATCATCACTATCATCATCATCGTAGCAGTATCACTCACATAGAGGTGGAAGTGGAGGAAGAAGGTGAGGGCGGGTGGTGGGTGGTGGGCCAGGTAATGGAGGACAGTCTGTAGATACACCTGAAGGTCCTGCTGCCTCCTGCGCACAAAGGCCTCTGTCTGATGACCAAACAGCTTCTTCGGGGGAAGCAACGTTTTGTCCAACTTGAACCCTACCACCAGCTGAAATAGCAAAAAATGCACATGAAAATAAAACTTTGGTGTTGTGCAAGGTTCCCACAGATCTCTCAAAGAAAAAATCAAGGACTTTTCCAGGACTTTGCTGGTAAATTTCAAGGACTGAAAATACCGCTTGTAATATGGATAATAAGCATTACGGTAAGAGGCATGCTAATGTCGAACTATTCTAATAACTTGAAACTACAAAACCTGCACACACCATAAGTCCACATGCAGTAGCATGGTCGTCTACAGTCACAATATCAGGCAGTCAAAAGTCTGAATTAAAAAAAAAACAAGTGCTAACTTTCAGTTTTACCATACATATTTTCAAAGAGATTGAGTGTTGGTTTTGCTTGCTTGAAACTTGAGAATCTGGTAAGCAAATTAAGAAAATTCCAAGACTTTTCCAGGAGCTTTAGAGCCTGTGCTGTTTTTCTAGCACTTTTCAAGCCCTGGAAAAGGCCTTGCTAGTTTTCCAGGACTTTTCAAGTTTTCCAGGACTTGTGGGAACCCTGGTTGTGGCACAAAGGTCTCCGTCTGATGACCAAACAGCTTCTTCGGGGGAAGCAGGGTTTTGTCCAGCTTGAAACCTACCACTAGCTAAGGAAAAATATAAATGCACAAGACAATCATCATCGGCATTGTGTCACAAGTTCAGGCCTCTGCCTGGTGGCCAAACAGCTTCTTCGGGGAAAACAAGGTTGGTTTTGTGCAGTTTAAAACCAACCACCAATTGCGGAAAAGTATAAATGCACAAGACAATCATCATCGGCATTGTGGCACAACTTTAGGCCTCTGTTACCCAAACAGCTTCTTCAGGGAAAGTAAGGTTTTGTCCAGTTTGAAACCGACCACCAGCTGAAAAAGCAAGAAATACTATTTTTTATTTCTTCTCTGAATGTTAATAATGTTTGTAATTCCTAAAGACGTGACTCTGCACTGGCACTAGCAGACCAGCATGGAGAAAGAGAAGTAGTTTGAAATATCTGCTAATAAATGTTCATTACATTATACAGTGGAACCTCCCTTATAAGACCTCATTTTGGATGATTTTTGAAGGTCCTCCCTCCCATATAAGACCTACTTTTCTGAGTCATTGCCCTTCATTGTAAGTATTAAAATTACCTCCCTTATAATACCCCTCCCTTATAAGACCTCATTTTGGATGATTTTTGAAGGTCTTATAAGGGAGGGGTATTATAAGGGAGGTAATTTTAATACTTACAATGAAGGGCAATGACTCAGAAAAGTAGGTCTTATATGGGAGGGAGTCTTATAATGGGAAGTCTTATAAGGGAGGTCCCACTGAATAGTAATTTCTACTTGTTCTGTTATTTTTTTAATGTTCTGGTATTGAAGAAATATGTAGATAAAGATATAGATGGTAAGACCTTCATCTTGAAAATAACATCACCATGAACAGTTCAGGGAGAAAGATGAGGGAAAGAAGAAGAGGAGAAGACATGTCTGGTGACCAGACAGCAAGGCAGGGAGGTGTGTGTGTGTGTGTGTGTGTGTGTGTGTGTGTGTGTGTGTGAGGGTGGTAGGGAGAAAGAGGAGGGAAAGAAGAAGAGGAGAAGACATGTCTGGTGACCAGACAGCAAGGCGGGGAGGTGTGTGTGTGTGTGTGTGTGTGTGTGTGTGTGTGTGTGTGTGTGAGGGTGGTAGGGAGAAAGAGGAGGGAAAGAAGAAGAGGAGAAGACATGTCTGGTGACCAGACAGCAAGGCGGGGTAGGGGGTAGAAAGAAGGGGAGCAGGGTCTTGTCTATCCTGAAACCCACCACCATAGTGATGAAAAAAGCGTAGATTTAACCCTCTCACCACCAGCCATTTTTCAGCCAAAAATTGCCATTAAATTTACCTGGGTAGAGAACAATATCTATCTGCAGTATTGGGGATTCTTCTGTGACATATACAAAATAAGGTCTATCCTTACTTTCCAAAACTAAGACAATCGGGTCTTTGGATAACAGACCCCAATTTGATGCCTTTTAGTGACATAGGTATTAAATCACTGTGGCGCTAAAATGCGACTTTGGTGGTGAAAGGGTTAACCCCTTCAAGACTTCACTGCCTTAAACAACCACCATGACTGGCCTGGGCTTGCCTAGAAAACAATATAACAAATAAGAAGCGCAACAAAACTAAACACTGTCAACGCGTCTACTTAAAACGATTCAGGTTTGACATTACTGGTTGATCCAAGTTTATCTTTCGCTTCTAAATTGTGATTACTTGCATTGTAATCGGAATCATCAGTCTCCTTACTGCTATTGCTAATGAAACCGTATTGGAGCATTTTCTGAGGCTCGTGTAGGGCCAATTGTTGTGGACATTTTCAGCATTAAAATTGAAACAGAAGTGCTAAACATAAGTGAAGCGAAAGTTGGAAGAGTGACGAAGAGAAGTCACTCGAAAAACGTGGCTTGGACAAAGACTGTATAGGGGAAGATAAGCATCCGGTCTCTTTTCCCTATATGAGTAGTGAGGACAGAAACACTGGTTATGTCCCTTTTAAACAGTACACATTTTACACGTCGATAGGCCAGTTGAATTCTCCGTTCAAGTTCCAGTCTGAGTTTTTGGATAGCCTCCACTGTGAATGGTGTACTGTCGCCACTAACGATAACTCTATCAGCCCGGTTCGCCGAGCTCTTAAGCAGTCCATCTTACCCTTTTAGATTATCTTTGGTTTGGATTGAAAAACAACAATGTGGATTTAGACAGGTTTTAGACTCAATAATCGCAGTTCTGACTGAATACTCAGAATTAGGCCCTGACTGGCATTCTCCCGTTCTAAACATACTCAGAATAAGGCCCTGACTGGCATTCTCCCTGACTTTCTAAATATACTCAGAATAAGGCCCTGACTGGCATTCTCCCGTTCTAAATATACTCAGAATAAGGCCATTCTCCCGACTCAGAATAAGCACTTCTCTCCGTTCTAAATATACTCAGAATAAGGCCCTGACTGGCATTCTCCCGTTCTAAATATACTCAGAATAAGGCCCGACTGACTGGCATTCTCCCGTTCTAAATATACTCAGAATAAGGCCCTGACTGGCATTCTCCCGTTCTAAATATACTCAGAATAAGGCCCTGACTGGCATTCTCCCATTCTAAATATACTCAGAATAAGGCCCTGACTGGCATTCTCCCGTTCTAAATATACTCAGAATAAGGCCCTGACTGGCATTCTCCCGTTCTAAATATACTCAGAATAAGGCCCTGACTGGCATTCTCCCGTTCTAAATATACTCAGAATAAGGCCCCTGGCATTCTCCCGTTCTAAATATACTCAGAATTCTCCCGACTGGCATTCTCCCGTTCTAAATATACTCAGAATAAGGCCCTGACTGGCATTCTCCCGTTTCTAAATATACTCAGAATAAGGCCCTGACTGGCATTCTCCCGTTCTAAATATACTCAGAATAAGGCCCTGACTGGCATTCTCCCGTTCTAAATATACTCAGAATAAGGCCCTGACTGGCATTCTCCCGTTCTAAATATACTCAGAATAAGGCCCTGACTGGCATTCTCCCGTTCTAAATACTCAGAATCCCTGACTGAATATACTCAGAATAAGGCCCTGACTGGCATTCTCCCGTTCTAAATATACTCAGAATAAGGCCCTGACTGGCATTCTCCCGTTCTAAATATACTCAGAATAAGGCCCTGACTGGCATTCTCCCGTTCTAAATATACTCAGAATAAGGCCCTGACTGGCATTCTCCCGTTCTAAATATACTCAGAATAAGGCCCTGACTGGCATTCTCCCGTTCTAAATATACTCAGAATAAGGCCCTGACTGGCATTCTCCCGTTCTAAATATACTCAGAATAAGGCCCTGACTGGCATTCTCCCGTTCTAAATATACTCAGAATAAGGCCCTGACTGGCATTCTCCCGTTCTAAATATACTCAGAATAAGGCCCTGACTGGCATTCTCCCGTTCTAAATATACTCAGAATAAGGCCCTGACTGGCATTCTCCCGTTCTAAATATACTCAGAATAAGGCCCTGACTGGCATTCTCCCGTTCTAAATATACTCAGAATAAGGCCCTGACTGGCATTCTCCCGTTCTAAATATACTCAGAATAAGGCCCCGACTGGCATTCTCCCGTTCTAAATATACTCAGAATAAGGCCCTGACTGGCATTCTCCCGTTCTAAATATACTCAGAATAAGGCCCTGACTGGCATTCTCCCGTTCTAAATATACTCAGAATAAGGCCCTGACTGGCATTCTCCCGTTCTAAATATACTCAGAATAAGGCCCTGACTGGCATTCTCCCGTTCTAAATATACTCAGAATAAGGCCCTGACTGGCATTCTCCCGTTCTAAATATACTCAGAATAAGGCCCTCCCGACTGGCATTCTCCCGTTCTAAATATACTCAGAATAAGGCCCCGACTGGCATTCTCCCGTTCTAAATATACTCAGAATAAGGACTGGCATTCTCCCGTTCTAAATATACTCAGAATAAGGCCCTGACTGGCATTCTCCCGTTCTAAATATACTCAGAATAAGGCCCTGACTGGCATTCTCCCGTTCTAAATATACTCAGAATAAGGCCCTGACTGGCATTCTCCCGTTCTAAATATACTCAGAATAAGGCCCTGACTGGCATTCTCCCGTTCTAAATATACTCAGAATAAGGCCCTGACTGGCATTCTCCCGTTCTAAATATACTCAGAATAAGGCCCTGACTTCATTCTCCCGTTCTAAATATACTCAGAATAAGGCCCTGACTGGCATTCTCCCGTTCTAAATATACTCAGAATAAGGCCCGACTGGCATTCTCCCGTTCTAAATATACTCAGAATAAGGCCCTGACTGGCATTCTCCCGTTCTAAATATACTCAGAATAAGGCCCTGACTGGCATTCTCCCGTTCTAAATATACTCAGAATAAGGCCCTGACTGGCATTCTCCCGTTCTAAATATACTCAGAATAAGGCCCCGACTGGCATTCTCCCGTTCTAAATATACTCAGAATAAGGCCCTGACTGGCATTCTCCCGTTCTAAATATACTCAGAATAAGGCCCTGACTGGCATTCTCCCGTTCTAAATATACTCAAATACTGGCATTCTCCCGTTCTAAATATACTCAGAATAAGGACCCTCCCGTTCTAAATATACTCAGAATAGGCCCTACTCTCCCGTTCTAAGACTGACTGCATTCTCCCGTTCTAAATATACTCAGAATAAGGCCCTGACTGGCATTCTCCCGTTCTAAGGAATAAGGCCCCGACTGGCATTCTCCCGTTCTAAATATACTCAGAATAAGGCCCTGACTGGCATTCTCCCGTTCTAAATATACTCAGAATAAGGCCCTCTGGCATTCTCCCGTTCTAAATATACTCAGAAATATACTCAGAATAAGCCCCGACTGGCATTCTCCCGTTCTAAATATACTCAGAATAATTCTCCCGTTGTAAATATACTCAGGCCCTGACTGGCATTCTCCCGTTCTAAATATACTCAGAATAAGGCCCTGACTGGCATTCTCCCGTTTTAAATATACTCAGAATAAGGCCCTGACTGGCATTCTCCCGTTCTAAATATACTCAGAATAAGGCCCTGACTGGCATTCTCCCGTTCTGGCATAAATATACTCAGAATAAGGCCCTGACTGGCATTCTCCCGTTCTAAATATACTCAGAATAAGGCCCTGACTGGCATTCTCCCGTTCTAAATATACTCAGAATAAGGCCCTGACTGGCATTCTCCCGTTCTAAATATACTCAGAATAAGGCCCCGACTGGCATTCTCCCGTTCTAAATATACTCAAAATAAGCCCCTGACTGGCATTCTCCCGTTCTAAATATACTCAGAATAAGGCCCTGACTGGCATTCTCCCGTTCTAAATATACTCAGAATAAGGCCCCGACTGGCATTCTCCCGTTCTAAATATACTCAGAATAAGGCCCAGACTGACTGGCACTTCTCCCGTTCTAAATATACTCAGAATAAGGCCCCGACTGGCATTCTCCCGTTCTAAATATACTCAGAATAAGGCCCTGACTGTGCATTCTCCCGTTCTACTCAGAATAAGGCCCTGACTGGCATCTCCCGTTCTAAATATACTCAGAATAAGGCCCTGACTGGCATTCTCCCGTTCTAAATATACTCAGAATAAGGCCCTGACTGGCATTCTCCCGTTCTTCTCCCGTTTTAAATATACTCAGAATAAGGCCCTGACTGGCATTCTCCCGTTCTAAATATACTCAGAATAAGGCCCCGACTGGCATCTCCCAGAATAAGGCCCCGACTGGCATTCTCTCCCGTTCTAAGAATACTCGGAATTCTGGCATTCTCCCGTTTTAAAATATACTCAGAATAAGGCCCTGACTGGCATTCTCCCGTTCTAAATATACTCAGAATAAGGCCCCGACTGGCATTCTCCCGTTCTAAATATACTCAGAATAAGGCCCTGACTGGCATTCTCCCGTTTTAAATATACTCAGAATAAGGCCCTGACTGGCATTCTCCCATTCTAGAATAAGGCCCTGACTGGCATTCTCCCGTTCTAAATATACTCAGAATAAGGCCCCGACTGGCATTCTCCCGTTCTAAATATACTCAGAATAAGGCCCTGACTCCCGGCATTCTCCCGTTCTAAATATACTCAGAATAAGGCCCCGACTGGCATTCTCCCGAATAAGGCCCTGACTGGCATTCTCCCGTTCTAAATATACTCAGAATAAGGCCCCGACTGGCATTCTCCCGTTCTAAATATACTCAGAATAAGGCCCTGACTGGCATTCTCCCGTTCTAAATATACTCAGAATAAGGCCCCGACTGGCATTCTCCCGTTTTAAATATACTCAGAATAAGGCCCTGACTTGCATTCTCCCGTTCTAAATATACTCAGAATAAGGCCCTGACTGGCATTCTCCCGTTTTAAATATACTCAGAATAAGTCCCTGACTGGCATTCTCCCGTTCTAAATATACTCAGAATAAGGCCCTGGCATTCTCCCGTTCTAAATATACTCAGAATAAGGCCCATGGCATTCTCCCGTTCTAAATATACTCAGAATAAGGCCCTGACTGGCATTCTCCCGTTCTAAATATACTCAGAATATAGGCCCCGACTGGCATTCTCCCGTTCTAAATATACTCAGAATAAGGCCCCGACTGGCATTCTCCCGTTCTAAATATACTCAGCCCTGATTCTCCCGTTCTAAATAAATATACTCAGAATATAGAATAAGCCCTGGCATTCTCCCGTTCTAAATATACTCAGAATAAGGCCCTGATTTCTCCCGTTCTAAATATACTCAGAATAAGGCCCTGACTGGCATTCTCCCGTTCTAAATATACTCAGAATAAGGCCCTGACTTGCATTCTCCCGTTCTAAATATACTCAGAATAAGGAATAAGGCCCTGACTGGCATTCTCCCGTTTTAAATATACTCAGAATTCGTCCCGACTGGCATTCTCCCGTTCTAAATATACTCAGAATAAGGCCCTGACTGGCATTCTCCCGTTCTAAATATACTCAGAATAAGGCCCTGACTGGCATTCTCCCGTTCTAAATATACTCAGAATAAGGCCCTGACTGGCATTCTCCCGTTCTAAATATACTCAGAATAAGGCCCTGACTGGCATTCTCCCGTTCTAAATATACTCAGAATAAGGCCCTGACTGGCATTCTCCCGTTGTAAATATACTCAGAATAAGGCCCTGACTGGCATTCTCCCGTTCTAAATATACTCAGAATAAGGCCCTGACTGGCATTCTCCCGTTCTAAATATACTCAGAATAAGGCCCTGACTGGCATTCTCCCGTTCTAAATATACTCAGAATAAGGCCCTGACTGGCATTCTCCCGTTCTAAATATACTGAGAATAAGGCCCTGACTGGCATTCTCCCGTTCTAAATATACTCAGAATAAGGCCCTGACTGGCATTCTCCCGTTCTAAATATACTGAGAATAAGGCCCTGACTGGCATTCTCCCGTTTTAAATATACTCAGAATAAGGCCCTGACTGGCATTCTCCCGTTCTAAGATACTGAGAATAAGGCCCTGACTGGCATTCTCCCGTTCTAAATATACTCAGAATTCGTCCCGACTGAGTCAATACCAAGAAACAAAGAGAAAAGCAACCTTCTCATGAAGATCGTGGAACTCGCTGTAGCGGTGCTTGACACTCCATGAGTAGCTGCCCACGGTCACGCGTATAACGTAGGTCTGAAATCACACCAAACAATCACAAGCCTTAGGATTTGCCTTGTGACAAGGCAAACCGGATGAAAACAGTTCATTATTACTATAATCCATTGACTCTCTCCCTCACCTTTCTCTCTCTCTATTCACCCTGGGTAAATAAACTCTTATTCCTTCAGCTATTTGTTTTCTCTTTCTCTTTAACATTTGTAAAATGTATAGATCTCTCTCTAGTCCTTTGCATTTCAATACTCCTCAATCTTTATTGAGCAACTGTACACACAAACACACCTATTCTATATGGATCTAAATCAATGAAATGCAGAAATATTTTTGTACAAAATATAACACACAAATACAGTCACACACACTGAAACACACATGTATAAACACAGACATATACTTTTTATACAGACTGTAAGCATACTTGATTATATAATGAAATGCATGTGTATGTACTATGTGTGTACGTGCGTGTGTACGTGCGTACATGTGTGTGTTGTGCGCGCACGTACATGTGTTTGTGCGTGTGTATGTGTATGTGTGTGCATGCATACATGCATGTGTATGTGTGTATGTGCGTGCATGTGTGTGTGTGTGTGTGTGTGTGTGTGTGGTGTGTGTGTGTGTGTGTGTGTGTGTGTTTCATGAATCAGACCCTAATCTTTATCATTGTGTTTGATTCTGATTCAATCAATTAAGATTACCCTAAAAAGGTTACTATACTACTTAGAATGTCAATGAACTGAATTATTATGCATTCTGAATCACTTCCCATACTATGACTCAACGTTGAGTATTTAAAATGTTCGTACACTTGCAATAAAAAAAAAGTTGTATTATCAGAGCTCCATCTCATTCAGATTAGTCAACAATGCTCCAAATATTTTAAAATAGGTTTTCAAAGTTTCCTAACAGGGTACGTTATCTTAGAAATGTTATCTCATACTGTTTATTCTCTTTCTAAAATAGCAAAAACATTGATGAATCATGATTTGACTGTTGAGCAAAATTCATAGCTTGACAAGACTGTCTTACATAGGGGTGTGTCTAAACACCGGAAAATACAGGAAAGTGCCGAAAAATGCTGAAGGGTGAATGCTGGATGGTCATAACATGGAGGTGAATTATGAAACCACAGATAACCAAATTATAAATACTACTATTTTTTTTATATTTACTAGTGCAACACCGAGTACCAGTAACGCCTAGTAACGGTAACGCCTAGTAACGGTAATGTCAAGTACTGGTAACGCTGAGTACAGCAAAATTGAAGCGATTCGGTTAAGAAACGGCGGAGTTATAAGGCCCCGTTTCCCATTGACGCTGCTCTGAGAGTGATGCGCTCTCCCTAGTAACGGTAACGTCTAGTAACGGTAACGCCAAGTACTGGTAACGCTGAGTACAGCAAATTTGAAACGATTCGGATAAGAAAAGGCAGAGTTATAAGGCCCCGTTTCGCGTTGGCGCTGCTCTGAGAGTGATGTGCTCTCCCTAGTAACGGTAACGCCTAGTAACGGTAACGCGAAGTACTGGTAACGCTGAGTACAGCAAATTTGAAGCGATTTCGTTAAGAAACGGCAGAGTTATAAGGCCCCGTTTCCCGTTGATGCTGCTCTGAGAGTGACGTGCTCTCCCGATTTTCTTCAAATTTGCTGGCAGGCTTTGCCCCGGTGACAGCATGCCTGACAGCACATTTGACGCGATTCGGTTGAAAACCAGCGGAGTTATAAGGCCCGTTTTGCATCATGCTGCTGTTATGTGCCTAAGTAATCGATTCGCTTCCGGTTTGGCACATTGACAGTCACCGTCCCCGGTCATATATCTGCCACATTTGAAGGCAATCGGTCCAGAAATACCGGAGATACAGGCGCCAAAAGGCCGGCGGATGCGCGTTTCACGCATTTGCAAAACCGCGCAAATGACACGGCTGCCTCGGTTGCCGTTGCCATCGCCCCGTTAGGGCTCACAGCAAATTTGAAGCGATTCGGTCGAAAATCGGTGGAGTTATAAGGCCCGTTTTTAGTGTTTCAGACAGACAGACAGACAGACACACACACACACACACGGACACTTGCCTTATTACTATATGATTGTCATTTAGCAAAGACTGACCATCCCCTCTGACCTCTTGTTTTGCTGTTCAACAGCTTCTGTTTCAGTTTCAATACTGACATAACTCACCGTAGCCACGTGCCCGCTGACCATCTCAGCCTGTGTGAACGGTGTGTGATGCCACAAAACAGCGTCTACTTCAAAATAATTGACATTTTTTGTATCTACTCATTGAGTTCTTTGATTAATGTTGAGTGCCGATGTGTTTGAATATATGTCAGGGTGCGCGCTGTATTGTTTGTAAACACGTTGATATGATGCGGTATGACATGAATTCTATTCCAGTGTGCGGGACAGCTGAACTAGGGAAATGTGTCATCCGGACCGTGTTAATCACTTTGCTACTCGGCAATTTCACTTTCCATTATAATACATTTTGGGGTTTTCTGTAGAGTGTTTTCATAATTCAGCCCTACCATTCAGTGTTTTGATCATTCCGCATTTTTCGGTATGTTTTGACCATTCAGCATTTTCCGGTATTCTTTGGCATTTTCCGGTGTATAGACACACCGTTACATAGTATTAAACAAAACAAAAAGTATTTTGCTAAAATCATAAAAAGCCTTGCGGATAAAAACACTAAAAAAAACCCAACAACTTTGGCTTGGAACCAAGATTGAATGGTGCCAAAAATAATCTGGAAGTTTAAGCCATAAAGTTTTCTCTCTCTCTCTCTCTCTCTCTCTCTCGTCTCTCTCTCTCTCTCTGATTTGTAAGTGATTGACATTGTTGATAATGATATTGACACAGCTTATTTCACAAGTGGTTAAGTGAGACTGGCTGATGCTTTAGGATTTAACTAAGTGTCACATCTTTATATTATCATATCAGATGTACAGCATATACTTTTTCATTTTTATAAAACGATCTTTATTCAAAACAACAAGCTACAGAGTTTACACATGCACACACAAGCAGAACGAGCCATCATCAAAAGACCACTCTCTCATTCATGCTCCTCAACCACCCCAATCATGAAAAACGGACATTGTAAAGTGCGAAGAATGGGGGAAAAAAAGAGAAGAAAAAAAGAAGAAGCACACACACCTAGTAATGATAAAAATGCCAATAAAATGTAACACACACACGCACACGTGCACGCGCACACATACACACCCACACACACACGGAGTTGCACATCCTCGGTACATGTAGGCTACAGAACATGTGTACACTCCCTCACTCGCTCTTTCGCAATCTCAATTGCAGGCACTCATCATCAGATCGTCAGTGAGCTACAATATGAAATACAGACTAGTGAAACAACCGGTTCAAGTAGTAGCACCAAAGTTAAACACCAAGCCCTCCTCTGTGACTTCACACATACTGGGAAATTCCCAAAGCAAAATGAATTCATGCTGACTGAGACGCTCAAAGTCAATGTACAAACGGGACTTGATTCGAGATGAAAGGAAAGTACATGTCATCTGGACTAACAGCTTTCTGGTCGAAACGCGCCTTGCTTCTACATGACCATATGGAATGGCGGAATTCAGACAGTAATTTTATACATAAGTTGCTGATTTCTGATACAGGCTGATATCGGTGTTGCTAAGAACAGAAAAGCGTACACACTCAACTGAAATAATAACTCCAAGACCTTTAAACCATTTTGCTAGATGCTTTTTTTGTTTTTTGAATGTACGAGCAGTAGTAGAACAAATGGGGAACAGTTTCGACTTCAAGTTTACAAAGGCTGCACTTGAGATCTATAGGCATATTAAATTTGTTGAGAAGATAAGCAACAGGTAAAATATCATGAGCTAGTTTAAATGACACATTAAGGGTGAGTGGGTCCATAGGTTTGTTCAGTAGGGTTCTGAAGACAGAGACGAAGTCAATTGTCGGGAAATGTCCAATTACCTTTGGTGTTTCTGCGTACTTAGAGACTAAAAGTTTATAAAATGATTTGCATTTGGCTCCCTTAATAATGGGGAAGGTGGGGAAGTCTCGAAGAATCTGCGTCACTGTGTCTGCCACTGCCCTGTAATAGGCAGGGAGTCTCGATGCTGAATGGGGCATTGAATTGGAAAACCGATACTCTGGAAATTTAATTAATTTATGCCCTAACCACATGTGTCCAAAGGGCACCCATCCCAGTGAACCCCTCATCGAAAATAATTTTACAAACTTGTGTCATATGAATACTTTTTATTTTTAAAGGAATATTAGTAACGTTTACTCCTCCCTTATCCTTCGGTAAGCACATTGTCTTTCTTGCTAAAAACTCAGTTTTGCTATGCCAGAAAAAGCTAAAAATTTCTTTTTTTACCTTTTTGATGAAATCTTCAGGTACATTAACAGTTGAAGCTAAATACCATAACTGTGATAAAACCATGGTGTTAACAACCACAGCTTTGCCATAGACTGACATTAGTCTGTTTTTATACAAGTTTAAGTTTTTTTTGTATTTTTTGAAAGACTGGTGTCCACACATGTTCTAATGTCCTGCCATACCAAATTCCAAATATTTTTTATTTTGTCTGCCCATGAAATGCCAAAGGGATGGTCGGATCTATTCTTCCATTTACCAAAGATGTACCCTTCACATTTACCTTTGTTTAATCTAGCCTCCGACCCTTTCCAAAAGTAAGTGAACCATTGTATGACTTTTTCTGTGGAACGAAGATTTGAGAGAAAAATGTTGCTGTCGTCAGCGAAGGCTGATGTTTTTTGTTCAGCTGAACGACCTGGAACCTTAACCCCTTTAACGTCTTTATCTAATAATTGCATAGAAGATGAATTGAAGGGGAATAACTCTTTTCCCTTTATAAAGCATAACCAACCACTGTACAACGCCAAATTTAGCATCAAGCACAATGCTAAGGGGGAGCCTTTACAATGAAATGGGAGTCGGCATAGTCTGGAATACACTTCATGCAGCATGCAGGAATACAATTGATTCCACCTATAGTACAAAATATAATACAAAGGCAAAGGAAACCCTGTGAATAGTTGGTCGGACCAAAGCACCTTTCACGATACGCACACACAAACACGCACACACACACAGAGCAACAAAACGGCCTGCTCGTAAGCGCGTAGGCCTACAACAAGTTGGGAATAGCATTATACTTTTTTTTTATAGCCATAGGTAAATGGTCAGCCGACTCAGTTATTAAACAAGGGAGAATTGTGATTTGGGTTGCGTCATAATATACGACCTTGAGGGAAGGGGTCAGTACACACAGGGCAGAAAGAAAAATATGAGAACTGTAATATTAAAAAGGCTTAACCAGCAGGCAATAAACACACACACCCCTCACCCCTCAAGCACCCCCCACCCCCACAAACACACACCTATTCACCCGACATGTCCTGAACCCAGCACTGCACATGTGTATGAGATATGTGATCAAAGTCACTCCTTCACAGTTTGTTGCTAAGATCTATACACTCGAATAGTACGAATTTATCTACACTGTACGTTACTTTTGTTACACAATCAAGTCATTTACTTCTTTAATTGTTGCTTCAGACGTTTGCTTTTGCTTTTCTTCGATCTTTTTGGTGAAGGCACCATTCTGTAGCTGTCTAGTATAGAGTCACCTTCACAGGACTCCTCCATGTCACTGAGGTCCCTGTCCTTACGAACACCAGATTGGGGTAGGGGCTGGGGGGTACTGGGGGGTTGGGCACAGGGGATCTCCACACTATCTACACTGTCCTGGGGGGCCATCATGGACTCCTCCGCTGCCGCCTCCGTCACCACCTCAGCTGTCGCGCCAACCTCCAGCATGTCCGCCTCTTTGTCGGCTTCCGTCGTTGTTGTATGTGGCTCTGTCGGTATTGGTGGCACCGACCGTCGACAACATCGCCGGTGTCATTGTCTTTGCCGTCGTCTCTGTGGATTTTGTCATTTCTGTCATTGCGGGTGTCCCAGTCGCTGCTGTTGATCCTCCGGTCACCTGCGTGCTGGTGCCGGGATAGGCTTAGATAGCCTTTTGCCTGCTCTTTCAAGTCATTCGTGTTTGGTTGTTGTTCCGTTGTTATTGTTGTTGATTGGGTTTTTTTCCGTTTGTTTCTTAATTATTCTGGCGCAACAAAGCGTGGCACCGTATTGCTTCTTACATTTAAATAATAGTAAAGTTTGTCTGGAAGCTATAATCCTCCCAGTGTCTATCTAACATGTTTTTAAAACTATTGAGTGTTCCTGCAGTTACTTACTATAACTTATAACTATATTACTGGGTAAGGAATTCCAAGGATTAATAACTCTGTTAGTGAAAAAATGTGCATAGGTATTAGTCCTGGCCTGGTAAATGGCTTGTTAATCTTCAAGGGAAGCCATTACATTGTTAATGGAGGACGAAGAAGAAGACAAGTGTCATAATTTTCGGGAAAGATCCCCGATGATTTGTTGTCGCACTTTCGATCACGCGACTCTAGTCTCCTAATTCATTCATTGGAATGATTGGATTTGTTTGCGATTGCAAGCTTAAAAACAAATAACAAAAAGGTGCTTACAGTGAAGTGTTCATTTGTTTCTGTGCTTGTTATCTGGACTGTCCGAGCCGCTGAGAAGTTATCCAGGTCTCTTCCAAAGTGAGCCATAGTGGCTTGGGCCCAAGGAACAGTGTTTACCAGTCCAGCCTGTCTTGTGTGGTCTGCTTCTCAGCCATCTTTCCAAAACTAGGTCGCTGGGACAACTCCCCTTTGAGGTTGAAGAGAGAGTGCTTTCCCTTGGACAC
>CM065696.1:2951265-2966265 GCA_017654935.2 Phymorhynchus buccinoides | reverse complement strand
TGCTGTAAGGGTTTGAGAAGCGCCTGTGGACAACCAAGTTAGCAGTAATCTAATCTAGACAAAATGTATGAGCTGACTAGCGTTTTGGTTGCCTCGGTCGTGAGAAAGGGGCTTATAGAGCTGATTCGCCTTAGTTCGATGTATGCAGCCTGACAGATCTTAGTTATATGCTGTTGCATGGAAAAGGTCTTCATCCAAGAAAAGGCAAGGTTGCGAACATGTTAAAAAATAAAAATGGATGTTGGAATCTCCAAGGGCAATGGTGGAGGGCAGAGCGCTGGAGTCAACAGATGGGGGAAGCACTCTAAGTGCTTCAGTCTTGTCATCGTTTAGTTTAAGCTAAGTCGTTTGACATCCATGTTTTCACTTCAGTGACACAGTCTTGAAGAGTGTGAATAAGCTGGTCGTGAGCTAGCGGTGAAGCACGATGATTGAGTTGAGTACCATCGGCATACATTTCATGACGGACAGAGTGTTTCGCTATGAGAGGGGTCAATGGGGTGGTATAAAGAATGAACAAAACTGGTCCTAACTCGGAGCCTTGTGGGACGCCAAAATCAAGAACTGACTCAGAAGATTTGTTTTCATTTACTACAACTATTTGTTTTCTTTCATGAAGATAGGAACGAAACAATTTGAGGGCATTTCCAGTGATTCCAAACTTTAGTTTGCCGGAGACGAGAGATAAACGTGTCATGATCGACTGATTGTATCGAAGGCAGCCAAATGCAAACGATCAAGGAGTAGGAGAACCGAAACTTTGCCGGTCTTCTAAGAGTCTTATAAGACTCCCTCACACTTACAAAAAAGACTTAGGCCTACTTCTCTGAGACATTGCCCTTCTTTGTAAGTATTAAAATTACCTCTCTTATACAACTCCCTCCCATTTAAGACCTCACTGATTTTTGATGATTTTTGAAGGTCTTAAAAGGAAGGTTCCACTGTATCATTTTCAAACATTTTATGATGTAGAATAATCGGATTGGCTTAGGCAAACAATGCATAATTAAAATGTGCAACGGCTGGCTGTGAGTGGGCGACAAAGAGAAACAGAGATAGGGAGCATACATGCAGTAATTTATGCGGCGATCATGATTAACCCTTTCACCGCCAATGTCGCATTTTTGCACCAAAATGGTTTAGCACCTGGGGTACTATGGTGTAGTATGCCAGTGAGAACGTAGATACACTGCACCACGGACCTACATAGGTCCGTGAACTCCACCCATGTCACTAAAACTCACCCACTAAAAGGCATCAAATCAGGGCCTGCTATCCGAAGACCCTATTTTCTTGATCTTGGGAGGCTAAGTAAGTGTAAAGTGACGTTATTTTATTTCACAAGAGACAAAACAAAACTACTGGATATTTCGGCGAATGCGCCTTTATCAACACAGACAAACAATTAAACAGCAAACAGCAAATATAGCAAAAGGACTTATGTTATGCACGTCACAGAGGATTTCCCAATATTGCAGATTTTTTTTTCTTCTCTACCCAGAGGGGAAACAGACATTGTCATCAGAGGTGGCAAAATAGTGAAAAAAACACAAAACTCTGAGTCTGCTCAGGGCTCTGACAAACACTGACTGAAAGACAAACCCAATGTACATAGTTTTAACAATAGTCTTAAAGACAATCTTAAGAATAAAACAAAAGGCAGTTTTAAATGTGTGGGCAATACAAACAAAAATGAGCTAGGAATTAATGTGTTTTATACCAATGCTGATGGCTTGCTAAATAAAAAAGATGAGCTCCTTACTCTGATTGAAGATTGTAAACCCCATATTATTGCTGTTACTGAAACTGTCCCCAAGCATGTAAAAGACTTTATTCCATCTGAATATAAAATAGATAATTATGATATGTTCCATAACGACAACCCCTCTAGAGGGGTGGTACTATATTTTGATAAATCTTTTGAATGCCCAAGAATGCACTCATTTAAATAAAAAGAAATTTAAAGAGGCAGTATGGTGCGATTTTGAATCTAAAGAAAAAGAAAGTTGCCTGATTGGTTGTATCTACAAGAGTCCAAACTCCACTGATGAAAACGTCAAAGAATCGTATGAACTTTTAAAGATGATTCCATGAAAAAATATGACAAAATATGCATAATGGGAGACTTTAACTTTCCAAACATAAACTGGACGGGACAATGGTCCTCATCGAAGGATGAAGAGTTTGTGGATGCAACCAGGGATGCTTTTTTAGAACAAGTGGTGACTAGACCAACAAGAACAAGAGAAGGCCAGAAATCCAATATTTTAGACTTAATTTTTGTTAATGACATTGAGCTGGTCTCAGATGTTGAACATATATGCCCTCTAGGGAAAAGTGATCACCAAGTTTTAAACTTTTTAATCTATATAAATGCAAACAAATTTGACAGTACACCCCAAGCACAGAACAAAAATTATAATTTTAAGAAAGCAAATTTTACTAGAATGAAAGAATACTTCGCAATCGAAGAGTGGACACATTTTGAGGCTTTGGAGGTTGATGATTGCTGGCAGATTATTCGGGACAAAATTCACAAATCAATGGAAGAACATATTCCCAAAATTAAAAGGAACATGAAAAATAAAAAATATTCAAAAACATACTGGATGTCAATAGGTCTTAGAAAAAGTGTTAAAAAGAAATATAGGCTTTACAAAAGATTTTTGGAAAACAACAAATCTAAGCAAGGTAAAAAATATTGAGAATATATAAAAGAAAGAGACACGAGTGGTAAGCAATTAAACACATTTCAGTTTATGCTTAAATGTTGTTATGTGACGCTACTGGGACATTAGGTTGCGGTTAGGTTTTACATAAACATGTTATCTTACAAACGGAATCAGCTATCGTCAAGGTGATAAACAATCGCGCATAAATGGCAGATCACCAAATGGTTCAACTGCTAATCACAGTTTGCTTGGGCTTGCACGGTCAGTGCGCATGCCTGTTAGAATTCCCCCTTCCTTTCCTTGACGTGGCCATTGCGACACCTCAACGTCCGTTAGAGTGTGTAGTGAGTGTATCCTTTGATAATTAGTGTCCGTAGAGATCATCTGACTTTAACTTTGTTTTAGAGTGACTTTATCTGCATCATCCTAAAGTATCACCAGGTATTCTAGGTTCAATCAGCCGTTTAGGCTGTTGATCGTTTGTTGAAAACGGAGCCCACGCCGCCGGCCAAAAAAAAAAAAAAAAAAAAAAAACGTAAGGGACCAGTAACAACAACAACAACAACATACAGTATTTATACGGCGCTGAATCTTGATAGAAATCAAATCAAAGCGCACACACACGTTAGCATTCAAAGCGCATTCAAACACAAACGCAATACAACGCGAACACACACAGATAACATAAATGGAATATAGCAGAAACAGACCTAATGGCAAGAGAGAGAGGAGCTTTAATGACGGGGGAACAGGTGGGTTTTGAGGTTAGCTTTGAAAGCAGAGAGAGTCGGTCGCTGACGGAGGGAGAGCGGAAGTTTGTTCCAGGAGGTCGGTCCTGAGACAGCAAAAGAGCGCCGACCAACAGTTGAAAGCTTATACCTAGGGATCTGGAGAGAAAGAGGGTCAGAAACTGAACGTAAAGTGCGAGCTGGCGTATAGATGGAAATATTGTCACAGAGGTAAGATGGAGCAGCTTTATGAATAGATTTATAGCAAAGTGTGTTTAATTTATACTCAATTCTGTCTGCGACAGGAAGCCAGTGCAAAGAACGGAGAAGAGGGCTAACATGATCGAACTTTTTCTTCCTAAGGACAAGACGAGCAGCTGTGTTTTGAATACGCTGGAGACAAGATAGAGAAGAGACTGATAGGCCAGAAAGGAGAGCATTACAGTAGTCAATACGAGATAGGATGAGGGAAGTAACAAGCTTTGCTGTGGCTTCATCTGAGAGGTATTTACGAATATAGCCAATGCAACGAATTTGATAGTAGCAGGACTGACAGGTCTGAGTCAGGAAACTCTGCATGGAAAGAGTATTGTCCAAAGTGACACCTAAGTTTTTGACTGAGTCTGAGAGGGGAATGATATTGTTACCCAGTTGGATAGACTCTATGGAAACAGAGGCTAGTTTGTTTTTTGTCCCTACAAGCATTGCTTCGGTTTTTTCACCATTTAATTGAAGTTTATTTTGAACCATCCAATTTTGAATATCAATATAGCAGTTGTTACTTTCTGTAAGAATGGAATCTAGATCTTCAGGGGTTGTACTGTTTTGGAGTTGTGAGTCATCTGCATAGAAGTGATGTTTCATGTTGTGCTGATCGATGACATTGGCAAGAGGTGACGTATACAAAGTAAACAAGACAGGACCAAGCACAGACCCCTGGGGGACTCCACAAGAAAGCCTAACCTGTTCAGACTGACGACCATTGACCAGAACTGATTGAAAACGATCAGAAAGGTAAGAGGAAAACCAAGAAAGAGCAGGGCCCTTAATTCCAAAAGTATGTTCAAGACGAGACAGAAGAATGGAGTGGTCTATGGTATCAAAGGCAGCAGAGAGATCAAGAAGTGTCAAAAGAGAGATTTGACCAGCATCAGAAGCAAGTAAGACTCTAAGAGGTCATTGACGATTTGAACAAGGGCTGTTTCTGTACTGTGGTTGGTTCTATAGGCAGACTGATAAGGATGATGAAGATTGTTTGAGGATAGATGATCGTTAAGTTGTTTCAGGACAGTCTTCTCAAGGAGTTTGGAGAGAAAAGGGAGGTTAGATACAGGTCTGTAGTTTTTCAGATTATTAGGATCCAGATTGTTCTTCTTGAGAAGGGGCCTTACAAGAGCGGTTTTGAAAGCAGAAGGAAACACACCTGAAACTAAAGAAGAATTGATGATGTTGGTGATTGATGGCAGAAGGTGTTGATAGATTTGTGAGAAAAGAGAGGCTGGGATGGGGTCAAGATCACAGGATTTAAAATGCATTTCTTTCAAAGTAGAAAGAACTTCGGTCTCAGACACCGGCTTGAAAGAGAGAAGGGGGACACCAGTGAATGATGGGTCTGGAATAGTTGGTTGAAAAGGCATGGAGTCGATTTTTGATCGTAGATCGATAATCTTGGTGGAGAAGAAGGAGGAAAAGGTTTCTGGCAGTTTGTCAGGACTGATATTTGATGGCAGAGGACTTGATTTCTTGTTGCCTAGGAGATCAGACATGGTGGAGAACAGGACTTTTGTTGTGTTGGCTTCAAGAATTTTAGATGAAAAATAGCTTGTTTTTGCCTTGGCCAGAAGAAGAGTGAAGATGTTACGAAGAAACTGATATATCTGACGATGTATTTCTAGTTTTGAGGCCCGCCACTGACACTCAGCCTTACGACTAGTGCGTTTACTTACTCAAAGTTCAGGCGTGTACCAGGGAGTGCAGGGACGATCGGGCACAACACGAGTGGATGGGGGAGCGTGTTTATCAAGCAAGTTACTCATAGTAGAATTAAAAGTCGAGGCAGGGTCGTCGGAAATACTCACGTTAGAAAGGAGTTCTGTTGCCTCTGAACTAAAAGTATGAATATCTATTGACTTGAGATTACGGCGTGTGACCGTACGTTTATTTCTGGGAGTTTTGGAAAGATTAAGACTGGCGAGGACGGCAAAATGGTCAGAGGAAAGGATCTTAGACACTGACACTGATGAAACAAGTTGGTCGGAATCACGCGCGATTAGCCAGTCTATGATGTGGCCCTTGTTGTGTGTAGGCTCAGTTACAAGCTGAGAGAGGGAGTGGTTAGCAAGTGAGAGGCAGAGACGCTTTGTGTGAGAGGACTGTTGGTTATCGAAGTGAAAATTAAAATCACCTAGCACAATAAGAGGACTGCGGTTCAGAGAATAGGAGTCAAGGAGGGCTTCAAATTCGGGATGAAACATTGAATCGGTGAGATTGTTAGTTCTGCTAGGGGGAGGGCGATAGATACAGGAGAAGACAACAGATTGACCAGACATGCTAAGAACAACTTCTACAGCCTCGAAAGACAGATGGGGGAAGGGGAGGGTTGTGTTGAAGGAAAGGAATTTATCTAACACGTCCCTATACAGTACAGCGAGGCCCCCACCTAAAGAAGAACGGGGGAAGGATTTAATTTTGTAGCGAGGAGGAGTTAGCTGCTTTAGTTTAGGTTCATGTCCATTACTTTTGAGCCACGTTTCGGTTATAAAAACTAAATCAAAGTCATGCTCAAAAACATAGTCCGCAATATAGTCCGCTTTGTTCTCAGGGCAGACAGACTGGGCATTAAATACACATACACTAAAACTATCAGAGGATGGAATAGAGTTCAGTGACACAGATGATACGTCACACTGGTGGCTGGGTGCTGTAGGGGGAGGTGGAGACGGAGATCTGGGCGTTGAAGGCAGCAGTAGAGAAGCAAAGGGCTGGTTAGAAGACACATCACAGTCAGAGTCACAGTCGTTGGTCACGCAGTTGTCAACACATGGTTCAGGAACACAACACGGGGATGAAGGGGTGGAGGATAGAACAGATACAGAATCACAGTGCTGGAAGGCTGATGAAGGAGAGGTTGTGGCAGATGAAGCAGGAGACACAGGAAAGTTGAGTGGTGGCACAGGAGTGGAGTCGTCATGGTCGTCAGGCAGGCAGGAAGAGGTGGAAGGAGGCAGACATCTAGATGGTGAGGGTGGAGTGAGTTGGTCAGATGATGAAGTTGAGGCAAGCGGCGCAGATAGAATTGGCACACTTGTCCGGGGTTTACCTAGACAAGGGCCTAAATTTATTTATTATTAGTTTTGCGTTCTTTGCCTCTTGGTGATTTTGGTTGATTTGCTCCCTGGCCAACAGCGTCAAGGACCACTAGTATGCAGACAATAATACTAATAGTATACCATAATCGCCTTAAGGGTCCAGTCACACCTAGAAAAGGGTTTAATTTTATTTAATTTTAATTTTGCATTGTTTGCTGTTAGAGCATGAGCTTATGTGCCCCTTGAGAAACAACTACCCAAGAAAAACACACTGGCAATATAAATATTGCGCTGAGTGAGAACGGGATAGGTTGATCTATGCCAGCTTGAGCAGTGTGTGGCGATTGTAGTGATTAAGACTACCGGTATTAATCTTTATAATTTGTTGTTGTTGATTTGCTCCTTAGCTAACAGTGCCAAGGACCAATAACAGACATATAATAATAACATATATGATAATAACAACGATATTGATGGTAATAATGATAATATAAATATTTATATTGTGCATATAAATAAAGAAAACCAGCTATATCACATCAGAAGATGCCGAACCGCCCGAAGCGTGCGACCAAACAACCTGCTCGGTTGAGAAGCCGGTCACCAATCCAAGAGAGGCTGCCCAAGAAAAGGGGGCAAAAAAGTCCATCCCCAACACCACAGGACTCCAGTGCTTCACGGCAATCGCCACCACCACCGCCGCCATGCAGTGGTGAACGGGTTGGGGCAGTTGACCCCGACATAGCCTGGTGGGCAGATGCCACTCAACACCAACCAGCCCCAACGCTTCAACCCTCAGGTATTGAGTCTGATGCACACTGTTCGCTGTTGAATAGAATCAAATCCTTAGAAGATGCTCTCAGTACACAACAGGCAGCCAGCCGGGGCCAGAGGTTAGATGAACTAGGGATCACAGTTTCTCGTGATCTGCAAGATAAGATACTTGCGGGTAAGTGTATAGATCTTTCGCAGCTCCTGGCCAAATCATTCCTAGAACGCCCTGAGGACAAGCAAACTTGCTTTGTCCAGGATGACCAAGGTCGTTTGGTCGCAAAGCAGGAGCGGCGTCCTAGATTGAGCCTCACATTGGAACAGTGGACATCGGCCTTCCTTGTTTATATGTCAGTGTTCCTCAAGCAGCATCCGCAGGCACTCCAGGGTATGTTGGCGTACATGGAACTCGTCAGAGGAGCGGCAAGAGACAACCCTGGCAACGCATGGGCACAATATGACCAACAATTCCGGTCCCGCAAAGAGGCTGACCCAAGCAGACCATGGGGTATGATCGACAGCCAACTGTGGTTACAATTGTTTTGCCGCACCACCAACCAGACCCACAGCCAGCTAAGCGGGGCTGCCCAAGTCCCCTCAACCGAACACAGGCGGATGATGAATCGTGACCAACCTTGTTACTACTTCAACAGGCCAAGAGGATGCCAGCGGGCCAACTGCTCGTACACACACCGCTGCTCAGAATGTCACAGCCTCTTGCACGCCGCACCAGTCTGCCAAGCGAAAGAAAAGGTCCCAAAACCAGAGGCACCACCCACATCACAGCCAAGACACCCCAGCCAGCACAATATTCGTTTTGGAACCAAACTTAAGTAATTACCATACACCAGCCACAGCCCAGTCCCCATTTTGTTCATTGAACTCTCTAGCCATCACGCCATTAGTAATCGAACAACTTAACGTATGGCTCAGCCGATATCCTGACAAGAACGTGGCAAAGCAACTTAAAGAAGGTTTCAGTAAAGGTTTTAGAATTGGGTATAACGGTCGTAGAGAAGCCAGGGAGGCAAAAAATCATGGTTCAGCCCTACGACTCACAGAAATCGTGAATCAAAAACTTAAGAAAGAGGTGGAACTTGGGCGCGTGGCAGGGCCATTTACCAGCAAGCCCCTATCAAACCTCATTATCTCCCCGATCGGATTAGTAGAGAAAAGCACACCAGGCGAATATAGGCTTATATTCGATTTGTCATTCCCCCGTGGCAGTGCCATCAACAATGGAATTCCAGCAGAAGAGACATCAGTGACATACACCAGTTTTGATGCAGTAACAGACATGGTAAGACACCTCGGCCCGGGGTCATTCCTTATTAAGGTTGATATACAATCTGCATTCAGACTCCTGCCGCTCCACCCAGACGACTTCTCCTTGATGGGAATGTTCCATGATGGTGCTTATTACGTAGACAAAGCCCTCCCTTTCGGTTGTTCTATTTCATGTGCACTTTTTGAGAAATTCAGTACTTTTCTTGAATGGTGTGCGCATTCATTCACTGGGTCCCGCCATTTAATCCATTATTTAGACGACTTCTGTGGTGGAGATACAACACGTGAGGGAGCGAAGCAACTGCTCGCAAGGATTTTGGACTTGTTCAACCACCTCTGTGTTCCAATGGCCCCAGATAAGGTAGAAGGACCGGCAACCAGACTCAAGTTCCTTGGTCTGGTGGTAGATACCGAGTTGTTGGAAGTCCAGTTGCCACAGGATAAGGTGGATGATCTTTTGGCACGATTGTATGAGATGCGGGCGAAAACAAAGACCTCACTTCGAGAGCTGCAGTCACTTATCAGCAAATTAAATTTTGCCTGCAGAGCAGTGGTGCCCGGTCGTGCCTTCTGCCGACGACTCATCGACGCAACTTGTCATGCTAAGTTGCCACATCACCGCATCAGGGTCACTGCTGCAATGGTGGACGATTTGAACATTTGGATTCAGTTCTTACATGGCTACAACGGGCGAAGCATCATGCTATGTGATCACTGGGAAGACAGCGACACCCTTCAGTTGTTTACAGATGCGGCTGGCAGTATCGGTTATGGGGCCTATTTCCAAGGTCGATGGGCATGTGGCAGATGGCCAGCTAGTTGGCTGGCTCAAGGCCCAGATATTACCTTCAAAGAACTTTTCCCCATTGTGCTGGCTGTACTACTGTGGGCTGACAAATTACAGAACCAGAAGGTTGTTATACACTGCGATAATCAGGCAGTAGTACACATTCTCAACAAACAGTCAACACGCTCACCCTCCTCTATGCACCTCACACGTCTCCTTGTCTTAACCTGCCTGAAGAATAATTTGCTATTCAAAGCTAGGCATATACCGGGCAAGGATAACAACATTGCCGATGCTCTGTCTCGTGCACAGTTCAAGCGGTTCCGGTCCCTAGCACCGAGGGCAGACGAACACCCAACAGCAATCCCGGACAGCCTACAGCTGCTGCTATTAAAGACGAGATTAACAGACTAGTCACTGCAGGATTTGCACCAACCACGCATGCAGCTTATGAGACGGGGGGTCAGACTGTTCGACTTCAGGATTGCCAACCACTTACCTACAGCTTGGCCAGCCCCAACTCACGAGGTCACCCAGTTTGCAGCAAGCTTATCACTTCAAGGCAGGTCTTGCGGGACAGCAAAAACATACTTGGCTGGCATCAGACTAAAACACAAGCTCAACGGTTGGGAAGATCCTATGTAACTGCCGATGTGGCAGTGTATTTTGTCTCGCAGTCTTGCCCATGTTGGGTTCCACTAGTGTGTTTTGCATGCGCGTATTATTGTTTTGCTTAGTTGCGTGCATAAGTTTTTTGTGTGTGTGTGTCAGTGTGTTTGTCAGGATGTTCGTGTGTGTGTGGATCCTTTTGTTGTGGCCTCTGTGTGTGCGGTGTATTGACTTGACCGACGATTCATGACTAATCATATGACTGACTTTCATTGACATAACTGGACTGATGTGTGTTGTTTAAGGCCTGTGTTTGTTTGCTGGTCGTGTTCTCCATGCAATTTTACTTATTAATACAACAATCTACGTCATTGTACTTTTGGCGTCATATCCTTGACGTATATTTACATTTATATCACAGTTACTACATCGTCTTTTCAGCAGTTGTTTTCTGAGCACATTGTAACTGTTTGGCAGGGTTAGCTTTAGTTAGTCTTGCATTATCCGCCCGTTTCTGTCGTGGTTTGTAACTTGCTGTTTCTTTTATAGTGTTCCATGTAGATCTAGTTTAACGTTGTTTTCTAAATACCTAAAGTTTTCTAGAAAGTGCTCTGTTGTGCTTCAAGAAAGATTTCTTCCAGTTCGTTCGGCCATAAGGTAAATTTAGGCATGTTTTTTACTTTTCTTTTATATTATATTGAATGTTTGATGTATTTTTCATGGTTCAAAATATGCTTTATTATGTGATATGAGTTATTTTAGGGTTTGCATTTGCAAATGGTTAGATGAACATGTCAATTGCTCGCTTTGATTCGGAGAAAGGTTCTCATATTTCGCTGATATGCTCTGTGTAATGAAAACGTTACTGAGAACGATCGGGGTTTGATGTCCTTTTTCGGTAGACGTTTATTGTTTTGAACGATGAATAATTGTAAGAAGACTTCGCTTTTCGTTTCTCGAAGTTGATAAATCGATTTATTAGTTGTGGTTTCCGTCATATGAGGCGGGAGCTTCTGCCCAATTTTTCCTTTGCAATTGTAGTCAAATCAATTTAGATTTATTGGGAATAAATCGTCTAGTTCAGTTGCAAGCAAGTTTAATTGTTTCCAACATGTATGCTGTACCTTGCCAGTTTTTATGTAGTTTTCAAGTCCAATGCTAGGCTAGTTACGGGTTGGTTTGATATGATTATTTTGTTATTAATAATCCTTTGCTTTGTAGTCAAGTTCTTTTGTGAAATAATATCTTTTAAAGTCGCTCATTGATGTTCTTAGATGTTGGGATATTATTTCCCTTTGTGTAGTTATCAAGGGAGTTTTAATTGCCTTGGTTCAATGTTGAGGAGAAGTTGTGTGCCCAGTTAAAGGGGTTTTCATGGGCCAATGTTTTCCGTGGCTGAAGTTTGGGCTTATATGTAATGGTCTATGGTAGTTCACATGTTCCTAATGATGTTTACGCGTTTGTTCGTTTTTGGAATGTGTTTTGATGTCGTTGTTTACTGTTGATGAAATTGTTTGATGATGTTGTGGCACAACGCTTATTGCCTTAGTTCTCATAGTTTTGCTATTGTGTTTTGTTCATTGCAGTATTTTACCGCCTTTGTCACCGTCGACATTGTTTACGCCGTCGGCAACGTCAGAGTAGTTGTAGTGTAACGTTATTGCCAAATGACTCATGGCTTTGTATGAATAAACGTCATCATAGTTTCAACATCTCTGTAGTGCGAGTTATTTCTTATTACCAAGCGAATTGACAAAAGTTGGATGGATCTGAAAGCACGCAAGCAGCCACAAAGTGTAACAATAATACGCGCATGCAAAACACACTAGTGGAACCCAACATGGGCAAGACTGCGAGACAAAATACACTGCCACATCGGCAGTTACATCCTACCAACAGCTTTCTTCTACAAAAACTGATGAAAGGTTTCGCCAAGTCTGATTGCCGAAGTGACAACAGATTGCCCATAACTTTCGACAGGCTGAAGCAACTGATGGGAGCCCTCTCGACTGTCTGCAACAACACATACGAAGAACAGCTTTTCCGGGCTGCATTTTCACTGGCCTTCTTTGGCTTCCTTCGGGTAAGCGAGCTTTTAGGTCAAGGACAAAATTGTCCTGGGGGTAGGCAAGGCTTAGTACGATCAGACATCAGGGTCGAGGAGTCAATCATGATCAACATCTGAGGTGCAAAAACAGATCAGCTTAACAAAGGATCATGTCTTCAGGTTAAAGCTGTTGATGACACACCTTCGGCTTGTCCAGTTCGCGCCTTGAGGAATTACCTCAGTGTTCGTCCCCCACAAAATGATACACTGTTCATCCACCTAGGGGGTAAACCACTTACCTGTTACCAATTCACGGCAGTGCTGAAAAAAGCTTCCAGGTTCTTAGGGTGGAACACTGCCCGTTTCTCATCGCATTCATTCCGTATTGGAGCAGCAACCACTGCCGCAAACAACGGGGTTTCCGTTGAGGTCATAATGAGGATGGGTCGATGGCGTTCAGAAGCAGTCAAAACATACATCCGTCCTGCTAGCAGGTCATGAAGTTGAGGGTCATTTGCAAACTTGCCACGAGGCAATAACCTTTACCGGTTTATGCCAGGAAGGGTATGATAAGTGTAACCATTCGGAGTCCATAATTGCCAACCCTACTGACCCACCAGGTTAAAACAACTTTAACCATGATCAATGCTGACTTAGTTACATGATGAATGTTTTTTTGGTTTTTTTTGGTCTACATGATTCGCAGCCGTACAAGATATGTTCCCAATCCCATTTACACAAGTGGAGGGAAGGTAATTGTAAACTAGCCTGTTTTTGATATGGTTAGTTTGGTTAATATAACAGCCTTTGAAGGTGTATCTCTTCTACTGGTTTACGCCGGGGAAGCACAGCCTTGGCAGGAGAAGCCAACCTTCTACTGGTTACGCCAGGGAAGAGAAGCTAACTGCTCTCATGACTACCTAGTAAACTGAAGTGTAATTTTACCAACAGTTGTATTAGCTTTACAAAGTGTATCACTTCTACTGGTTTACGCCGGAAGGAAGCTGAACATGGTTTAACATTTGTAATTGGTGGTGTTGTTTTTATTAACATTGGTATGCACTCACTTAAGAAATCCTACATTTATTACAGGTATATGGATTGTCGGTTCAAGTTTGGTCAGCAGGCTCGAGTCGTACCTACAATCTAGGGATGACCAGCTCAAAGTTCCACTCGCTGTTACCTGGGTAGGTAGGCCAGGTCTTCAGATATCGGGGCTGAGAGGCTTGGTGGACGAAAATCTCACTGGGCACCCACCAGCTCATATGATCCTACACCTCGGGGCCAATGACATTTGCCGCACTTCTACATGGGAATGGCTGCAAGAGTTGGAGACAGTGGTGCTTTACCTAAGAGCCAGGATGCCCCATACTCACCTGGTGTGGTCTGACATGCTACCCAGGATCGCTTGACGCTATGCTAAGTCTCTGCAAGGAGCCAAAAAGGCCATGAGCAAATGTCAGCGCAAGGCCCGACATCTGGTAGTTCGTGAGGGTGGTTCGGTGGTCAGACACCCGCAGATCACAGCCGACAAGGAGTGCCTCCATAAGGATGGGGTACACCTCACAGCTGTGGGCAACCTGCGTTTCCGGGCAAGTTTACAAGAGGGCATTATGAGCTTTCTGCGGTGCTAGATCACAGGTTTGGGGAAATCTGTGAATCAGATTTAGTGGCGGGAGGTAGGCGTGGTTATGTCTAATAAAATTGTCATTAAAACAGAGTTACATACAAAAGGCTTAAAACTTGCAAATCTAAATGATAAAATAACATCTTTTCAAAAACCCAGTATCCGAGGGGAGCCCTTTACAACCATGGATTTGGTTCGGTTCACGGATGCTGGCGCCTCCAGTCTGCTGAAGCCTGGGTATCCCCCTGCGAGGGGAGGCAAGGTTATCATGTCATGAGCTGGTGCGTGAGGCGCGAAGTGCTACAGGTGGACTCCTGCTAAAAGCCGTGTCGTTGGATGGTTTACGCCTCCACACGCCTAGTGGGATCTGACATTAATGGGCAAGCTGAACGCTTGAGAGCCTGGTAATGCTTGCTAAAGCCTGGGGCCAGGTGACTGGAGGGAATTTCACAGAACATTATGTTATTGGACATAATGTATGCTTAACAGATGTTTTCATGATTAAACATGTACCGCCACGCCTACCTCCCAAACCTGTGCCCATAAATTGCCAAACATGTACTGTAGTTCATTTAGGGTAAATCATTTTAATAATGTTTGCTATGCTTTATTGATGTATTTTACAAATTTGATGTTGCTTTACTATGAATAATAAATGTGTTGAAATGTGAATCATGGTCTGGACTACATTATTTAGAGCCCCACTTGCCTGGCGGGATAGCGCCAAGCAAATGCGGCATGAGTGTCGTCACAGTTGTCATCTCATAAAAAGGGAGAGAAAAACTCATGAACGAAAAATAGCTGATAACTGTAAACAAAACCCTAAACTGTTCTGGAGGTACATTAATTCCAGATTGAAAATGAACACAGGGATTAGTCCACTTAAAGATAAAGATGGTAATCTTGTATGTGATGATGAGGGTAAAGCTAATATTTTAAGCAACTACTTTTCTAGTGTATTTACTAGAGAAAACACAGACAATTTACCAAGTGTAAATTCTAAGGTGTCTCAGGCTCATAATTGTTCTGATGTTCATGTTTCACAAGAACAGGTAAAACTGAAACTGAAGGAATTAGACCCCAATAAAGCCCAGGGCCCAGATAGAGTGCCAGCACTGATTTTGAAAGAACTGTCTGAGGAGCTGGCCCCACCTCTAACTATTT
>CM065696.1:2916201-2950765 GCA_017654935.2 Phymorhynchus buccinoides | reverse complement strand
TGCTGCAGCCCACCGCATCCTAACTGCCACAGATCTGCACCAAAACAACATACAGCATTATACAACGCTAACCCTTGATAAGCATCAAATCAAAGTGCGTACACACATAACATTCTTAACGCATGCAGCAGGGCTCTCAGCCACACTCCCAGCGATGAAACCCTGAGCAAGCGCCCCCACCCCAGTCCCTCAGCCCCATCAACTAATTGTCTTTTGTACCCCGTAGTTTAGGGATCGTTTGTTTGTCTTTTTTGCCTGTTGGTTGGGGTCTGGGCATGCCTTATGGAGTGTCTAGGGTCGGCTAGTTCCCAGCTTCTGGGGGTCGAACGTTGAAAATTAGTAGCTGCCGGCAAGCTCCCTGTAAATATGCCCATCCAGTCCAGAAAATAGGATTTTTGTTGTTTGTTTGCTGCATCTTATATTTTTTCATTGGACCCAGTAAATTTAAGGACATGTGTGAAACTGTGATAGTGATTTTTGTCTTTGCTTTTTTTTTTCTCTCTTCTGCTTGTTTTTCTTTGGTCACCCCCTAAAGTGTGTACAATTACTTTTGTATAAAGAAGTTGGTCACCACCACAGAAAAAGAAGAACAAAAACACCATAAATGGATGAACAGAAAAAAATAACTTGACACATTAGACATCAAAAGTAAGCAAAAGAAACAGACCTAAAAGCAAGAGAGAGGGGAGTAAGTGAGCTTCATTGAGGGGGAACAGGTGGGTTTTGAGACTGGATTTGAAGATGGAGAGGGCCGGTCGCTCACGCAGGGAGAGAGGAAGTTTGTTCCCGGCTACACACATCATAAAACGCATTGTCCAAACGCATAGTGAAAAGTACTGTCGCACCTGACACAGGACAGAACGTGACAACACATTATGCACAGCAAAACGCATGGTCACAACTTGCCCACACAGCACAATGCATTATGCACAGCAAAACGCATGGTCACAACTTGCTCACACAGCACAACACATTATGCACAGCAAAACGCATGGTCATAACTTGCTCACACAGCACAATGCATTATGAACAGCAAAACACATGGTCACAACTTGCCCACACAGCACAACGCATTATGCACAGCAAAACGCATGGTCACAACTTGCTCACACAGCACAATGCATTATGCACAGCAAAACGCATGGTCATAACTTGCTCACACAGCACAATGCATTATGCACAGCAAAACGCATGGTCACAACTTGCTCACACAGCACAATGCATTATGCACAGCAAAACGCATGGTCATAACTTGCTCACACAGCACAATGCATTATGCACAGCAAAACGCATGGTCATAACTTGCTCACACAGCACAATGCATTATGCACAGCAAAACGCATGGTCATAACTTGCTCACACAGCACAATGCATTATGCACAGCAAAACGCATGGTCACAACTTGCTCACACAGCACAAAACATTATGCACAGCAAAACGCATGGTCATAACTTGCTCACACAGCACAATGCATTATGCACAGCAAAACGCATGGTCATAACTTGCTCACACAGCACAATGCATTATGCACAGCAAAACACATGGTCATAACTTGCTCACACAGCACAAAACATTATGCACAGCAAAACGCATGGTCACAACCTGCTCACACAGCACAATGCATTATGCACAGCAAAACGCATGGTCACAACTTGCTCACACAGCACAATGCATTATGCACAGCAAAACGCATGGTCATAACTTGCTCACACAGCACAATGCATTATGCACAGCAAAACGCATGGTCATAACTTGCTCACACAGCACAATGCATTATGCACAGCAAAACGCATGGTCATAACTTGCTCACACAGCACAACGCATGGTCACAACTTGCTCACACAGCACAATGCATTATGCACAGCAAAACGCATGGTCACAACTTGCTCACACAGCACAATGCATTATGCACAGCAAAACGCATGGTCACAACTTGCTCACACAGCACAATGCATTATGCACAGCAAAACGCATGGTCACAACTTGCTCACACAGCACAATGCATTATGCACAGCAAAACGCATGGTCACAACTTGCTCACACAGCACAATGCATTATGCACAGCAAAACACATGGTCACAACTTGCTCACACAGCACAATGCATTATGAACAGCAAAACACATGGTCACAACTTGCTCACACAGCACAACACATTATGCACAGCAAAACGCATGGTCACAACTTGCTCACACAGCACAATGCATTATGAACAGCATGTGTAACAGTTTACAATCTTACTAAATGAAATTGAAGTTGCGACCTCTACTAGTAGAGTTTAAAACTCTTCCAGATTTTAATCTCTACACTAACACACATCTGTATGTCAAAACATGTCACACACAGGCAAAAATTCACATCGTGTACGAGGCAAAAAACCCACATTCTAATGTAATGCCTAAAAATACAAAAGGCGAGGTAACAATAAAAAATCAAAAATCTGAGGTGTTATCTCTGAGGTAGCAAGTTCTCCTCATAAAAAAACAAAACCAAGTTTATTTCCTGGCTGCGGCAGAAGTTGTTTACGCTCACTCTCCACTATGAACTCTCCACTCTCCACTATGAACTCTCCACTCTCCACTATGAACTGGACGCTTAGGCTATACTGTGCACATGATGAAAACTTCCATGCGGAAATCCATCCGCAAATAAAGTCAAAGTCAGAAATAAGCGGATGAAATGTGTCTTCGTGCACACTCCTTAATTTTTACTTCGATTATCCCTGTGGGGATACCGGGGGGCTCTTTAGTAAAAATAGTTCCCCCACCTTCTGGAAGTTCTGTGCTTGTAACTTCATCTAATCTGCCACTCTCTTTGACTGCATTTTTTCCTTTGCTTTCTGTCATCTACCGGTACTATCTTTCTGACTTATTGGCCCACTCTCCTGCCTTTTTTTCCAAAAAAAATCTTCCAAATAATTTTTCTCCTTTGAGCTCCTCCAAAATCCAAATGTGTCGGCTGTACGCAGCGGGTAGACCAGTGAAAAATGAAAACGGACACATAATACTTTGCCCATTGTGGCCTTTTGGCCAGGGAACACAGAAAAAGAACAACTTCCACATTTTATTTGGCCGATTGTGGATAGGTCTCATTCCAGAAGTTTTTGTCTTAATCTATCAGATGAGATGACAAAATCAGAGGTCCCACTTTCTCGCAAATGTGAAAAAAAGACCCACACACAGTAGCAACAAAGAAGTTGTCATTTGGTGAACGTTTGGTCAGAGAAACAGATACAAAAGAAACCAGAGAGACATGTGGACAAAAGAAGACATGCTTCGTCTTCTTCTTCGATCGCTCAGTTTCCTGTCAATTATGAGCGCAGATGCGTCATGCTGCCGCTATGCGCCTAACTAAGAAATAGTTAGGCCCAGCAAGTCCGACTTTGGCTGGAGGAAATCTTTTTGAAAGCGTTTCTTGAATAAAGGCAGGAGAATGGACCGGAAAGGCAGAAAGATAGTCGATGACAGTAAGCAAAGGGAAAAGGCAGAGTCAAAGAGAGTAACAGATTAGAGGAAGTTACAAGCACAGAACTTCCAGAAGGTGGGGGTACTATTTATACAAAAGCCCCCCTCCTGGTATCCCCATGGGGGAAGAAGACCTGCTGACCTGTAAGTGTTTGGCCCTGGTGATGAAGTCCAGTATATGACCCAGGTCCTTCTTCGCATCGCCGCTATCTGGTGACATGAAAAACAGATAACTTGATGCCTTTCTACCCCCCTCTCTCTGGTTCGTTGTGCTTGCTGGTTATTGTTTGCAGGCATGGGGATGAGGAAACATGAAGAAAGCTGAAAAGCTGTGTCAGGGAACAACAGATAACTTGATGCCTTTCTACCCCCCTCTCTCTGGTTCGTTGTGCTTGCTGGTTATTGTTTGCAGGCATGGGGATGAGGAAACATGAAGAAAGCTCAAAAGCTGTGTCAGGGAACAACAGATAACTTGATGCCTTTCTACCCCCCTCTCTCTGGTTCGTTGTGCTTGCTGGTTATTGTTTGCAGGCATGGGAATGAGGAAACATGAAGAAAGCTGAAAAGCTGTGTCAGGGAACAACAGATAACTTGATGCCTTTCTACCCCCCTCTCTCTGGTTCGTTGTGCTTGCTGGTTATTGTTTGCAGGCATGGGAATGAGGAAACATGAAGAAAGCTGAAAAGCTGTGTCAGGGAACAACAGATAACTTGATGCCTTTCTACCCCCCTCTCTCTGGTTCGTTGTGCTTGCTGGTTATTGTTTGCAGGCATGGGAATGAAGAAACATGAAGAAAGCTGAAAAGCTGTGTCAGGGAACAACAGATAACTTGATGCCTTTCTACCCCCCTCTCTCTGGTTCGTTGTGCTTGCTGGTTATTGTTTGCAGGCATGGGGATGAGGAAACATGAAGAAAGCTGAAAAGCTGTGTCAGGGAACAACAGATAACTTGATGCCTTTCTACCCCCCTCTCTCTGGTTCGTTGTGCTTGCTGGTTATTGTTTGCAGGCATGGGAATGAGGAAACATGAAGAAAGCTGAAAAGCTGTGTCAGGGAACAACAGATAACTTGATGCCTTTCTACCCCCCTCTCTCTGGTTCGTTGTGCTTGCTGGTTATTGTTTGCAGGCATGGGAATGAGGAAACATGAAGAAAGCTGAAAAGCTGTGTCAGGGAACAACAGATAACTTGATGCCTTTCTACCCCCCTCTCTCTGGTTCGTTGTGCTTGCTGGTTATTGTTTGCAGGCATGGGAATGAGGAAACATGAAGAAAGCTGAAAAGCTGTGTCAGGGAACAACAGATAACTTGATGCCTTTCTACCCCCCTCTCTCTGGTTCGTTGTGCTTGCTGGTTATTGTTTGCAGGCATGGGGATGAGGAAACATGAAGAAAGCTGAAAAGCTGTGTCAGGGAACAACAGATAACTTGATGCCTTTCTACCCCCCTCTCTCTGGTTCGTTGTGCTTGCTGGTTATTGTTTGCAGGCATGGGAATGAGGAAACATGAAGAAAGCTGAAAAGCTGTGTCAGGGAACAACAGATAACTTGATGCCTTTCTACCCCCCTCTCTCTGGTTCGTTGTGCTTGCTGGTTATTGTTTGCAGGCATGGGAATGAGGAAACATGAAGAAAGCTGAAAAGCTGTGTCAGGGAACAACAGATAACTTGATGCCTTTCTACCCCCCTCTCTCTGGTTCGTTGTGCTTGCTGGTTATTGTTTGCAGGCATGGGAATGAGGAAACATGAAGAAAGCTGAAAAGCTGTGTCAGGGAACAACAGATAACTTGATGCCTTTCTACCCCCCTCTCTCTGGTTCGTTGTGCTTGCTGGTTATTGTTTGCAGGCATGGGAATGAGGAAACATGAAGAAAGCTGAAAAGCTGTGTCAGGGAACAACAGATAACTTGATGCCTTTCTACCCCCCTCTCTCTGGTTCGTTGTGCTTGCTGGTTATTGTTTGCAGGCATGGGGATGAGGAAACATGAAGAAAGCTGAAAAGCTGTGTCAGGGAACAACAGATAACTTGATGCCTTTCTACCCCCCTCTCTCTGGTTCGTTGTGCTTGCTGGTTATTGTTTGCAGGCATGGGAATGAGGAAACATGAAGAAAGCTGAAAAGCTGTGTCAGGGAACAACAGATAACTTGATGCCTTTCTACCCCCCTCTCTCTGGTTCGTTGTGCTTGCTGGTTATTGTTTGCAGGCATGGGAATGAGGAAACATGAAGAAAGCTGAAAAGCTGTGTCAGGGAACAACAGATAACTTGATGCCTTTCTACCCCCCTCTCTCTGGTTCGTTGTGCTTGCTGGTTATTGTTTGCAGGCATGGGGATGAGGAAACATGAAGAAAGCTCAAAAGCTGTGTCAGGGAACAACAGATAACTTGATGCCTTTCTACCCCCCTCTCTCTGGTTCGTTGTGCTTGCTGGTTATTGTTTGCAGGCATGGGAATGAGGAAACATGAAGAAAGCTGAAAAGCTGTGTCAGGGAACAACAGATAACTTGATGCCTTTCTACCCCCCTCTCTCTGGTTCGTTGTGCTTGCTGGTTATTGTTTGCAGGCATGGGAATGAGGAAACATGAAGAAAGCTGAAAAGCTGTGTCAGGGAACAACAGATAACTTGATGCCTTTCTACCCCCCTCTCTCTGGTTCGTTGTGCTTGCTGGTTATTCTTTGCAGGCATGGGAATGAGGAAACATGAAGAAAGCTGAAAAGCTGTGTCAGGGAACAACAGATAACTTGATGCCTTTCTACCCCCCTCTCTCTGGTTCGTTGTGCTTGCTGGTTATTGTTTGCAGGCATGGGAATGAAGAAACATGAAGAAAGCTGAAAAGCTGTGTCAGGGAACAACAGATAACTTGATGCCTTTCTACCCCCCTCTCTCTGGTTCGTTGTGCTTGCTGGTTATTGTTTGCAGGCATGGGAATGAGGAAACATGAAGAAAGCTCAAAAGCTGTGTCAGGGAACAACAGATAACTTGATGCCTTTCTACCCCCCTCTCTCTGGTTCGTTGTGCTTGCTGGTTATTCTTTGCAGGCATGGGAATGAGGAAACATGAAGAAAGCTGAAAAGCTGTGTCAGGGAACAACAGATAACTTGATGCCTTTCTACCCCCCTCTCTCTGGTTCGTTGTGCTTGCTGGTTATTGTTTGCAGGCATGGGAATGAGGAAACATGAAGAAAGCTGAAAAGCTGTGTCAGGGAACAACAGATAACTTGATGCCTTTCTACCCCCCTCTCTCTGGTTCGTTGTGCTTGCTGGTTATTGTTTGCAGGCATGGGAATGAGGAAACATGAAGAAAGCTCAAAAGCTGTGTCAGGGAACAACAGATAACTTGATGCCTTTCTACCCCCCTGTCTCTGGTTCGTTGTGCTTGCTGGTTATTGTTTGCAGGCATGGGAATGAGGAAACATGAAGAAAGCTCAAAAGCTGTGTCAGGGAACAAAGCCCCATGAAGCTTTTTTTGCAATCTAAGTCTCAGCATAAGAAATAGAACTGATGTATTTAGTTCATTTTGCATTCACTCATTCACTTTGGGTAAGAACGTCTTTTCTGTGTGTTTGTGTGTGTGTGCTGTGTGTGTGTGTGCGTGTGTGTGCGTGTGTGCGTACGTGTGAAGTATCGGATTTGTATTTAATATATATATTTCTGAATGTTTTGTGTTTATTACTATTGTTATTGTCTAAAGTTAACTTTGTAAGCGCTCTGAGCTCTTTGGAGAAAGAGCGCAACACATATCCATTATTATTATTATGATTAAAACAAAAACTGGTCCCAGTGGTCATTTATATTCTCAAGTATTATTATTAAAGTAATGTTTACTCAGTTGGTTTCTTTTTTTTATTTCAAAAAGGTCCTCTTGGGTCATGAAAAAATCTGACATTTGCTGAAAAGCTGAACATTCCCATGCCTGGTTTGACCTGCTTTGCTTTGCTTTTTCTCTTCTTGTTTTTCTTTATTTTTTGAGGGCTAGATGTACACAAGCATCACGGCATATTAAGAGATTTGCTCTTTCGTTTGATCGTTCTTTCGATCATTCAGTTTGATCGTTCTCTCTCTCCCTGTATGTTTTTTTCTCTTAATGCTTTACAATTAAAACTTGCTACTTATGCTTACAAATCTTTTTGTAATTAGAAATTGTTAAATAACTGCTATACGATTGTGTACGTGTATATCTCTGATTTGTGTTCACTCTTGTGATATGGGTTTAAGGCCTAATCAATAAAACATTGTCAAATGTCAAGTGCATGGGTGCTCCTGGGAAATTAAAAAAATCCTGCAAGGGGGCAGCCCCCAGCGAAGTGCAGGGGCAGCGCACACACACACACATTTACTGCTTTTTTTTCACCCCTCTATACTAGTACAAGTGCTACATTCCTTTGAATATAGCAAATGCTTATATAGGCCCTTTTTATTGTGCAAGTGTGTGTGTGTGTGTAAGAAAATCATTGCTTCTCAAATTCTCACAATCCGGTGACGCCGGCTCTAGGTCAGCTTCAGCTAAAGATAAAAGGAAACTCCATCAAGTCGTCAAGACATCCTCAAAAATCACAGGTCACAAACTGCCATCCCCAGATAACATCCATAGTGTGCGCGTAAGACGCAAAGCTAAATCCATCATATCTGATAGCACACACCCAGCCAACCATCCGTTTCAATCTCTCCCTTCTGGTAAAAGGTTCTGTTCTTTTAAATGCAAATCCAACCGCCTGAAGAACAGCTGTTACCCCTCTGCTGTCAGAGCCATCAATACTCAGTAGGCTCACTCCCCTAGGGGAGTTCTTTATCCTATTTTGCTCAGACTTGTGCCTGCATGCTCGCGGTCTTGTGTGTGAGTGTGTGTGTGTGTGCGTGTGCGTGTGTGAGGAGGTGGGACATGTGTTGACATAATTGTGTATGCACATGTGTATGTGTGTGTGTTGGTGTATGTGTAGGTGTGTGTGTTGGTGTATGTGTGTGTGTTGGTGTATGTGTGTGTGTTGGTGTATGTGTGTGTGTTGGTGTATGTGTAGGTGTGCATCTGAGAGAAAGAGAGAATCTGAGGGAGAGACTGATACACGATGATGTAATGTGATTTTGCTACCTTTTTTTATTTTCTCTCTTATATTGGTTGTCCATTCGATGTCCATGCTTTCGTTGTTGTTGGATTGTGTCTTGCGCAAAACCAAAACGATTTCCTTTGTATTACGATGCATTGGCTGATTAAATAATCTTGGAATCTTGGCAATTTAAAAATCCCGCAATTCAGAACATCCTGCAAGAAGGAGCATCCATGCAAGTGTCTTTATGATTTACAGATCAGCTGTCATAGTGACACATACCACAGGTGGGCTCAGGCAGTTTAAAAATATCACAATTCAGAACATCCTGCAAGAAGGAGCATCCATGCAAGTGTCTTTATGATTTACAGATCAGCTGTCATAGTGACACATACCACAGGTGGGCTCAGGCAGTTTAACAATATCACAATTCAGAACATCCTGCAAGTGACGTGTCTTTATGCCTTACAGATCAACTGTCATAGTGACACATACCACAGGTGGGCTCAGGCAGTTTAACAATATCACAATTCAGAACATCCTGCAAGAAGGAGCATCCATGCAAGTGTCTTTATGATTTACAGATCAGCTGTCATAGTGACACATACCACAGGTGGGCTCAGGCAGTTTAAAAATATCACAATTCAGAACATCCTGCAAGAAGGAGCATCCATGCAAGTGACGTGTCTTTATGCCTTACAGATCAACTGTCATAGTGACACGTACCACAGGTGGGCTCAGGCAGTTTAAAAATATCACAATTCAGAACATCCTGCAAGAAGGAGCATCCATGCAAGTGACGTGTCTTTATGCCTTACAGATCAACTGTCATAGTGACACGTACCACAGGTGGGCTCAGGCAGTTTAAAAATATCACAATTCAGAACATCCTGCAAGAAGGAGCATCCATGCAAGTGACGTGTCTTTATGCCTTACAGATCAACTGTCATAGTGACACATACCACAGGTGGGCTCAGGCAGCTTCAGTCGCTCCGTCAGGGAATACAACTGAAGGGGCGTCACCTGGTACATTTCCTTGCTCTGCAGAATCATCTCCCCTGAATAACAAACACAGGGGAAAATTATGTCCCATAATGACCTAGCGATAGAACAATGTGCAATTCTGTCCCATAATGACCTAGCGATAGAACAACATGCAATTCTGTCCCATAATGACCTAGCGATAGAACATGCAATTCTGTCCCATAATGACCTAGCGATAGAACAACGTGCAATTCTGTCCCATAATGACCTAGCGATAGAACATGCAATTCTGTCCCATAATGACCTAGCGATAGAACAACGTGCAATTCTGTCCCATAGTGACCTAGCGATAGAACAACGTGCAATTCTGTCCCATAATGACCTAGCGATAGAACAACGTGCAATTCTGTCCCATAATGACCTAGCGATAGAACAACGTGCAATTCTGTCCCATAGTGACCTAGCGATAGAACAACGTGCAATTCTGTCCCATAATGACCTAGCGATAGAACAACATGCAATTCTGTCCCATAATGACCTAGCGATAGAACAACATGCAATTCTGTCCCATAGTGACCTAGCGATAGAACAACGTGCAATTCTGTCCCATAATGACCTAGTGATAGAACAACGTGCAATTCTGTCCCATAGTGACCTAGCGATAGAACAACATGCAATTCTGTCCCATAATGACCTAGAGATAGAACAACGTGCAATTCTGTCCCATAATGACCTAGCGATAGAACAACGTGCAATTCTGTCCCATAATGACCTAGTGATAGAACAACGTGCAATTCTGTCCCATAGTGACCTAGCGATAGAACAACATGCAATTCTGTCCCATAATGACCTAGCGATAGAACAACGTGCAATTCTGTCCCATAGTGACCTAGCGATAGAACAACGTGCAATTCTGTCCCATAATGACCTAGCGATAGAACAACGTGCAATTCTGTCCCATAATGACCTAGCGATAGAACAACGTGCAATTCTGTCCCATAGTGACCTAGAGATAGAACAACGTGCAATTCTGTCCCATAATGACCTAGCGATAGAACAACGTGCAATTCTGTCCCATAATGACCTAGCGATAGAACAACGTGCAATTCTGTCCCATAGTGACCTAGCGATAGAACAACGTGCAATTCTGTCACATAATGACCTAGCGATAGAACAACGTGCAATTCTGTCCCATAATGACCTAGCGATAGAACAACGTGCAATTCTGTCCCATAATGACCTAGCGATAGAACAACGTGCAATTCTGTCCCATAGTGACCTAGCGATAGAACAACGTGCAATTCTGTCCCATAGTGACCTAGCGATAGAACAACGTGCAATTCTGTCCCATAGTGACCTAGCGATAGAACAACATGCAATTCTGTCCCATAGTGACCTAGCGATAGAACAACGTGCAATTCTGTCCCATAGTGACCTAGCGATAGAACAACGTGCAATTCTGTCCCATAGTGACCTAGCGATAGAACAACGTGCAATTCTGTCCCATAATGACCTAGCGATAGAACAACGTGCAATTCTGTCCCATAGTGACCTAGCGATAGAACAACGTGCAATTCTGTCCCATAGTGACCTAGCGATAGAACAACGTGCAATTCTGTCCCATAGTGACCTAGCGATAGAACAACGTGCAATTCTGTCCCATAATGACCTAGCGATAGAACGTGCAATTCTGTCCCATAGTGACCTAGCGATAGAACAACGTGCAATTCTGTCCCATAGTGACCTAGCGATAGAACAACGTGCAATTCTGTCCCATAATGACCTAGCGATAGAACAACGTGCAATTCTGTCCCATAATGACCTAGCGATAGAACAACGTGCAATTCTGTCCCATAATGACCTAGCGATAGAACAACGTGCAATTCTGTCCCATAGTGACCTAGCGATAGAACAACGTGCAATTCTGTCCCATAATGACCTAGCGATAGAACAACGTGCAATTCTGTCCCATAGTGACCTAGCGATAGAACAACGTGCAATTCTGTCCCATAGTGACCTAGCGATAGAACAACGTGCAATTCTGTCCCATAGTGACCTAGAGATAGAACAACGTGCAATTCTGTCCCATAGTGACCTAGCGATAGAACAACGTGCAATTCTGTCCCATAATGACCTAGAGATAGAACAACGTGCAATTCTGTCCCATAGTGACCTAGCGATAGAACAACGTGCAATTCTGTCACATAATGACCTAGCGATAGAACGTGCAATTCTGTCCCATAATGACCTAGCGATAGAACATGCAATTCTGTCCCATAATGACCTAGCGATAGAACAACATGCAATTCTGTCCCATAGTGACCTAGCGATAGAACAACGTGCAATTCTGTCACATAATGACCTAGCGATAGAACAACATGCAATTCTGTCCCATAATGACCTAGCGATAGAACGTGCAATTCTGTCCCATAATGACCTAGTGATAGAACAACGTGCAATTCTGTCCCATAATGACCTAGCGATAGAACAACGTGCAATTCTGTCCCATAATGACCTAGCGATAGAACAACGTGCAATTCTGTCCCATAATGACCTAGCGATAGAACAACGTGCAATTCTGTCCCATAGTGACCTAGCGATAGAACAACGTGCAATTCTGTCCCATAATGACCTAGCGATAGAACAACGTGCAATTCTGTCCCATAGTGACCTAGCGATAGAACAACGTGCAATTCTGTCCCATAGTGACCTAGCGATAGAACAACGTGCAATTCTGTCCCATAGTGACCTAGCGATAGAACAACGTGCAATTCTGTCCCATAGTGACCTAGTGATAGAACGTGCAATTCTGTCCCATAATGACCTAGCGATAGAACAACGTGCAATTCTGTCCCATAGTGACCTAGTGATAGAACGTGCAATTCTGTCCCATAATGACCTAGCGATAGAACAACGTGCAATTCTGTCCCATAGTGACCTAGCGATAGAACAACGTGCAATTCTGTCCCATAGTGACCTAGTGATAGAACGTGCAATTCTGTCCCATAGTGACCTAGCGATAGAACAACGTGCAATTCTGTCCCATAATGACCTAGCGATAGAACAACGTGCAATTCTGTCCCATAGTGACCTAGCGATAGAACAACATGCAATTCTGTCCCATAGTGACCTAGAGATAGAACAACGTGCAATTCTGTCCCATAGTGACCTAGAGATAGAACAACGTGCAATTCTGTCCCATAATGACCTAGCGATAGAACAACGTGCAATTCTGTCCCATAATGACCTAGCGATAGAACAACGTGCAATTCTGTCCCATAATGACCTAGCGATAGAACAACATGCAATTCTGTCCCATAATGACCTAGCGATAGAACAACGTGCAATTCTGTCCCATAATGACCTAGCGATAGAACAACGTGCAATTCTGTCCCATAGTGACCTAGCGATAGAACAACGTGCAATTCTGTCCCATAGTGACCTAGCGATAGAACAACGTGCAATTCTGTCCCATAATGACCTAGCGATAGAACAACATGCAATTCTGTCCCATAGTGACCTAGCGATAGAACAACGTGCAATTCTGTCCCATAGTGACCTAGAGATAGAACAACGTGCAATTCTGTCCCATAGTGACCTAGCGATAGAACAACGTGCAATTCTGTCCCATAATGACCTAGCGATAGAACAACATGCAATTCTGTCCCATAGTGACCTAGCGATAGAACAACATGCAATTCTGTCCCATAATGACCTAGCGATAGAACAACGTGCAATTCTGTCCCATAGTGACCTAGCGATAGAACAACGTGCAATTCTGTCCCATAGTGACCTAGCGATAGAACGTGCAATATAGCATTTGTCACGCGCCAGTGACCTTGAATTTCATTGAGTTGAATTTAGAGAGTTGAATTAGAGAGGTCAACGTAACTCGGGCAGAACGAGCTCGGGCAAATTAGTAGTCTAGTATAGAGAACGAACACTCGTGGCAAACGCCCTATTCTGTCCCATAGTGACCTAGCGATAGAACGTGCAATTCTAGGCTTAAGAAGTTGAAGCGATAATTTTCATGCAAGATAGATAAGTACATTATTTTATTGTTCATTTGTTGCTAAAATAATCTTCAAATTCTTACTTGTTTCTTGTCGTATGGTTGAACCCAAAAGACACCACAACGCTACTATTATAAATGCACTATATGTGAAAGATATTTGGGAAGATACCATTTTTTATACTTTCCTTTTCTTATCAAAAGAAATTACTTAATACCTATTAAAAAGTATGGACTTTCCCGGTATTGCAGTACCTCCAAGATCGTTCCACTACCTTTACATTTACAAAGTCCCACATGTAGCTGTTTCAGGTCGGAGGACATTTAAACTCTTCTAGCACCATGGGCGAATACATTCACCCAGGACATCGCTCCACCAAGCATAAAGACATTCACTGCCAAACACCCTGCCATGTGTTTGTCTATTTTTAGAACATTTGTCACTGTTTCTTCTATTAAAGCAGCACACGCAGAATCGAAAAAAAGAAGTTACTCCCCTCTAGCTGGTTGAGACGCAACGGACAACCAAGAACGCTAAAAATACATGGCGCTAGAAAAGTTCAACAGATTTTCATTAATAAAAAAACGATACTTTTCATGGGTGGTTGAACCAATGACAATCATCAAAGTAAAATAAACGTCACTTATCCCATGATTTACTTTGTGCACTGTTTTGTGTTGCATCAATAACATGCAGAGCATTAGATTCTTACCCCATGATTTACTTTGTGCACTGTTTTGTGTTGCATCAATAACATGCAGAGCATTAGATTCTTACCCCATGAGCATTAGATTCTTACCCTATGATTTACTTTGTGCACTGTTTTGTGTTGCATCAATAACATGCAGAGCATTAGATTCTTATCCCATGATTTACTTTGTGCACTGTTTTGTGTTGCATCAATAACATGCAGAGCATTAGATTCTTATTGTGTTGCCCAGAGCATGATTTACTTTGTGCACTGTTTTGTGTTGCATCAATAACATGTAGAGCATTAGATTCTTACCCCATGATTTACTTTGTGCACTGTTTTGTGTTGCATCAATAACATGCAGAGCATTAGATTCTTACCCTATGATTTACTTTGTGCACTGTTTTGTGTTGCATCAATAACATGCAGAGCATTAGATTCTTACCCTATGATTTACTTTGTGCACTGTTTTGTGTTGCATCAATAACATGCAGAGCATTAGATTCTTACCCTATGATTTACTTTGTGCACTGTTTTGTGTTGCATCAATAACATGCAGAGCATTAGATTCTTACCCTATGATTTACTTTGTGCACTGTTTTGTGTTGCATCAATAACATGCAGAGCATTAGATTCTTATCCCATGATTTACTTTGTGCACTGTTTTGTGTTGCATCAATAACATGCAGAGCATTAGATTCTTACCCTATGATTTACTTTGTGCACTGTTTTGTGTTGCATCAATAACATGCAGAGCATTAGATTCTTATCCCATGATTTACTTTGTGCACTGTTTTGTGTTGCATCAATAACATGCAGAGCATTAGATTCTTACCCTATGATTTACTTTGTGCACTGTTTTGTGTTGCATCAATAACATGCAGAGCATTAGATTCTTAACCCATGATTTACTTTGTGCACTGTTTTGTGTTGCATCAATAACATGCAGAGCATTAGATTCTTATCCCATGATTTACTTTGTGCACTGTTTTGTGTTGCATCAATAACATGCAGAGCATTAGATTCTTACCCCATGATTTACTTTGTGCACTGTTTTTACCCTATGATTTACTTTGTGTTTTGTGTTGCATCAATAACATGCAGAGCATTAGATTCTTACCCCATGATTTACTTTGTGCACTGTTTTGTGTTGCATCAATAACATGCATAGCATTAGATTCTTATCCCATGATTTACTTTGTGCACTGTTTTGTGTTGCATCAATAACATGCATAGCATTAGATTCTTACCCCATGATTTACTTTGTGCACTGTTTTGTGTTGCATCAATAACATGCAGAGCATTAGATTCTTACCCTATGATTTACTTTGTGCACTGTTTTGTGTTGCATCAATAACATGCAGAGCATTAGATTCTTACCCCATGATTTACTTTGTGCACTGTTTTGTGTTGCATCAATAACATGCAGAGCATTAGATTCTTACCCCATGATTTACTTTGTGCACTGTTTTGTGTTGCATCAATAACATGCAGAGCATTAGATTCTTACCCCATGATTTACTTTGTGCACTGTTTTGTGTTGCATCAATAACATGCAGAGCATTAGATTCTTACCCCATGATTTACTTTGTGCACTGTTTTGTGTTGCATCAATAACATGCAGAGCATTAGATTCTTACCCCATGACTTTTTGTGTTGCATCAATAACATGCAGAGCATTAGATTCTTACCCTATGATTTACTTTGTGCACTGTTTTGTGTTGCATCAATAACATGCAGAGCATTAGATTCTTACCCCATGATTTACTTTGTGCACTGTTTTGTGTTGCATCAATAACATGCATAGCATTAGATTCTTACCCCATGATTTACTTTGTGCACTGTTTTGTGTTGCATCAATAACATGCAGAGCATTAGATTCTTACCCCATGATTTACTTTGTGCACTGTTTTGTGTTGCATCAATAACATGCAGAGCATTAGATTCTTACCCCATGATTTACTTTGTGCACTGTTTTGTGTTGCATCAATAACATGCAGAGCATTAGATTCTTATCCCATGATTTACTTTGTGCACTGTTTTGTGTTGCATCAATAACATGCAGAGCATTAGATTCTTACCCCATGATTTACTTTGTGCACTGTTTTGTGTTGCATCAATAACATGCATAGCATTAGATTCTTACCCCATGATTTACTTTGTGCACTGTTTTGTGTTGCATCAATAACATGCATAGCATTAGATTCTTACCCCATGATTTACTTTGTGCACTGTTTTGTGTTGCATCAATAACATGCAGAGCATTAGATTCTTACCCCATGATTTACTTTGTGCACTGTTTTGTGTTGCATCAATAACATGCAGAGCATTAGATTCTTATCCCATGATTTACTTTGTGCACTGTTTTGTGTTGCATCAATAACATGCAGAGCATTAGATTCTTATCCCATGATTTACTTTGTGCACTGTTTTGTGTTGCATCAATAACATGCAGAGCATTAGATTCTTACCCCATGATTTACTTTGTGCACTGTTTTGTGTTGCATCAATAACATGCAGAGCATTAGATTCTTACCCCATGATTTACTTTGTGCACTGTTTTGTGTTGCATCAATAACATGCAGAGCATTAGATTCTTACCCCATGATTTACTTTGTGCACTGTTTTGTGTTGCATCAATAACATGCAGAGCATTAGATTCTTACCCTATGATTTACTTTGTGCACTGTTTTGTGTTGCATCAATAACATGCAGAGCATTAGATTCTTATCCCATGATTTACTTTGTGCACTGTTTTGTGTTGCATCAATAACATGCATAGCATTAGATTCTTACCCCATGATTTACTTTGTGCACTGTTTTGTGTTGCATCAATAACATGCAGAGCATTAGATTCTTACCCTATGATTTACTTTGTGCACTGTTTTGTGTTGCATCAATAACATGCAGAGCATTAGATTCTTACCCCATGATTTACTTTGTGCACTGTTTTGTGTTGCATCAATAACATGCAGAGCATTAGATTCTTACCCCATGATTTACTTTGTGCACTGTTTTGTGTTGCATCAATAACATGCAGAGCATTAGATTCTTACCCTATGATTTACTTTGTGCACTGTTTTGTGTTGCATCAATAACATGCAGAGCATTAGATTCTTACCCTATGATTTACTTTGTGCACTGTTTTGTGTTGCATCAATAACATGCAGAGCATTAGATTCTTATCCCATGATTTACTTTGTGCACTGTTTTGTGTTGCATCAATAACATGCAGAGCATTAGATTCTTACCCCATGATTTACTTTGTGCACTGTTTTGTGTTGCATCAATAACATGCAGAGCATTAGATTCTTACCCCATGATTTACTTTGTGCACTGTTTTGTGTTGCATCAATAACATGCAGAGCATTAGATTCTTACCCTATGATTTACTTTGTGCACTGTTTTGTGTTGCATCAATAACATGCAGAGCATTAGATTCTTACCCTATGATTTACTTTGTGCACTGTTTTGTGTTGCATCAATAACATGCAGAGCATTAGATTCTTACCCCATGATTTACTTTGTGCACTGTTTTGTGTTGCATCAATAACATGCAGAGCATTAGATTCTTACCCCATGATTTACTTTGTGCACTGTTTTGTGTTGCATCAATAACATGCAGAGCATTAGATTCTTACCCCATGATTTACTTTGTGCACTGTTTTGTGTTGCATCAATAACATGCAGAGCATTAGATTCTTAACCCTTTCACCGCCAGACATTTTTAACCCAAAAATACCTTTAAACCTAACTGGGTAGAGAAAACCATTTAACCGCAACAGTGAGAATTCCTCTAAAACATATATAACATCAGGCCTATCCTTACCTCCCAAAAAGAAGAAAATAGGGTCTTCGGATAACAGGCCCTGATTTGATGCCTTTTAGAGTGACATGGGTGTTAAGCCATTGTGGTGCATAAATGCGACAGTGGCGGTGAAAGGGTTAAACTTTGTAAAACAAACAAACGAACAACGAACAAACAAATTCTCATCCACTTACCTCTGTTGTACAAATCCTCGGCCATTGCTTGGGTGATGCCATGGATTTCCTATCACACACACACAAAAAGACACAAAAAACGTTTTCACAAGATGTTTCCATGTATCATTTTCTGTCATAGAAAAACCATGTTTTAACAGATTTTTTCACCAATCAAGATGTAGCTTCTACATCAAATTACCAGCGAAGTGGTGGATGCCCACATCAGCATTTTCTATGCTTCACATCATCAAAATAATAATGGGAATTTATATAGCGCTCTTTCTCACATGAGCTCAGTGCGCTTTACATTGATAACAAGAACATTAAAGGCAAACAAATAATGAATCATTAGAAAGTAAAATAAACACGATGATTGCACGCAACGTTCTCTTTCTTCCTCACACACACACACACAGAGACATACACACGCACACACGCATGCATGCACACAGGCACACACACACACACACACACACACACACATGAACACACGCACGTTCACATACACACACACATACACGCAGACACACACTCAAAATTATACAAGAGTAAAATAGTTACAATATGAAAATTCTAAGAAGAAACATAGACCACATTCACCTTCTCAATCAAGCTTAGATACAATACTGGAAATAAAATCATACTGCCATCGACATACCAGTTACATGACTAATTATAATAGACAAATTTTGCAATTTAAACAAAGATACTCTTCTACCTCCTTTACAAGCATTTAAAGTCTACAAGACGTAGATTGTCTACCAGTACCCACATTCTACATACAACTTACGAAATATAAAAGAATTGTAAAACAAAATTTCACAAGATTTCTGCAATGAAATGGATCCCCCACCCCACACACAAACACTAATCATGTCCGAAACAAGTGAGTTTTAAGGGCAGAGCGAAAGGCGGAAATAGAGTCAGACGAGCGGACATGTGGCTCATCATCATCATCATCCTAGCTGCCATCATGATCACTGGAACAAAAAAGGAATTGAAGCACAATGCCTGAAAATGTAGCATTATAGGTAATGGAACACTGTTATCAGTTATCATTATGTCTTCATCATCATCATCATCACTACCATCATTGTCATAACAGTATCACTCATATAGAGGTGGAAGTGCAGGAAGAAGGTAAGGGTGGGTGGGGGTGGTGGGGGTCCACGTCTTCATCATCATCATCATCACTATCATCATCATCGTAGCAGTATGACTCACATAGAGGTGGAAGTGGAGGAAGAAGGTGAGGGCGGGTGGTGGGTGGTGGGCCAGGTAATGGAACACTGTTATCAGTTACCATCATCATCATCACTATCATCATCATCATAGCAGTATGACTCACATAGAGGTGGAAGTGGAGGAAGAAGGTGAAGATGGGTGGGTGGTGGTGGGCCAGGTAATGGAACACTGTTATCAGTTACCATCATCATCATCACTATCATCATCATCATCATCGTAGCAGTATGACTCACATAGAGGTGGAAGTGGAGGAAGAAGGTGAGGGCGGGTGGTGGGTGGTGGGCCAGGTAATGGAACACTGTTATCAGTTACCATCATCACATCACTATCATCATCATCGTAGCAGTATCACTCACATAGAGGTGGAAGTGGAGGAAGAAGGTGAGGGCGGGTGGTGGGTGGTGGGCCAGGTAATGGAACACTGTTATCAGTTACCATCATCATCATCACTATCATCATCATCGTAGCAGTATCACTCACATAGAGGTGGAAGTGGAGGAAGAAGGTGAGGGCGGGTGGTGGGTGGTGGGCCAGGTAATGGAGGACAGTCTGTAGATACACCTGAAGGTCCTGCTGCCTCCTGCGCACAAAGGCCTCTGTCTGATGACCAAACAGCTTCTTCGGGGGAAGCAACGTTTTGTCCAACTTGAACCCTACCACCAGCTGAAATAGCAAAAAATGCACATGAAAATAAAACTTTGGTGTTGTGCAAGGTTCCCACAGATCTCTCAAAGAAAAAATCAAGGACTTTTCCAGGACTTTGCTGGTAAATTTCAAGGACTGAAAATACCGCTTGTAATATGGATAATAAGCATTACGGTAAGAGGCATGCTAATGTCGAACTATTCTAATAACTTGAAACTACAAAACCTGCACACACCAAAAGTCCACATGCAGTAGCATGGTCGTCTACAGTCACAATATCAGGCAGTCAAAAGTCTGAATTAAAAAAAAAAACAAGTGCTAACTTTCAGTTTTACCATACATATTTTCAAAGAGATTGAGTGTTGGTTTTGCTTGCTTGAAACTTGAGAATCTGGTAAGCAAATTAAGAAAATTCCAAGACTTTTCCAGGAGCTTTAGAGCCTGTGCTGTTTTTCTAGCACTTTTCAAGCCCTGGAAAAGGCCTTGCTAGTTTTCCAGGACTTTTCAAGTTTTCCAGGACTTGTGGGAACCCTGGTTGTGGCACAAAGGTCTCCGTCTGATGACCAAACAGCTTCTTCGGGGGAAGCAGGGTTTTGTCCAGCTTGAAACCTACCACTAGCTAAGGAAAAATATAAATGCACAAGACAATCATCATCGGCATTGTGTCACAAGTTCAGGCCTCTGCCTGGTGGCCAAACAGCTTCTTCGGGGAAAACAAGGTTGGTTTTGTGCAGTTTAAAACCAACCACCAATTGCGGAAAAGTATAAATGCACAAGACAATCATCATCGGCATTGTGGCACAACTTTAGGCCTCTGTTACCCAAACAGCTTCTTCAGGGAAAGTAAGGTTTTGTCCAGTTTGAAACCGACCACCAGCTGAAAAAGCAAGAAATACTATTTTTTATTTCTTCTCTGAATGTTAATAATGTTTGTAATTCCTAAAGACGTGACTCTGCACTGGCACTAGCAGACCAGCATGGAGAAAGAGAAGTAGTTTGAAATATCTGCTAATAAATGTTCATTACATTATACAGTGGAACCTCCCTTATAAGACCTCATTTTGGATGATTTTTGAAGGTCCTCCCTCCCATATAAGACCTACTTTTCTGAGACATTGCCCTTCATTGTAAGTATTAAAATTACCTCCCTTATAATACCCCTCCCTTATAAGACCTCATTTTGGATGATTTTTGAAGGTCTTATAAGGGAGGGGTATTATAAGGGAGGTAATTTTAATACTTACAAAGAAGGGCAATGACTCAGAAAAGTAGGTCTTATATGGGAGGGAGTCTTATAATGGGAAGTCTTATAAGGGAGGTCCCACTGAATAGTAATTTCTACTTGTTCTGTTATTTTTTTAATGTTCTGGTATTGAAGAAATATGTAGATAAAGATATAGATGGTAAGACCTTCATCTTGAAAATAACATCACCATGAACAGTTCAGGGAGAAAGATGAGGGAAAGAAGAAGAGGAGAAGACATGTCTGGTGACCAGACAGCAAGGCAGGGAGGTGTGTGTGTGTGTGTGTGTGTGTGTGTGTGTGTGTGTGTGTGAGGGTGGTAGGGAGAAAGAGGAGGGAAAGAAGAAGAAGAGAGAGAAGACATGTCTGGTGACCAGACAGCAAGGCGGGGAGGTGTGTGTGTGTGTGTGTGTGTGTGTGTGTGTGTGTGTGTGTGTGTGAGGGTGGTAGGGAGAAAGAGGAGGGAAAGAAGAAGAGGAGAAGACATGTCTGGTGACCAGACAGCAAGGCGGGGTAGGGGGTAGAAAGAAGGGGAGCAGGGTCTTGTCTATCCTGAAACCCACCACCATAGTGATGAAAAAAGCGTAGATTTAACCCTCTCACCACCAGCCATTTTTCAGCCAAAAATTGCCATTAAATTTACCTGGGTAGAGAACAATATCTATCTGCAGTATTGGGGATTCTTCTGTGACATATACAAAATAAGGTCTATCCTTACTTTCCAAAACTAAGACAATAGGGTCTTTGGATAACAGACCCCAATTTGATGCCTTTTAGTGACATAGGTATTAAATCACTGTGGTGCTAAAATGCGACTTTGGTGGTGAAAGGGTTAACCCCTTCAAGACTTCACTGCCTTAAACAACCACCATGACTGGCCTGGGCTTGCCTAGAAAACAATATAACAAATAAGAAGCGCAACAAAACTAAACACTGTCAACGCGTCTACTTAAAACGATTCAGGTTTGACATTACTGGTTGATCCAAGTTTATCTTTCGCTTCTAAATTGTGATTACTTGCATTGTAATCGGAATCATCAGTCTCCTTACTGCTATTGCTAATGAAACCGTATTGGAGCATTTTCTGAGGCTCGTGTAGGGCCAATTGTTGTGGACATTTTCAGCATTAAAATTGAAACAGAAGTGCTAAACATAAGTGAAGCGAAAGTTGGAAGGGTGACGAAGAGAAGTCATTCGAAAAACGTGGCTTGGACAAAGACTGTATAGGGGAAGATAAGCATCCGGTCTCTTTTCCCTATATGAGTAGTGAGGACAGAAACACTGGTTATGTCCCTTTTAAACAGTACACATTTTACACGTCGATAGGCCAGTTGAATTCTCCGTTCAAGTTCCAGTCTGAGTTTTTGGATAGCCTCCACTGTGAATGGTGTACTGTCGCCACTAACGATAACTCTATCAGCCCGGTTCGCCGAGCTCTTAAGCAGTCCATCTTACCCTTTTAGATTATCTTTGGTTTGGATTGAAAAACAACAATGTGGATTTAGACAGGTTTTAGACTCAATAATCGCAGTTCTGAGAATACTCAGAATAAGGCCCTGACTGGCATTCTCCCGTTCTAAACATACTCAGAATAAGGCCCTGACTGGCATTCTCCCGTTCTAAATATACTCAGAATAAGGCCCTGACTGGCATTCTCCCGTTCTAAATATACTCAGAATAAGGCCCTGACTGGCATTCTCCCGTTCTAAATATACTCAGAATAAGGCCCTGACTGGCATTCTCCCGTTCTAAATATACTCAGAATAAGGCCCTGACTGGCATTCTCCCGTTCTAAATATACTCAGAATAAGGCCCTGACTGGCATTCTCCCGTTCTAAATATACTCAGAATAAGGCCCTGACTGGCATTCTCCCGTTCTAAATATACTCAGAATAAGGCCCTGACTGGCATTCTCCCGTTCTAAATATACTCAGAATTCGTCCCGACTGGCATTCTCCCATTCTAAATATACTCAGAATAAGGCCCTGACTGGCATTCTCCCGTTCTAAATATACTCAGAATAAGGCCCTGACTGGCATTCTCCCGTTCTAAATATACTCAGAATAATGGCATTCTCCCATTCTAATATACTCAGAATAAGGCCCTGACTGGCATTCTCCCGTTCTAAATATACTCAGAATAAGGCCCTGACTGGCATTCTCCCGTTCTAAATATACTCAGAATAAGGCCCTGACTGGCATTCTCCCGTTCTAAATATACTCAGAATAAGGCCCTGACTGGCATTCTCCCGTTCTAAATATACTCAGAATAAGGCCCTGACTGGCATTCTCCCGTTCTAAATATACTCAGAATAAGGCCCTGACTGGCATTCTCCCGTTCTAAATATACTCAGAATAAGGCCCTGACTGGCATTCTCCCGTTCTAAATATACTCAGAATAAGGCCCTGACTGGCATTCTCCCGTTCTAAATATACTCAGAATAAGGCCCTGACTGGCATTCTCCCATTCTAAATATACTCAGAATAAGGCCCTGACTGGCATTCTCCCGTTCTAAATATACTCAGAATAAGGCCCTGACTGGCATTCTCCCGTTCATAAATATACTCAGAATAAGGCCCTGACTGGCATTCTCCCGTTCTAAATATACTCAGAATAAGGCCCTGACTGGCATTCTCCCGTTCTAAATATACTCAGAATAAGGCCCTGACTGGCATTCTCCCGTTCTAAATATACTCAGAATAAGGCCCTGACTGGCATTCTCCCGTTCTAAATATACTCAGAATAAGGCCCTGACTGGCATTCTCCCGTTCTAAATATACTCAGAATAAGGCCCTCCCGACTGGCATTCTCCCGTTCTAAATATACTCAGAATAAGGCCCTGACTGGCATTCTCCCGTTCTAAATATACTCAGAATAAGGCCCTGACTGGCATTCTCCCGTTCTAAATATACTCAGAATAAGGCCCTGACTGGCATTCTCCCGTTCTAAATATACTCAGAATAAGGCCCTGACTGGCATTCTCCCGTTCTAAATATACTCAGAATAAGGCCCTGACTGGCATTCTCCCGTTCTAAATATACTCAGAATACTGGCATTCTCCCGTTCTAAATATACTCAGAATAAGGCCCTAAGTTTCTAAATATACTCAGAATAAGGCCCTGACTGGCATTCTCCCGTTCTAAATATACTCAGAATAAGGCCCTGACTGGCATTCTCCCGTTCTAAATATACTCAGAATAAGGCCCTGACTGGCATTCTCCCGTTCTAAATATACTCAGAATAAGGCCCTGACTGGCATTCTCCCGTTCTAAATATACTCAGAATAAGGCCCTGACTGGCATTCTCCCGTTCTAAATATACTCAGAATAAGGCCCTGACTGGCATTCTCCCGTTCTAAATATACTCAGAATAAGGCCCTGACTGGCATTCTCCCGTTCTAAATATACTCAGAATAAGGCCCTGACTGGCATTCTCCCGTTCTAAATATACTCAGAATAAGGCCCTGACTGGCATTCTCCCGTTCTAAATATACTCAGAATAAGGCCCCGACTGGCATTCTCCCGTTCTAAATATACTCAGAATAAGGCCCTGACTGGCATTCTCCCGTTCTAAATATACTCAGAATAAGGCCCTGACTGGCATTCTCCCGTTCTAAATATACTCAGAATAAGGCCCTGACTGGCATTCTCCCGTTCTAAATATACTCAGAATAAGGCCCTGACTGGCATTCTCCCGTTCTAAATATACTCAGAATAAGGCCCTGACTGGCATTCTCCCGTTCTAAATATACTCAGAATAAGGCCCCGACTGGCATTCTCTCCGTTCTAAATATACTCAGAATAAGGCCCCGACTGGCATTCTCCCGTTCTAAATATACTCAGAATAAGGCCCCGACTGGCATTCTCCCGTTCTAAATATACTCAGAATAAGGCCCTGACTGGCATTCTCCCGTTCTAAATATACTCAGAATAAGGCCCCGACTGGCATTCTCCCGTTCTAAATATACTCAGAATAAATATACTCAGCCCTGACTGGCATTCTCCCGTTCTAAATATACTCAGAATAAGGCCCTGACTGGCATTCTCCCGTTCTAAATATACTCAGAATAAGGCCCCGACTGGCATTCTCCCGTTCTAAATATACTCAGAATAAGGCCCTGACTGGCATTCTCCCGTTCTAAATATACTCAGAATAAGGCCCTGACTGGCATTCTCCCGTTCTAAATATACTCAGAATAAGGCCCTGACTGGCATTCTCCCGTTCTAAATATACTCAGAATAAGGCCCTGACTGGCATTCTCCCGTTCTAAATATACTCAGAATAAGGCCCCGACTGGCATTCTCCCGTGGCATTCTAAATATACTCAGAATAAGGCCCTGACTGGCATTCTCCCGTTCTAAATATACTCAGAATAAGGCCCTGACTGGCATTCTCCCGTTCTAAATATACTCAGAATAAGGCCCTGACTGGCATTCTCCCGTTCTAAATATACTCAGAATAAGGCCCTGACTGGCATTCTCCCGTTCTAAATATACTCAGAATAAGGCCCTGACTGGCATTCTCCCGTTCTAAATATACTCAGAATAAGGCCCTGACTGGCATTCTCCCGTTCTACTAAGGCCCTGACTTTCTCCCGTTCTAAATATACTCAGAATAAGGCCCCGACTGGCATTCTCCCGTTCTAAATATACTCAGAATAAGGCCCTGACTATTCTCCCGTTCTAAATATACTCAGAATAAGGCCCCGACTGGCATTCTCCCGTTCTAAATATACTCAGAATAAGAATAAGGCCCCGACTGGCATTCTCCCCGTCTAAATATACTCAGAATAAGGCCCTGACTGGCATTCTCCCGTTCTTCTAAATATACTCAGAATAAGGCCCTGACTGGCATTCTCCCGTTCTAAATATACTCAGAATAAGGCCCCGACTGGCATTCTCCCGTTCTAAATATACTCACTAAGGCCCTGACTGGCATTCTCCCGAAATATACTCAGAATAAGGCCCGACTGGCATTCTCCCGTTCTAAATATACTCAGAATAAGGCCCTGACTGGCATTCTCCCGTTTTAAATATACTCAGAATAAGGCCCTGACTGGCATTCTCCCATTCTAAATATACTCAGAATAAGGCCCTGACTGGCATTCTCCCGTTCTAAATATACTCAGAATAAGGCCCTGACTGGCATTCTCCCGTTCTAAATATACTCAGAATAAGCCCCTGACTGGCATTCTCCCGTTCTAAATATACTCAGAATAAGGCCCTGACTGGCATTCTCCCGTTCTAAATATACTCAGAATAAGGCCCTGACTGGCATTCTCCCGTTCTAAATATACTCAGAATAAGGCCCCGACTGGCATTCTCCCGTTCTAAATATACTCAGAATAAGGCCCTGACTGGCATTCTCCCGTTCTAAATATACTCACTCAGAATATACTCATTCTCCCGCTTCTAATAAGCCCTGACTTGCATTCTCCCGTTCTAAATATACCCCGACTGGCATTCTCCCGAAATAACTCAGAATAAGGCCCCGACTGACTGGCATTCTCCCGTTTCTCCCGTTTTAAATATACTCAGAATAAGGCCCTGACTTGCATTCTCCCGTTCTAAATATACTCAGAATAAGGCCCTGACTGGCATTCTCCCGTTCTAAATATACTCAGAATAAGGCCCTGACTGGCATTCTCCCGTTCTAAATATACTCAGAATAAGGCCCCGACTGGCATTCTCCCGTTCTAAATATACTCAGAATAAGGCCCTGACTGGCATTCTCCCGTTCTAAATATACTCAGAATAAGGCCCCGACTGGCATTCTCCCGTTCTAAATATACTCAGAATAAGGCCCTGACTGGCATTCTCCCGTTTTAAATATACTCAGAATAAGGCCCTGACTGGCATTCTCCCGTTCTAAATATACTCAGAATAAGGCCCTGACTGGCATTCTCCCGTTGTAAATATACTCAGAATAAGGCCCTGACTGGCATTCTCCCGTTCTAAATATACTCAGAATAAGGCCCTGACTGGCATTCTCCCGTTCTAAATATACTCAGAATAAGGCCCTGACTGGCATTCTCCCGTTCTAAATATACTCAGAATAAGCCCCTGACTGGCATTCTCCCGTTGTCAGAATAAGGCCCTGACTGGCATTCTCAGAATAAGGCCCTGACTGGCATTCTCCCGTTCTAAATATACTCAGAATAAGGCCCTGACTGGCATTCTCCCGTTGTAAATATACTCAGAATAAGGCCCTGACTGGCATTCTCCCGTTTCTAAATATACTCAGAATAAGGCCCTGACTGGCATTCTCCCGTTCTAAATATACTCAGAATAAGGCCCTGACTGGCATTCTCCCGTTCTAAATTCTCAGAATCCCGACTGGCTAAATTCTAAATATACTCAGAATAAGGCCCTGACTGGCATTCTCCCGTTCTAAATATACTCAGAATAAGGCCCTGACTGGCATTCTCCCGTTAAGGCTAAATATACTCAGAATAAGGCCCTGACTGGCATTCTCCCGTTCTAAATATACTGAGAATAAGGCCCTGACTGGCATTCTCCCGCTAAATTCTCCTGGCATTCTCAGAATAAGGCCCTCCCGTTCTCCCGTTCTAAATATACTCAGAATAAGGCCCTGACTGGCATTCTCCCGTTCTAAATATACTCAGAATAAGGCCCTGACTGGCATTCTCCCGTTCTAAATATACTCAGAATTCGTCCCGACTGAGTCAATACCAAGAAACAAAGAGAAAAGCAACCTTCTCATGAAGATCGTGGAACTCGCTGTAGCGGTGCTTGACACTCCATGAGTAGCTGCCCACGGTCACGCGTATAACGTAGGTCTGAAATCACACCAAACAATCACAAGCCTTAGGATTTGCCTTGTGACAAGGCAAACCGGATGAAAACAGTTCATTATTACTATAATCCATTGACTCTCTCCCTCACCTTTCTCTCTCTCTATTCACCCTGGGTAAATAAACTCTTATTCCTTCAGCTATTTGTTTTCTCTTTCTCTTTAACATTTGTAAAATGTATAGATCTCTCTCTAGTCCTTTGCATTTCAATACTCCTCAATCTTTATTGAGCAACTGTACACACAAACACACCTATTCTATATGGATCTAAATCAATGAAATGCAGAAATATTTTTGTACAAAATATAACACACAAATACAGTCACACACACTGAAACACACATGTATAAACACAGACATATACTTTTTATACAGACTGTAAGCATACTTGATTATATAATGAAATGCATGTGTATGTACTATGTGTGTACGTGCGTGTGTACGTGCGTACATGTGTGTGTGTGCGCGCACGTACATGTGTTTGTGCGTGTGTATGTGTATGTGTGTGCATGCATACATGCATGTGTATGTGTGTATGTGCGTGCATGTGTGTGTATACGTGTGTGTGTGTGTGTGTGTGTGTGTGTGTGTGTGTGTGTGTGTGTTCATGAATCAGACCCTAATCTTTATCATTGTGTTTGATTCTGATTCAATCAATTAAGATTACCCTAAAAAGGTTACTATACTACTTAGAATGTCAATGAACTGAATTATTATGCATTCTGAATCACTTCCCATACTATGACTCAACGTTGAGTATTTAAAATGTTCGTACACTTGCAATAAAAAAAAAGTTGTATTATCAGAGCTCCATCTCATTCAGATTAGTCAACAATGCTCCAAATATTTTAAAATAGGTTTTCAAAGTTTCCTAACAGGGTACGTTATCTTAGAAATGTTATCTCATACTGTTTATTCTCTTTCTAAAATAGCAAAAACATTGATGAATCATGATTTGACTGTTGAGCAAAATTCATAGCTTGACAAGACTGTCTTACATAGGGGTGTGTCTAAACACCGGAAAATACAGGAAAGTGCCGAAAAATGCTGAAGGGTGAATGCTGGATGGTCATAACATGGAGGTGAATTATGAAACCACAGATAACCAAATTATAAATACTACTATTTTTTTTATATTTACTAGTGCAACACCGAGTACCAGTAACGCCTAGTAACGGTAACACCTAGTAACGGTAATGTCAAGTACTGGTAACGCTGAGTACAGCTAATTTGAAGCGATTTGGTTAAGAAACGGTGGAGTTATAAGGCCCCGTTTCCCATTGACGCTGCTCTGAGAGTGATGCGCTCTCCCTAGTAACGGTAACGTCTAGTAACGGTAACGCCAAGTACTGGTAACGCTGAGTACAGCAAATTTGAAGCGATTCGGATAAGAAAAGGCAGAGTTATAAGGCCCCGTTTCGCGTTGGCGCTGCTCTGAGAGTGATGTGCTCTCCCTAGTAACGGTAACGCCTAGTAACGGTAACGCGAAGTACTGGTAACGCTGAGTACAGCAAATTTGAAGCGATTTCGTTAAGAAACGGCAGAGTTATAAGGCCCCGTTTCCCGTTGATGCTGCTCTGAGAGTGACGCGCTCTCCCGATTTTCTTCAAATTTGCTGGCAGGCTTTGCCCCGGTGACAGCATGCCTGACAGCACATTTGACGCGATTCGGTTGAAAACCAGCGGAGTTATAAGGCCCGTTTTGCATCATGCTGCTGTTATGTGCCTAAGTAATCGATTCGCTTCCGGTTTGGCACATTGACAGTCACCGTCCCCGGTCATATATCTGCCACATTTGAAGGCAATCGGTCCAGAAATACCGGAGATACAGGCGCCAAAAGGCCGGCGGATGCGCGTTTCGCGCATTTGCAAAACCGCGCAAATGACACGGCTGCCTCGGTTGCCGTTGCCATCGCCCCGTTAGGGCTCACAGCAAATTTGAAGCGATTCGGTCGAAAATCGGTGGAGTTATAAGGCCCGTTTTGTGTTTCAGACAGACAGACAGACAGACACACACACACACACACGGACACTTGCCTTATTACTATATGATTATCATTTAGCAAAGACTGACCATCCCCTCTGACCTCTTGTTTTGCTGTTCAACAGCTTCTGTTTCAGTTTCAATACTGACATAACTCACCGTAGCCACGTGCCCGCTGACCATCTCAGCCTGTGTGAACGGTGTGTGATGCCACAAAACAGCGTCTACTTCAAAATAATTGACATTTTTTGTATCTACTCATTGAGTTCTTTGATTAATGTTGAGTGCCGATGTGTTTGAATATATGTCAGGGTGCGCGCTGTATTGTTTGTAAACACGTTGATATGATGCGGTATGACATGAATTCTATTCCAGTGTGCGGGACAGCTGAACTAGGGAAATGTGTCATCCGGACCGTGTTAATCACTTTGCTACTCGGCAATTTCACTTTCCATTATAATACATTTTGGGGTTTTCTGTAGAGTGTTTTCATAATTCAGCCCTACCATTCAGTGTTTTGATCATTCCGCATTTTTCGGTATGTTTTGACCATTCAGCATTTTCCGGTATTCTTTGGCATTTTCCGGTGTATAGACACACCGTTACATAGTATTAAACAAAACAAAAAGTATTTTGCTAAAATCATAAAAAGCCTTGCGGATAAAAACACTAAAAAAAACCCAACAACTTTGGCTTGGAACCAAGATTGAATGGTGCCAAAAATAATCTGGAAGTTTAAGCCATAAAGTTTTCTCTCTCTCTCTCTCTCTCTCTCTCTCTCTCTCTCTCTCTGATGTTTGTAAGTGATTGACATTGTTGATAATGATATTGACACAGCTTATTTCACAAGTGGTTAAGTGAGACTGGCTGATGCTTTAGGATTTAACTAAGTGTCACATCTTTATATTATCATATCAGATGTACAGCATATACTTTTTCATTTTTATAAAACGATCTTTATTCAAAACAACAAGCTACAGAGTTTACACATGCACACACAAGCAGAACAAGCCATCATCAAAAGACCACTCTCTCATTCATGCTCCTCAACCACCCCAATCATGAAAAACGGACATTGTAAAGTGCGAAGAATGGGGGAAAAAAAGAGAAGAAAAAAAGAAGAAGCACACACACCTAGTAATGATAAAAATGCCAATAAAATGTAACACACACACGCACACGTGCACGCGCACACATACACACCCACACACACACGGAGTTGCACATCCTCGGTACATGTAGGCTACAGAACATGTGTACACTCCCTCACTCGCTCTTTCGCAATCTCAATTGCAGGCACTCATCATCAGATCGTCAGTGAGCTACAATATGAAATACAGACTAGTGAAACAACCGGTTCAAGTAGTAGCACCAAAGTTAAACACCAAGCCCTCCTCTGTGACTTCACACATACTGGGAAATTCCCAAAGCAAAATGAATTCATGCTGACTGAGACGCTCAAAGTCAATGTACAAACGGGACTTGATTCGAGATGAAAGGAAAGTACATATGTCATCTGGACTAACAGCTTTCTGGTCGAAACGCGCCTTGCTTCTACATGACCATATGGAATGGCGGAATTCAGACAGTAATTTTATACATAAGTTGCTGATTTCTGATACAGGCTGATATCGGTGTTGCTAAGAACAGAAAAGCGTACACACTCAACTGAAATAATAACTCCAAGACCTTTAAACCATTTTGCTAGATGCTTTTTTGTTTTTTGAATGTACGAGCAGTAGTAGAACAAATGGGGAACAGTTTCGACTTCAAGTTTACAAAGGCTGCACTTGAGATCTATAGGCATATTAAATTTGTTGAGAAGATAAGCAACAGGTAAAATATCATGAGCTAGTTTAAATGACACATTAAGGGTGAGTGGGTCCATAGGTTTGTTCAGTAGGGTTCTGAAGACAGAGACGAAGTCAATTGTCGGGAAATGTCCAATTACCTTTGGTGTTTCTGCATACTTAGAGACTAAAAGTTTATAAAATGATTTGCATTTGGCTCCCTTAATAATGGGGAAGGTGGGGAAGTCTCGAAGAATCTGCGTCACTGTGTCTGCCACTGCCCTGTAATAGGCAGGGAGTCTCGATGCTGAATGGGGCATTGAATTGGAAAACCGATACTCTGGAAATTTAATTAATTTATGCCCTAACCACATGTGTCCAAAGGGCACCCATCCCAGTGAACCCCTCATCGAAAATAATTTTACAAACTTGTGTCATATGAATACTTTTTATTTTTAAAGGAATATTAGTAACGTTTACTCCTCCCTTATCCTTCGGTAAGCACATTGTCTTTCTTGCTAAAAACTCAGTTTTGCTATGCCAGAAAAAGCTAAAAATTTCTTTTTTTACCTTTTTGATGAAATCTTCAGGTACATTAACAGTTGAAGCTAAATACCATAACTGTGATAAAACCATGGTGTTAACAACCACAGCTTTGCCATAGACTGACATTAGTCTGTTTTTATACAAGTTTAAGGTTTTTTGTATTTTTTGAAAGACTGGTGTCCACACATGTTCTAATGTCCTGCCATACCAAATTCCAAATATTTTTATTTTGTCTGCCCATGAAATGCCAAAGGGATGGTCGGATCTATTCTTCCATTTACCAAAGAAGTACCCTTCACATTTACCTTTGTTTAATCTAGCCTCCGACCCTTTCCAAAAGTAAGTGAACCATTGTATGACTTTTTCTGTGGAACGAAGATTTGAGAGAAAAAAGTTGCTGTCGTCAGCGAAGGCTGATGTTTTTTGTTCAGCTGAACGACCTGGAACCTTAACCCCTTTAACGTCTTTATCTAATAATTGCATAGAAGATGAATTGAAGGGGAATAACTCTTTTCCCTTTATAAAGCATAACCAACCACTGTACAACGCCAAATTTAGCATCAAGCACAATGCTAAGGGGGAGCCTTTACAATGAAATGGGAGTCGGCATAGTCTGGAATACACTTCATGCAGCATGCAGGAATACAATTGATTCCACCTATAGTACAAAATATAATACAAAGGCAAAGGAAACCCTGTGAATAGTTGGTCGGACCAAAGCACCTTTCACGATACGCACACACAAACACGCACACACACACAGAGCAACAAAACGGCCTGCTCGTAAGCGCGTAGGCCTACAACAAGTTGGGAATAGCATTATACTTTTTTTTTATAGCCATAGGTAAATGGTCAGCCGACTCAGTTATTAAACAAGGGAGAATTGTGATTTGGGTTGCGTCATAATATACGACCTTGAGGGAAGGGGTCAGTACACACAGGGCAGAAAGAAAAATATGAGAACTGTAATATTAAAAAGGCTTAACCAGCAGGCAATAAACACACACACCCCTCACCCCTCAAGCACCCCCCACCCCCACAAACACACACCTATTCACCCGACATGTCCTGAACCCAGCACTGCACATGTGTATGAGATATGTGATCAAAGTCACTCCTTCACAGTTTGTTGCTAAGATCTATACACTCGAATAGTACGAATTTATCTACACTGTACGTTACTTTTGTTACACAATCAAGTCATTTACTTCTTTAATTGTTGCTTCAGACGTTTGCTTTTGCTTTTCTTCGATCTTTTTGGTGAAGGCACCATTCTGTAGCTGTCTAGTATAGAGTCACCTTCACAGGACTCCTCCATGTCACTGAGGTCCCTGTCCTTACGAACACCAGATTGGGGCAGGGGCTGGGGGGTACTGGGGGGTTGGGCACAGGGGATCTCCACACTATCTACACTGTCCTGGGGGGCCATCATGGACTCCTCCGCTGCCGCCTCCGTCACCACCTCAGCTGTCGCGCCAACCTCCAGCATGTCCGCCTCTTTGTCGGCTTCCGTCGTTGTTGTATGTGGCTCTGTCGGTATTGGTGGCACCGACCGTCGACAACATCGCCGGTGTCATTGTCTTTGCCGTCGTCTCTGTGGATTTTGTCATTTCTGTCATTGCGGGTGTCCCAGTCGCTGCTGTTGATCCTCCGGTCACCTGCGTGCTGGTGCCGGGATAGGCTTAGATAGCCTTTTGCCTGCTTTTTCAAGTCATTCGTGTTTGGTTGTTGTTCCGTTGTTATTGTTGTTGATTGGGTTTTTTTCCGTTTGTTTCTTAATTATTCTGGCGCAACAAAGCGTGGCACCGTATTGCTTCTTACATTTAAATAATAGTAAAGTTTGTCTGGAAGCTATAATCCTCCCAGTGTCTATCTAACATGTTTTTAAAACTATCGAGTGTTCCTGCAGTTACTTAGTAACTTACTAACTATATTACTGGGTAAGGAATTCCAAGGATTAATAACTCTGTTAGTGAAAAAATGTGCATAGGTATTAGTCCTGGCCTGGTAAATGGCTTGTTAATCTTCAAGGGAAGCCATTACATTGTTAATGGAGGACGAAGAAGAAGACAAGTGTCATAATTGTCGGGAAAGATCCCCGATGATTTGTTGTCGCACTTTCGATCACGCG